>JBBMOC010000043.1:3209712-3330216 GCA_037975185.1 Centropyge bicolor
ATCAAAAACGAAGGTCTTACTGTAGTATAATTTTAAATATCATTTTAAAATAAACAGGGCAAAAGCAAGATCTGTTCATCAGTCGATCACAGAGTTAACACAAATAGACAAATCATCATTTACTCTTATTCACACCTGCAAGCAACTTAGAATCTAAACCAACGAGCAGCTACGATCCATGACTTCTTAGTGACGCATCAATTCCTGCCATTATGTTACTTTTCATAAAAAACATCCCGGTGAGTTCCACAAGTATCATACGCAGCTTTCAAATGTGCTAATTTGCTCTGCATTGAAAAACGAGGTATTGGAATTGATATGAGGAGAGAACAAGTCATTTTTGCTGGGAGGCGATGATGTTGCCGTCATTGCACCACATGCCACCCAACGTCCAGAGCACAGAGACGGCCAGCAAAGTGATCCTGCTGCATGAGGCTCATTAGAAAAGGCATTAAGGAAAACATGGTTTCAAAGCACGTGATAACTAATAACATCCAGCTAAGTGCTTCCCAGGCACGCTGATTGCTTTTTATTCTCAATTTATCACCTCACAGATAAGTACAATTTATGAGGGAGTTGAAACGACAGCTCATTTGTTTTTTTGTTTTTTTTTTGAGCCAACAGGCGCTAAAAAAAAATAATGTTTTCACTCACCTGCTAAACTGTAGAAAAACACACTAATCTGACTAAATTCTTGTCACATTCAGTTTGATTGACATCTTCCTGTTTGGTTTGCATCACAGCTCTCCTCACAAGAGAGCTAATGATGGCTGAGACGGGTTTACACTCGCGTCTCTATGAACCTGCACATTCACATTTTCATCGGATCAGCAGCCACTGTTTGTTTTGAACGTAACTTACAAACATGACGTTTTCCTCAAAGAAGTCTTGAAATAGATTTTCTCTGCAGGAAAGTGCGTTGAATGCACTTGTCCGTTGTCTGGACGATCCAGGCTAATGCAACATGACAATTAAAGCTGGAGGCTGGGCTATAAACTTTTTGGTAATGAATCTGAACTATGGCTCTGATTCATTTTGACACAGTAGACAGCCTATAAGCTTCAAACACCATCTGCTTCAGCTGAGGGTTTAAGAGGTAAAACAGGCTGCAGCCTCACAGAATGTGTTTAATATGTCACCTACAGTGAGTTACACCGTGAGAGGCGCTGTTTGTCAGAGCTACAGGTTTACAGTGTGAAGGCGGATAAAAACAGGCAGCTTCTCGATTCGCAGTGTTTCACTGTTGCTGCTTGTTTTTGTTTCATCATTCAGTTTGGTTTGATGGAAGATTTTACTCGATGCATTAACTCTATATTTCAGGTAAGATGTCCCAGAGTTTGGTAACGTCTGATAAACAGTTTCCATGAATGTGAATCATTTGTAAAAATAACCGCATCAGCACTTTTCAGTATGTTGCATTTTAATTATTTACTGCACTAGCTCGTCCTATATATTTTATTAATACATGTGGTTTTGCTCTACTTTTAAATGAATAAAGTTCCTGAATTGAAACAAATGAATACAAAGATGTTTCCTTCTATTCGTATTCTTCTTACTGGTTGATGTAATGCTGCAGTGTTCTCGTTGTGGTTAAGAAAGTACTTTACCTTTATATTTATTGTTATCAGTAGTAGTGACACTGTTGTCACTGATTTTCTTTATAATGCTTTTCATTGGCAGAATTCACCAAAGTTGCTTCAAGTGCATTTATAGAAAACTTTTATCGCAGTTATTTTAAAGCTGCTTCAGGATGGATGTTATATTTCACCTTTACACCAATGCTTTCTGGCGTGCACACCTCTCTCTCACACACTCCCTCTCACTCTCTCACACACACACACACACACACACAAACACACACACACACGCCTGTCATGTAATCATGAAATCACTTCTAGTTGCAGATGGTGACTCATCTTTTGTCCCTGGTGAAACCGTATCTGGCACCGAGGTCGTGAGACAGTTTGGATGAGGGGCGCCGCAGAGCGCCAGCGTGCAGGGCAGCGCTCAGCACACGGGGAACTCCTCAGCAGCATGCTTTACAGCTGCTAAAACTAAGATATTAGCCGCCCATAAAGCTTGACAGCTGCACATAAAAAAATGAAATGTTGTATTCCCTTGCCAGCAACCTCACATCATTATCAGCACTGCTCAGAAATGGAGAGTTTACAGTGAGATCTTTAGAGTGATTGGACTATTTTAACTAAAGAACTGTGCTGCTGATCTTACTGTACATTTGTACTCACAGTTTTTTCTTAACATTGCACGCATCTATACAAGTGTGCAGGTTGAAAAGTGCAGATGATGTGCATGCTGCATGTAAGGCACTCACTCCATGTGGGTGTGGTGGATACATGACAAGTCCTGCTGGTGTTTATTTAACAAGGCATGATAAGGCAGGGGCTGCGTCATGTAGACAGATCTCAAATCTCCTCCAGCATCAGGTGTGACCTCGACCTCACTTCAGAGATTTGGGAGTAAAAATACCCCTGCATGTCTCCGGCACAGGCATCATCATTACTTCTCCTGATGGGAGGTTCGTGTCATTACACACCGTCTGCTCTCTAATTCTCCCCTCCGACCACAACAGAGGACACACTCACACACACACACACACATCCGACACAATGCAAACACACGCACCTGAGAGCAGCACAAACAAGGCGGCTGCTCATCCGTATGACTGAGGATGGATGACCTTGTGCATCCATGCTCAGGTCACCTCCTGAGAAAACAGCGAGCACAACAAGTGCCCAAGTGGCTGCTTCTCAGACAGTCACTCCGATGGGTGGATCAGCCCTTCTCTCTCCAATGCCAGGCAATAACAGAGGCATGACAGCAGTGAACCATCAGCTTGTGGGAATGACCCCCCCACAACGTCAATAGCATCATTACTTGACATCCTCAACATGACACACTCAAGGGCATCTGGCAGAGCTTTGAACTACACACACGCGCGCGCGCGCGCGCGCACAGAGTCTGGATGGAAAATGATCGGCTGCAGAGATCTCACCTTTGCTGTTGTCTTCTTCTCTGTTCAGATGCATGACTCTTCTTACCATGTGCTCATTCAAGCTGGTTCCCAAAGAGTTCTCAAGATCAACTCTTATTCCAATTTTGGATCCGGGCTCCTTTTTATTGTCTCGCTCGGCTGGCACGCACGGACGCGCCTGCACTTGTGCGTCCTCCTCCTCCTCCGCCTCTTCTTCTTCTTCTTCTTTGTGGCAGGTAGAGTCGAGGTTGTGATGGAAGTCTGCGTGTGTGTTTGGACTCTCTCACTTTCTCTCTCGGTGGCTCAAAGGGATGGGGGAGCAGCGACGGTTGGAGGCAGGAGACGGCGGGCAGACGGGCGGGGTGAAGTCGGGAGGAGGTCGTCTCCTCAGCTGAGGCGAGGAATCCGCGCGCCCTCGGTGCTCATGACCATTTCATCACAAGGTCCACATGTGCATTTTCTCATTTTGGTTTTTACTTCAATGCTGCACATTGATTAGCAGCTCACGGTGACACTGGAACACAGATACATTTGGATATTCACATGCGTAATTCCTGTTTTTACAGAGGCCATTATCGCTCATATAAAGAAATAACCACTAAATAAAATACAGCTTGCAGGCTTTTAGACATTATTCATTAATACTGATAATTATGACAGTCTAGTCTTGATCTATGTGCATTTTAGTATGAGAGGCTGCAGCTGCTCTGTTGGATGAAAAGAGCGCATGTGAAAACAGAAGTATACAAAAAAAATGCTGGTCATGTGATCAGCCATGACATGAATTAATATTTTTCACAATCATGCCAGATCGTCAACCATCTTCACCCGTTTCACTCTATAGAATCAATAATCAATGGGGTCCACGTGCGCCTGGAGATGCGTTTTTACGCACAAGATGCCCAACTGTGTTGTGAGTCTGTCTCACGTGTTGAGCCTCTGTCGAGCTTTTCATGAGTGTCAGTGTCATGTGCAGGCTGTGTGTGCTTTCATTATGACCATCATGCCATTACAGCCAAACAGGCCCATACAGTCGATAAGGCGCATTTACTCACCGTTCACGTTCGCCCGGAGCCGCGCGCCTAACGTGGCTCACTGGCGGTCCCTAGTGTTCAATCAGTCATCAATCAGTGGCAGCCTCATCATTGGGGATTATTGCTCCCATCCGTTATTACAGGTAGAACAATAAAAGACAAACCAGCGCCAAGGTTATTTTAATACTTTTAAGAGTTTACAGGTGAGGGTTTATGTGCTTTCACTAATATAAATAAACTTACAATGTGCAGGTAGTGTTTCAGTAACAGTGGAAGGAACGTGATGTGGAGTCAACAAATTCTGAATATATGAATCATGATGACTAGAATATATATCTCAAGAGATGTGAGAATGATGATAGAGTACTTTCAAACACATCTAGCATTTTTTGCTTTATTTTGAAATGCACTTCTACATATGCATCTGCATATATGCTTCAATAAGGCTGGATTGATATTCTTCTACATCTCATTGGGTTGTTTTTCAATCTGTGATTCCATACAAACGTTTGTTGTCATGTAACAACTGAAATGAGTTTATTATGGATCGCTGAGATGATTGTAGTGCAACAAAATCTTCACCTATCTGTGACATCTGTTTCCTCTTTAACAACATCTTTTGCACGTGTGCCCACCCTCGAAAAGAGATTTTTCTTCTAATGATAACCCTGTGGTTTCTGCATGTTTCCTATTAAAGGGTTATATTTGTGAGTTTTTAATGATCTGAATGGAGGGTCTATGAATAGAAGGTGTCACGTGGAAGTGAAGATGTGAGCTGTCTGAGGCACATTTATCTATCTTCCATGAACTGTATTTTAATATGACATGAAGCTTTCATCTATATTGCAGCAACCTTCAAATGCACTTTATCACTGCTGTAATGTGCTTTGATTCATCATCCATGCATTTTCTATTATAGGGAAAGAAATCTCCATCTCTGCTTTGCCTGATTGACAAACAGCAACATTTTTCAATTTGCCACATCCCTATCTTGGATTGCTGTTCTTTATAGCTCAGTACCAGTTCAGTGCTCCGCTATGTTGAGTCTCACATACACCTTTGTTGCTTTGTTCTACACGCTCAGATTTCTGTCTGACACCTCTCTTGTGATAACACCTTTGACACCTTGTGTGATTTTTGGGCATCTGTGTAAAGCAGATAGTGTCCCGGAGTAGACTTGCTCCTTCTGCTTTATTGCAAGTGAGGAATCTATTTCGACTCATGCAAACACAGTGCATTCATTCCTGAAAAAATATGTTTCTCTGTGTATCAGACATTAGACAAAAACAGCTTCTTCTTGTTCCAAACTTCTCATTGCATCAGCTCTCCTCCTCAGCCTCACACCCTCCCTCTTTCCTCACACTATCTTTGTGATGAATATTTATTAGCCTGTCTTCTCTGAACTCAAAACAACACATTCATCAACACAACTCAAGCCATGCTTTAATCCTCCGGCAGCTTTCAGTGACGTCGTCAAATTTCTCCTCAAAGATTTGCTCAGTGTGTGGGATGTGTGTGCTCGCTGATTCCAGGTGATTCCACAGCCATTATATCACAGTCAACGCCATTATTGTTATAAGCATTTAAGTAAGCCAGCTGAGCTCGTGCACAACAGCCTTAGGAATAAGGTGTTGTACTGTTTGAGCTACAAGTTTGAGCTACACAACAAACAGGTGGGCTAACGAATATACGAGCCTTTGTGATTTCATATATTATTGTTAAGCTTAGAGTGTGGTGTCACTTGTGTTCTTGGTCATTGCCATCTTTAAACCAGGTTTTAAAATCACTCATTTAGTGCCCAAACCATGTTGCTATTCTGCCTGCAGGTGTTTCTACAAATTAGCAGCATTTCATAACTTTTTCTTGGAAAGTCAAACAACAAATGGAAGACATCCTTTGACCCATCTCACCCACACAACCACTTTTGTTGTATTCTGCAGAGGTCTACAACCCCAATTCCAGGCTGTGTAAAACATGAATAAAAACAGACCTTAATCATTTGCAAATAAACTGTGTTTACTGACAACAGTTTTACAGTGTTCCTGAGCCCATGTATTAATCTCCTTTATAGAATCATGTGTTTGACAAAGTGTTGAGCCTCTCTCCATCCTCGCTTGTGAACCACTGAGTCTTTCCAGGATGAAGATTTCATACCCAGTCATGATCCTCTCACCTGTTACCAATGAACCTGTTTACCTGTGGAAGGATCCAAACAGGTGTTTCTGGATCAGTCCACAGCTTTCACAGTCTTTTGTTGCTCCTGTCTCGACTTGTTTGAAACATGTTGCTGTCATCAAATTCAGAATGAGCAGATCATTTACAAAAATCACTGAAGTTGGTGAGGTCAATCATTAATTATATTGCCCTTATGCTGTTTTATATTAAGTATATGTATAAAAAAAAGAGTAGCAAATTATATTTTATTTATGTTATACATAGTGTCCCAAGTTTTGCGTAATCAGGGTTGTATCATCAGAGGTATTGATATTCTGAAATGCATAAAAGGCCAATGAAGTTACCTCCTCTCTGAAAAAAAGCATCAGAAGAACAGTGAGAACAGTGACAGAAAGGGTCAATATCTGTCTGTATTCCTGATGAATGAGCAAGAAAAGACAGTTGATACATTGGTGCAAATGCAGTGGCAAGAAAATGTGTTTTTGAATTAAATGTGATCGAGAGTTTGCTTCTTCTATTGTGGAAGAATGTGAATTGGTTCAGTCATAACCCTTTCATTAAAATGTTTGGTGCTTTGTAGTGCCTTAAGTCATCGACAACTGTATTAAAAAATATTTACCCATCAACCTTTGCAAGTATTTATGAAGTCTGTCATGTGTATTGTTTTGTTTCACAAAACAATACAGTATGTGGGATATGAATAATACACAAACTGAAATCTGTGCAGTTGGAGTGGAAATTTAATGTGAACTGTTCCTCTTGCAAAGATGTACTTTACAATATGGGAGTATGTGCCAATACAAATCTGACCAAAGTTTTAAACCTCTCCTCGAACATTAAATCTTAACATTAAGCTCTCAAGGTAATCTGGGTCAGGAGGAATTACGGAATTTATAATATAACAGCTAAATGACACTTTCAGTGAACTATGATGAAATAAAAATCATGCGGAGGTATTTCAACTATCCTGTAAAAAAAAAAAAGTTAGACAAGAGATTGTTCTCTGATGAAAGGAAAATCAGTGTTAAAAGCTCAGGGAGCTAATACAACATCACAGCTGCACAAAGGGCAGTTTGAGCAAGGGTGTGATAAGAGGCTTAGAGAGCACAGACAGGTCAGTGTTGTCAATCAAGCTGCAGCTTCAGTGGGTCATTGGACGGTCATAATGGATATTAATGCATACCTGGCTGTGACACATGTTCATTCAGAGTTGCTAAACGAAACATGGATGAATGAATGCACCACCGGACACAAACCACTAACCTTCGTATAGAGGACAAACAGGTGCACATGACAGTATTATGTACAATTATCTCACACAATGTCTTTGGATTCAATAAAATTTGGATTTTGAGGGTCACAATTTTTTTTCCTGTAGTGACTTACAAAATTACAAAAAAAAAAGCCCCACCCCTTTTATTTATTCATTCATTCATTCATTTTTGAAATATGAGGAACAACCCAGACCTTTCTATCAGCAAAAACTTTCCATTATCATATAAAATATAAGATGGGCAATAGGATAACTAACCTCAGGAGAGAGGTCCTGCAGTGTCTTAGATTTTCAAATTAAAGAATAAAAGGATTGAAGAAGACTAAAGAACATATGTAAAATATATGTGGGATGCACTTCAAACATAAACTATTATAGCACTTGTGTGTAATGTTATATTCTCTATGTGTCTGCATATGTTCATGTATGATATAAATGTGTGTATATATCACTGATTAAAGTGTTGAAGTAATTTTTCCCCAGGGACAGTAAATGTCTTCATTAAAATGATATATGCAGAATGAGCCAAGTTAATGAGTTGACTTTAAATTAGATGTCTGTGGACTTTGTTCACAGCTGTGGCCATCAAAGGATTAAATTACAGTGTGACATCTTCTATTTGACAAAAGGCCAATACTCTGTCAAAACCAAGATAAGATTATCCTCTTTGTTTGCTCTGAATCAGACAACATAGTAAAGGGAGCAAACAGGCTTTGATAGCACGCTCTCTTCTCTTTCTTTTTATCTCAATAAACATTGTAAGAGTTCTTTGAGGATTTCAACAGCTCTTACAATGACAGAGCTCCCTCTAGTGTAAGTACTGATACAACATAAAATTAAAAGAATAAAACATTCAAAACTATTTTTAGCACTTACCTACTAGGAACATAAACGGAGTAATAAGGCAAGTCCAATAAAATGTAATCAATACAAATAGTAGAACACCTTTTTCTTGTTCAATGTAAATTCAGTAAATATAAGAGTTATCATTGTTTTCTTATATAAATATAAGCACACTTCTCTTTCTGATCAGGAGCTATAATAAGGTCTTGTGTAAATCTGTCCTGTGTAAGAAATAGGGGAAACATTCAAATAATCCTAAAACATCACATATTTCCGGGCTAGTGCTATATCATCATCTGAACAATAACACTGTGCGAATGTGTTGGAAAAAACATGATAATACAAACATATGCATACACAAGTCCCTTTCCATGATGTGGGTCTTTTTCCAAAAATTAGGTTTGATTAAGCAGTTTTGCATAATTTTCTTTCATGTTAGTTTCTAAGATGTTAAAACTGATTTTTATTTCCCCCATACATTCTGTTATTGTCCTCCTTTTGACTGCAGCTGCACCAGCGCCTCTTTCCAGGACTGTGAGGTATTCAGGTCCATCAGCACAAGCTTACTACTGCCCCCTATTGCTTAGGAGGTGCAGTACATTATACATTGTCAGTGGATAACAAAACGAAAAATATATAAAGCGTTACTGTGCTGTGCATATAGGCACCACATAGGTATTTATACATGACATTTAAATCTGGGCTTATATGGGCTTCATATCTGTTTATTCATAAAAAGGTGTTAGTACCTTTCAGCAACTGAGTAGGCCAAGCAAAGCAAAGACAATAATTAGGACAAAATATACTTAGTGTAGCCCTTCAAAAGGCTTAAATCTGGTTCTCTGTGGCATTTGTAAATTCAATATGTCACATTTCAGCTCTCTCCATCTGTGATTAAGCACTTGATGCTCCATTCAGTTGTAATGTGAATAAATGGCCACTTGGTGGAAGTGTTAGCCTCCTTGTGACAGCAGCACCTAAGCACTTAAGAGGGAATCCTCGTTGTGATTTATTTTACAAGTTTACTTCAGTGTATATGAGAATGAAAGCAACATTTTCATGGATAGCACAACAAAGACCAATTCTGATCAACCGTGTTCCACTGAGGTTGATATAGTTTGTAACAGAGTTGATGAATGAGATTACAATTAGCCTCTAGAATGAAACAAAACAGCAGCATATCTGTCCAGAAACAGGGTCACTGTTGAAAACCTCAGGAAGAACTGTTTTCTTTGGAGCTATTTTTCTCAGATTAATTAAAAACTATGAAGATGCGTTTTCACCCCTGGTAAGACACATTGTAATGGATATATTTAGGACCACAGCCACTGCACTTGTTGTCACATTTATCATAAAAATTAAATATTTCAATGGTTAACGTTGCTTTAAATATGAAGTGGATATCTCAAAACTGCATAGATAAAAAATAGATCTGAGAAATTTAGTTTTTTCTGACATTTACGTAAACTGACCCTTTAAAGATTCCAACAGATCATTTCACAAAACGTGATTGAAGACATTTTCCAAAAAAGAAAGGAAAGATACAGGCCAAAATTGTGCAGTAACAGGAAAATAAGTGGGGGGAAAAATTGATGAGATGAGATTGACCATGTTTAAGTTTACCTTAAGAAAAAATATATAATTAATGTTATTAATAATAATAATATTATATAACCCATTTTACAAGTTAGACCTAATTTTAAGGTCAAGAAGGGAGCGGAGAGTGGACAAACCTAAGCTACGTTATTTCTTAGTTTACTGTGTTATTTTCTATTGTACTGTATTTTCTTATACAATAACAGAGCATTGATGTTTTTTGTTTCATTGAAAATTAGTTTGAGATGAGTCACTTCCGGTGGCCATCTTTGATTTAACTGTCAGTGTTGCCAGGTGGAAAAAAGTTATTATTGTTTAGGAGTGGAATATTTTCTCATTCATATCATATATGTGGAATCTAGAAACATCTCTGAAAAAACAGTGATTTGTCTCGTAACTAGTTATTTTTCAGGTACATGGGCTCTGATGTAGTGCTAGCTAGCTAACATGTTAGCTAACGATAATAGCATGCAAATGTATATATTGCTCGAAAAATTTTAAGGATATTGGATTTAAGGATATTTTAAGGATTTTAAGTTATGTGTGAATTTATACTGTCAGTTGCAGCAAAAACAAATTGCATTAATTTTATTTTTAAAATAATAATTCTGTTAATACTGTTGGTTGTACTTTATCTATGATACATAATGCTTTGGATATCCAATTCTAGTAACTACATATTTTCCATAACGTGTAAAGTCTGTGACAACGATAGGGTAATGGATTACTCTGTGGAGCTCGCTACTCGGGTGGGGTGTGTGGCTCTAGTACAGGCGGTGTGTTCACGGACCAGACAGCCGCAGTGGGCACGATTTACGTTATGCTCGTTCCGGGGCTCCGCTGAGCTCCGTCCGCTTTCTGTCGGTGAAACACAGACTGAGTGATGCGCGACCAGTCAGTAGCATCCCTCACAAACCTGAACAGAAGGTGACTCGATCAGCGTATGACCTTCTCCAGGTAAGACACGGTTTTATTAAAAAGCCACACGGAGACAGTTCATCATCGATGAAGCCCGCTCTTCCATCCGGAGGAGCTGTGAATGGATGCTGATCTGTCTGTGAATGTGTTCACAGCATCACGGTTATAAACGCTTCTTTTTCAAAGTCTGGCTTGTAATTTACTCTATTGTGTTTCTGGGTTAAAAAAGATGCGAGCTGTTCTGAAGTGTGTTCACACCTAATGGTAAAATGTTGGGTGATTCATCCCTGCGCAGGCTCGTCTACGCCTAAAATAATCGATTGTAGTTATATTGCCATAGGCCTTTAGTGTCTTATGAGATGCGGAAGGTCATTAATTTTTAGATGTCCTCGACGGTCCAGTTCCTTTCCTGCGTCGTTTCAGTAAATTGCACCTCGGGCATGTGCAGGCTGTTCTGACTTCTCATTGTGGAAAAGGCTTATTCAACCCTGATATCCTCCAGTACCAGTCAGAAGTTTAGACGCACCTTCTCATTCAGTGTTTGTTTTCATTATTATTTTCTACATGGTAACTATTAAAATATGAAATGATCCATGTGGACTTATGTGCTAAACAAAATGTAAACAAAGCAGTTTTTATCATTTTGATCCTTCAAAGTATTCACTGTTTGCCTTGATGATAGCTTTGCACAGTCTCAAGCAGCTTCATGAGGTCGGCACCTGGTTTTCAGTTAGCAGATGTGCCTCCTCAAAAGTTGATTAGTGAATTTTTTTAATGTGTTTGAAACCACCAGTTATACTGTGCAGAGGTAGTGTTGGTTCACAGTCCTATTATGCACAGTATCCCTATTCCTAATTAGGGCAAGAATCAAGTGAAGAGAAACAACGGTCTGTCATTACTTTTAGACATGAAGGTCAGTTTGTCTGCACAATTTCAAGAACTTTGAATGTTTCTTCAAGTGCAGTCACAAAAATTATCCAATGTTATAATGAAACTGGCTGCTGCAGAGGATCCGTTCATTCAGCTCCTCAGATTTGAGCCTACAGAAATGCTTCACAGTGTTCAACTAGTAGATGTCAACATCAACCGTTCGGTGGAGACTGCGTGGCACAGGCCTTCGTGGTCTTCAAGAGAATTGCTTGAAGAAACACAAGGAATGGACTTTTGAAGAGTGGAAATCTGTACTTTTGTCGCAAGAGTCCATATTTGAATTTTTTGGTTCCAGCCACTGTGAATTTGTGAGATGCAGAGAAGATGAATGAATGGTATCTGCATGTTCCTACCGTGAGGCATGGAGGAGGAGGTGTGATGGTGTGGGGGTGCTCTGCTGGTGACACTGTTGGTGATTTATTTAAAATTCAAGGCACACTTAGCCAACATGGCTACCACAGCATTCTGCAGTGACATGCCATCCCATCTGGTTTGTGCTATGTGGAATCATCATTTGTTTTTCAAAACGTACCTCCAGGCTATGTTAGGGCTGTTTGACCTAGAAGGAGAGTGATGGAGTGCTGACCTCTTTAATCTACCGACCTGAACGCAGCTGAGATAGTTTGGGATAAGTTGTGCCTCAGAATGTAGGAAAAGCAGACAAAAAGTGTTCAGCATATTTGAAAACTCCTTTAAGACTGAAAACAGTTCCAGGTGACAACCTCACAAAGCTGGTTCGAGAGAATGAGTGTGCAATTCTGTTCATTAAAGCCTAAAAGTGGCTACTTTGAAGAATCTAAAATGCTTTGTTTACGCTTCTTTACCACATAATTCCACGTGTTATTTAATAATTTTGATGTCCTATGTATTATTCTACAATGTAGTCAATAATAAAAGTAGGTGTTATTATTAGTAGGTGTGTCCAACCTTATGACTGATACTGTATGTTTTTTTAATACCCTGTACTTGTCTAACATTTGAATGATATATTAGTTGAAATCCTTCCATGGTGTTAGTCATAAGATTGAAGCCGAAAACAGTGCAGGGTATACTCTTTATACTATATTAGTCCCTGCTGAAAATGCTCGTTTCAAGCTGTTTGAGTCCTAAATGTTGTGCAAGGCTTGTAGGTATCTGAAGCCTGTGTTTGGTGGATGATGTGTGCATCCTTTAGTGCCTGCTGTGTACCTCCCTGTGCCAGTCCCGGCAACAGGGGAGGGCAGATGCTGACAGGCGTTGTGTCTGGCTCTTCATTGTTCATAGGGAGCAGGGAGCAGGCTCACAGGGTCTGCTTTGCATCATACAATGTTATGTCCTTAGTGTCTGTCCTCATCCAGTCATGCAGAATGCATTTCATTAGCCATCATCCACTTTTATCATGTCTTCGGGCTCTCTGATGTTCACAGTTCAAGTCTGGCTTTGTTGATTTCTCCTACAACAATATCGTCTCTAGAGTTGATGCCGACCCACAGTGTAAACCTTCTATTCCACTAAAATCAAATCAAAAGATAACATTTGGATAGTAGGTTGCAAAGCTTCAAAAGAAACATTGCAGCATATTTATTGAATATCTGTGCACTGTTTTTAAAAACAGAAATTAGTAATCACAAGCCACATAGTCAAAATCATTCACATTGCCATAATAATTGATCTACTGTTCTGAATTTGTATACATAAGAAGACAGAGGCACTTAGTGATGTGTGACAACAAGAGGAAGGCTGTTAAAACATTTCTGTTAAACAAACACGGAGGTTAACAGTGAGACAGAATAAAGATGGAAGACGGGGCTTTTACAGTGGGGAGTAGAGTGCAGAAGGAGAACAATGGCTGTGTCGCAGCTGAGGATGACCAGGGCTGTAGAGGATGAGGGCAGATAGAGGAGAGTAATGCATGGCTATTAGAGAAAGTGAAGGGCCCCTGGAGAGCCATGATAGAAACCTATAAGGCCTTGGAGGACGCGCCCAGAATGTTGACTTGCTGCTGTGTTGAAAGTGGGGATGCTGAGGTTTCATTTCCTCCTTCTCTTCCCAGCCTTTCCTCGAGGTCTGTCCTCTCTTCCTTTGCTCTGTCTTTGTTCACCCCCCTGCTTTGTCTCACCATCTCCGTAGCCTGGGATAGTTTTCTGTTTAGCACCTGCACTGAAGGACAAACACCCTCTCTGCAGCATGCTGGGATTTTATTCATGCTGCAGCCGGAGGATACTAAATTGGACTCCAGGGGAGGAAACATAGAGCAACAGCCTCCATCCTTGCTACAATTATGAAAGATAATAATAACTGATTGGAAATCTGTGATTAAATCATTAGCCCATCAAGACAATTGATATAAACACTCTTGTTACCAGGTTTGGCTAAACAAAAATATTATTTTAGCAGAATTTAGTCGGAGCGCCACAGGGAATTCAGTTATCCATTATATAATATCATCTATAATATCTTCTGAAAAGCTTTGCTCTCTAAGCTATGGATTTTCACAGACCCAACATGTACATTTTCTGCCCTGTTTAGAACTTCAGTGTGGGCGGAGGTGTAATAACCTACTATTATGTCCTTTGGCAAAAACAAAAGATTGGGAGATAATTAAACCCATCGATAGGGCTGCAGGGTGGGTGTTGATTTTTCGTGCTGCATAAAACTGTTACAACGGCAAAAAAGCAATTGAAACGATGTCTAATGATGAGGTTTTTGTAAGATAAGTGGTGCTGCAGTGCCGTTACAGACAACTGTATTGGTGTGGAAAAGCTTTGTTTGAGCAATTAGAGCGAGCAAAATTCTGTTCAACACAGGATTTAGCATGTAGAAGACAAGCTGTGAACCACACTGTCGCTGCGTGTTAACGAGAGAGACATGCTGATGAACTGCAGATGAGGGGGTTTACCTGTGACGTTATAGAGTAAATCCCATTCCAGAAAGGAACTGTCCGCTTTGACATGTGTAATGTTGTTATGTGTGATATGCTGTTTTGATTTTGGACTACTGTAGGGCTGCATTTACTTAATATTTTTGTTGTTATTATAAAATGTTCATCTCTTTTGCAATTATTCAGTTAATTTGTTGCCTTATCAAATTTCAGTAAATATCCAAAAAAGCCCATTTCTATTTCACTGAGCCTAAGGAGCTATTGTTAAATTTCTTGTTTAATCTGATGAACACTCACAAACATAAACATGTTCAATTAAAATGATATAAGAGAGAAAGTAACAAATCCTCACATTTGAAATGCTAAGAACCAGCAAATGTCTAGCATTTTTCCTTGATACGCTAATCTAATCAACTGATTGTTTTATCTCTATTTCAGACTGAGTCAGTATCCACACATAGTCAACTTTCTCTGGAAGGTGGTTTTAAAGACCTAAATTGATGATGCCTTCAGGCAATAGTTTTTGCAGCTGACCTTACATACCTCCAGACTCATAAATTACATTACTTGAGATATTATATTCAAGCGGTTTTTATGTGAATGTAGGCTGCATTGCTGTGAATCATCAGTAAGATCACCATGGCTGCTGTCATATTGTCCTATGAGCTGTTCCATTATTCACCGTCTGTGGAGGATTTATCTCCAGTTGACATCATCACTACAGTCAGTCATTCTGAGCTCAGCTTCATAAAACAGAGCTGTACAATATTAACGAAGTCAGATACATGTGAATCACAGATGAATTTTCACATAATAATTTGACTGAGTGATCATGAGCCTTACATACAAGATTTTTGCCTGGAAATCATCCTGATTGTCAATCACCCTGTCTTTGTTCATTAAGATCTTGATTCAGATGTAGATTAAAAAAAAACAACAACAACATTTTCTTCTATTGAAATATATATAGAATAATGTATAAATATAGGAGTGCGCAGCCTTGGCAGTCTTATGTGCTCTCAGTTTTATTTTGCAGTCAGTCACATCAAGTTTAATATAAAATAAAACCTAGGCAAAAACATTGTTACAGCCAGCCAGAGTGGTCAATAGCGAGAAAGAATTGAAAGTGTTTCACCTCTACATGTACAGATGGAAAATCGTTTCTATTCCAACTGGTTGTGTTTCATAAGGTAATTTGAAATCACGCCATAACCTGATATATCTACAGAGCCCAGTTCGTCGTCTGCACTGCACAGCTTTGCTGGCTGTTCTGTTTGCACAGTCAGGACTTTAATCTTCTGGTTTTCAGCTTGCCAGCAGCTGTTTTGCTTCTCCTTTTTCCTCAGGGTTTATAGACTAATCACAATTCACTGTTCATCACAAGATGAAATGGTTTTCTGGTTCACGTGCAGCCTTGATTACAGCATGAAAACTTAGTCAGAGTTGCAAGGATAACTGATTCACCATCACGTATCAGATGATGATTCTGCTTGTTGGAAATATCCACATTACATATTCAATTTGACTTTCATCTACACCGTTGACCTTTTGTATTCAAATTCTTATTATATAAACATGGCGTGATATATGAATATCAGCTTGATTCATATTTTTGTAAACTTGAGCAATCTGACAGAATTTACATAGAATTTGCATTTTAAAGTTGTGTCTCTAAGTAATGTTTGATCAAGGAAGCAAGCTAAAGCCTAGAATTCCTGGAGGAGTTGGGTCAGCCTTTGTTGTCCAGCTCTTGACATTGTTCTAGTATCACACACATGAATATGACAGCCATATCAGTGTTACTCAAGTTGTTTTGACAGCACTGTCTCATTCGATTTCTGCTTTTCCTTGAAAGTGTGATCTGTGTTTCTGCCTCTGTCATGCTTGTTTTCTTAAACCCTCACTGGACTACTTTGATTCAGAGACGAAGCCGTCTCCTTTGGCTTTCAACGACTGGATACTATCGATCTGAAGTGGCTTGATCGGTCTTTGAGAGGCCAAGCGTTATTCTTGTTGAAGTGTTGACTTTTGGCTCAGAGGTACAACATACTGTTACTGTTGCTCTTTGCTAACAGGTAAAGAAAACATAGAGAAACGCAGGTCACACTCTGTGTCAAACAGGGTTATAGAGCAGTGTTTCCACATTTCTTCTTTCATTCATTTGCAGTCTTTGATTGTTTTTCTGTCTGAGGGGACAAGAACCGAGGGAGCTCTGTGACGGTGTATAGATAGTGTGCAAAGTCACTTTTAACAGAGTTTCTATTCAAAGACAAAGGAAAAGAGAAAGTCACCTTTGCCAGTGATAAAGCAGCAAGCTAACTTCCACAGCATGCATCAGCTGTCTTCATTATGACATGTTGTTTGCTTTCAATATTGCCTTCTCATTTTCGATAACACCTCTCCATCTTGTTCCTATGGCCCTGCTTTTATGGTCGCGATGTATGTGGTGTGAGAATTCAGTCTCCAGGATGCATCAAACACTTGTCTTTACTCCTTTGACATTCGTCAACACATCAATGACCTGCACCTTCAAGTAATTAAAATCGAAGCAGTACCAAGTTGAGGCATGAAGAGGGTTTGTTAGATATGTCTCAAACCAGCAGGATGTGTCATTTACACTGCCTCAGTGTTCAAAATGTGCTGTGTCAAGTGTGAACTCCAGGGCCACATTGTCTCCAGCCTGACGTCCTCAAATAACACAGGTTGTGTACTAAATCTCTTTTGACTTTCCCCCTACTAGACAGACATGATATTATCTTCACTGCTGCTTTAAATAACCCATTGCCTCCACTCATGGAGTTACATAACCAGAACTCCACTGGTCTTTATAGGTGTCCTTTTTTGACTGCTGTTGGTGACAGGAGTGGGATGCAAAAAATATCTCAAACTTGACACATTCAGTCTTTTCAGAAATCTTCATTTGCATACCTCTTCATCTATTTAGCAAAGATTCATGGTTTGCATCTTTTTTGAACATCTTATTTGAGGATTTTTCTATATTATCAGACAAAATTAAATATAATGTACTGTAATGTACACCTGTAATAACTGTTGCTTCATATAAAATCTTAAATGATTTCTTTATGAGCTCCAAGTAGGCATTTTTTGGTAATCTGTGCTTTTCCCCACAGTTTGCCACTCATTCTGACGAGCACATAAATGTTTGTATTAGTAAGCTTGCGACTCTTTGAAAACAATGCAGTGTGCCTTAGACATTTGGTAGATTTGAAAACACTGCTCCAGTTGATACACATCTTGGCATAAAACTCATGCTGAAGCAAGCAGCATCATATCCTGTTTGACAACCAGAAAACATATTAAACTCAAAGTCCTCCCAGATAGATCTATATCAGTAAATGCAGTAACTTTTTCCCTGGTCTGCTTTAGACTGATAAAGTGCATTTTGATTACATACAGTACCTTTGTACTTTGGGGACATAGTGGATAACATCTCTAAGTTAGGATAAATGCAACCAACAGAAATCGTCAAGGTGTCGCACTCCACTTTGTAACCCCATTTTACCTCTTCTGCAAACCAGTGACAACATATGTCTCTTTCTTTGCATGTCAATGTAGAAACATGAAATGGTACTTCTTGCCCTACAAGAAGTGCGTGTTCCTTCATGCTCTTCCCTAGTTCAGTGTATGAATATTGAGTCTGTGAATTATATAGTTCAAACTGCCGATCATTTTTCCAAGTGCAGTGCTGTCCCCTAGAATCAATGAGGTGATGCGTACACATCATTTCACCTCTCTTTATGGCATTAGCATGTAAATGAGTCCAAATCAGTTTCACACTCGTGACTAAATCAGGTCACATTGGAAGGAAAGCAAAATGGCGAAGAAAGAAAGAGAGAGTAAGAAAGTACGAACCCCTTCTCTCACAGTGCTTTGTGAAAGAGAAACCCATTCATAGCTGCATTAATCATGGGTGGCACTAAAGAATCGCTCTGAGGCGACACCCAGAGAGAGAGAGAGAGAGAAGCATTGAAGCAGCCTTATTCGTTAACTGGATCTGTGTGAATAGCATCAGTCTGCTCTTCCTTCACACTTGTGTCTTCTGTGATCTAAATCAGTATAATCAAAAAGATCTGACAAATGTACCAAGGATGCAGTTTTCATTACGTTTGTACTCTGTAGTACTGTATATTTCATTTTTCTTGAACGTTTAAAGCCCCATACCTCATTCTTCATCAAAATAAGGCTAAGCTCCAGGATCGCTAAGTGTAATTGAATGACAAATGATTAATTAGGTTTGATGGCAAACTACATCAGACTCACTTATCGAATCCAAATCTTTTCAGACTCCTTACTGACTCTATTTAGCTTAAGCTTTGAACTTTTGTGCGTACCTAAAGTTAGAAATAAGGGACAAAACAGAGACTCCAGCCTTCACAAACATGATTATAACTTACTGTTCACAACCTGTTTGATAATGAGATGACATCATGAGAAGTATCAGATAAGAAATGTCGTATATATTATTACGTTATTCTGGAGAGTGGTGTTGCTGATGACATTATGTGGGCTATTTTCTCAGACTGTAGAAAGCCCCTTTCAGACCCACACATGACATTTCATAAACTGAGTAATACTCCTTGTGACTGGTAAACTTATTGTCACATGTAAAATTTCCCCCGCAAAATATTATTTCTCTTCAGATCTAGTGTATTTTATCAGTGTGGAACTAGATCCAGAATGGAAGAAAACTCTAATATTGATCTATGACTTTCGAGTTACAGGACAGCAGGGTGCAAGAACATGAAGAAATATTAACTCCAAATGTAGCTGCAAGCAGCAGCTCAGGGCACCAAGCCAGAGTGAATCAACCAAAATAGATCACTCATAGATACAGTGAGGACATGCCAGAAGGAAAAGTACAAGCCGCAGGAGGTGTGCCAGGTGCTGTCGACATGATCAGCCAGAGGCACACATGTATGCATATATACATGCATCTACAGATAAATGCAATGGAAAATTTTAAGTTCAGTTAGGGCTGCACGATTATGGCCAAAATGATAATCACGATTATTTTTATCAATATTGTAATCACGATTATTAATCACGATTATTCATTATGTTCGGTAAAACATACCTTTTTATTGCACTCTCTTTTTTAAACAAACAAGTCTTCAAATTGAAACTTAAAATAATCATAAATCACAAACAATAAACTAAAATTTACCCAAAGACAAAGGGAAAAAATAAATATGCTTTTGCAAAATGCAATTATAAAATGAAATGAAAATGTATCTTTATAGAGGGTCTTCAGGCTGACTGCGAGGCGGAGGCCGCCTGTTGCCTGGACACATCCGCGATCTCGCGGACACCGGATTTCAGCGCACAAAAGTTTGTGCAGAACTTCCTTGTGTCCCTGTGGCAGTTCAATATATCTGCGATCACTGGCTACCGACACTCACGATAACCCCGCCCCCAGCCCCTGGCGTAGTCTGTGCTTAGCTCTGGACCAGCAAAGACATGGTGCCTGCTCAGCACCGGTTTTTAGCACCTGGAGCCGGTGCTTACGTGGTGGAAACACAAAGAACTGGTGCTAAGTCAGACACTAGCTCCGAACTAGCACTAGCACCAGCGCAGTGGAAAAGGGTCAACAGTAGATGCACTAGTTTTACTAGTTTTACTAGTGCATCTACTGTATCTAACTTTACTGTTTATTAGTAGTTTGTGTTTCTTAGAGCAGTTGGCTTGTCTTTTGCAAACTTTAAGTATGAGACTTCGTGTGTACATGTTTACTTCACTTTCCAGGTTGGATATGGCAGAGAGTCAACAATTGTCACTTTGGACCAGGATCAATCAGTCTCAAGAAGTTGCCTTTTATGTTGCAAGATTTTGAGATTCATGCAGACAAAATATGAAGGTGCAGCTATTCATTATGCGTGGGATGTGATTAGAAAAAGCTGAAGAGAAAACATAAGTTGTTGGTTGTGTGTGTGTGTTAGTGCTAGTGTGTATATACATGGCCTTAGTATACCAGTTTTACCCACCCTCCTTCTACCTTGTGAGTCATAAGATGAGTACTTTCCCTCGGTAATGCTGTCACTTATGTCATTACTTAGGCTTAAGATACGTTCACCAAGCCAGCTCATTAGCTAGTGCATTTGTATGAGCAGCAGCATGATATTAGCATTTAGATGTGCGGGGAGCCTCACCTGCTGCTGTCATTGTTGGGCTGCACAGACAACTTCACATCTGCTAAATCTCTTTTTTCAACAGTGTGAGATTGCTGCTATTCGAAGAATCAATGTCGTCTATAGATGCAGACGTAGGCTAAATGTATTTCCATATAAAATGCAGCATGCTGTTGTTATTCAAGCATGACGAATGTGAATCAGGCTGAATCTTGAATTGCTCTGGAGCACGAGCCTCGGGGCCGTTCTTCTGTAGCCAGACATGTTTGTTGATTGACAGCACAGATGATTGTTCATCATTTCTGTGATAAAGGTGATGGAGAGCAGATGGTTGTTTTATCTACAGTAGGAGACTCATTCAGAGAGGAACAGGGAAAGAGGGGACTAGACAGATAAAAAAAATATAAAAGGAGCAACAAAAAAGTGAAGAGATGAAAGAGGGCCAGAGAAAGAAGAGCAAAACAGAGAACATAAAAACATTTGATTCTATAATTCTTTCTTAAAAAGTATGGTCAGATCTATTGGTAGATTTCAACATAGCAAACACCTGGAAAAATAACACTGACTGACTCCACCTTAATGTGATAGGAGGTTGTTGCAAGTTACATTTGTTTTGTCATGTCAAATTGATTCAGAGCCATAGCATTCAGTTTTCATTTGATGTAACCACCGACATCTGAATGTGCCTATATGACAAATGGCTTCCTAGAGCCATGGACAGTACATTATTATTAACCTTCTGACTGGAGGAATGGTGCTAAGGTTGTCTGAGGGGACAGCCAGTTTGCCAGAGACTGATGTCCGGACAGCCATTAATGGTGCTATGCTGTTGTGTGTTGTGGTGAAGGTTCAGAAATACAAACCTCAGTAACACATCAAAGACCAGACTCAGCAGGTGCCTTTATATCCCTGGCCCACATCTTCCTCTTTGTTCTGCAGTGTTGCTATGTAGGCCATCTTTCTAGAGCTATTACTCACCTTATGGGTTACAGTAGGAAAGTAGGGATGCACCTTTTGGTCCAACACTGACTCAAATACAATATGTAATAATAATGCAACACAGTGTTTATGTTGGGGGATTAGCAGTTGCAGACTGGACAGTGTTCTTCTATCATTTCAGCTGTGTGTTGACACACCAGATGGACCAACATTTTCAAATTGTGCCTTGTAACATTACAGTGCTTTTCCTGCCCATTCTGGGACTGGGATATCTTCAATGTATATATGTGAACTCTATCTATTTCTGCATAAATACCACTATCCTAGTCAAAACATTAAAGAATGTCCCAACTTCAAACCCTGGATGACTCCTCAAACAAAACTGAGCCTGAAAGAGAAGCATAAAGCTTTCAGGCTCAAAGACTGGGCTGGTCTCAGGATGGCAAACCACAACATCAAAAATAAGGTTCTTAAAGCAAATCTGAAATTTCAGGGAGGACTTGAGTTTGGCAGCATGAACACTAAATAAGCTTTCCAGATGGTGAGAGCTCTGACCGGATGTGAACCCAAACACAATCCATCACAACTTTTCAGCACAAAACTGAAGTTCAGTTTTTGTTTCATGTAACCGTACACATAATACCACCACCACCACCACAACAACAACAACAATAATATAATGAAGAAAAAGAGCTCTGGTATTCGAATTGGACCTGAAAAAAAGTGGAGCGGTGCATCTCTTCAGGAAAGCTCTTAACACTTAAACACTCTCAAAAAGGAGCTTTTTAGGGTGTGCCTTCTATTTGTGAGCCCATTCTGTTGTTTGCTGTTCTAAGTTCAGTTCAGTTTATGTGTGACAGTCACACAACGCAATAATGTACATCTTACAAAATAAAGAACAGTTCATGTGAGACTGAAACAGGCAGAAGCAAAAGCTTGTATGCCTAAAATATGCTGTAAATTTACATCAAATATAAGTTACCTTATAATGTACATTTGAGACTAATGGAAAACAGAAAATATACAATGTGTGACCTGCATAAAGAAAACAAGGGGGGAGATCATCTTTTTAAACATGAATAATGAATTACAGTCTTTCATATCCTTACTCATGTTATTCCATAGTTGAGCCCCCCAAAAAGACAAGCGTCTTTGTTTAAACCCTTTTCTGGCCTTTGGCACTATAAACTTACAGCCGTCTCTTAAATTATATTTAGTTTGCTGAAATTTAAAATATTTTCAGACACCTTCTGGAAGAGTATTTTGTTTAGCTTTAAACATAATTTGAACTGTTTTATAATACAGTAGGTCATTAAATTTCAATAATTTAATAAATAATGGATTTGTATGGTCAAAATATGCAGCATTATTTATTAGGAATATGGCACGTTTCTGTAATAAAACAATATCATTAAGTGTGGTCTTAAAAGTACCACCCCATAGCTCTACGCAATAAGCAATATATGGAAGTGTCAGAGTACAGTAGATTATAGTTAAGGCTTCATAACTCAGCAAATCTTTAGTTTTGTACAGAATACCGAGTGTTTATTGATATTATGTTGCTTTCAGGTTAATTTGGAGTCAATTATCACCCCTAGATGTCATGGATGATGTAAGAATACATCTGGATATTTCTAAGCCAGCTTCAGTGATGATATATTTTAGGCTATATCAGCTATATATAATAGCCTTAAAGTATCTAAGGGTGAAATTTAAGTACTAAAATACTCACAGGTCCATGAGAGATAAACTGAGGACTCTGAGGATGTTTTCTAATATTTTGCTGGAATTTTTCTCATTGGTCAGTTAATTTATTAGTGATGGAAATCACCAACTGTATGTACTGATGATTTTGTTGATGGTGAGTTACTGTGTTTCCTGATGTTTTCCCACAATGTGTTGCAGTGTTTTGGCATTAGATTTGAAAGAAATCATCACAAAAATCAACAGGTCTGTGTCGAGGTGACTGTGGTGATTATCTTAATGAGTGTCTGTACATGCTTGTCAATATCCAGTCATTATTGGAGACAGGAGTATGTTGTTATTGAGCTTGTGGCTCTGTGCTGTGAACCCTGATGGAATACCTGGGATTTGCTGACTTAGTTGTGGTTGCGGAGGGGTTCAATTGCTGTATTTGGTTTGCAGGTATTTAATACTGAAGAGTTTATTTTAAATGTTGCATTTGTTTCTTTACACACAGATATCGACGTACAAGGCAAAATACATACATCTAATTTAGAATAAGACCTTGCTTTTGGTTGCTGATATAATCCTGGCTGTTATCTGTTGTGTTTTCTCTGTACTAATGTACTTAATGACAGGAAAAACAACCAGGATTGCATAACTGTGAGCATTCACAAATGGCTTGTAGTTTTTTGAGAGATAGCAGCTAGCCATGAATATAAAGTCAGTAGACAATATGGTGGCGTTGCGTCTTAAAGGCAGCACTGCAGACTTAAAATGTACACACCTGACTAGAGAGTACACACCCACACAGGGTCAACACAATGCTGAATAAAGTGTTGGCTCAGGATCTTTTCTTCAGTCACTTTGGGATTGAATGAATTATGTCTGGTGATCTTAGTTTGCCAAACACTTAGATGGCACATGTGAACCAACATATAAGGAAAATAACAAATTAAATCCCTACCCTAATGGTACACTGGTGTTTCTGCCTTCAGTTGGTAAAGTTCAGTCTGTTGTCTCTCAGTCTACCTGGGTAGTGTGTGTCTGTGGGCTTTAAGTCTTGAGCTCTCAGGGAATGTTGATCTGTGTTCTGGTGGGAGGATTGAAGAAGTCAAGATGCTGCTACACACACTCCAGGGATGACTAGGGATCTAAAACACACAAAAAAACTGAGCAGTTTTCTTCCTGTGTTTCACCGCAAGTTTGTCGCTTTGAGTTTCTTCACACTCTCACACACATACTTGAATGCCACATCAATAGGTAGGCTTGGCTGCGTTCCAAACATAAGCTGTTACAGGCAAAATCTAGTTGGGTCATTTTTTTTGCACAATTGTAGGCATCGACCAGTGGCTGCACAAACTCTCGCCACTTGATCTTTTGGTTATCTAGAAGAGTTCCAACTATCTGTAGAAGTGGTTGTTTGAACCATTCAACAGGGTTCCCATGTGGACAATATAGAGTCGTCCTTGTTTTCTTTATTCCTAGCAGCAGACATAGATCTGAGATAGCAGCTGACAAAGACGCTGTTTCTCAGTGCCTTGGCTACAGTCTTTGTCTTTTGTTATGATGTCGATACTGCCACAGCATACTTTGTGATATATGATCACTAATATGTTCTTTGTCCCATGGCCATCAGGTTCCATGGGCAGGTATTTGTTCCTGAAGGGTGTCAGAAAACACAGTAAGGTCAATGAGCTATACATTTCCCCATGACCCTCTGAAAGGTGCTCGGAGCATTGGTCACTGCTTGTTGCATTCTGTTCAATTCCCTGAATCCTAGGGACATGACAAAGCCTGTCCTGTGTTTGCTTTCATCCTCCTTCTCTACCTGATAAAAACTTGATTTCAATTTTGTGACTGAAAAACACTTGGATCCCATAAGAGCTGCAAAAGTAGCCCCAATATTTGGCCAAGTGTAAACATTCTCCATAGTCTAGTTCTTTAGCCTTCTGTAATCCACATACGAAGAGATCTATTGGCAACTATTGGCAAGGCAGATAGACTTTCAGACTCTCTGATAATGTTTGCATCATACAGCTCTCTCAGATGAGCACGCACAGCTTCATAGTCGGGTGGGTAGATGGGCCTTTCCCTCTGCTTCAAAGGGTTTGGATCTGAGGTGCAGTGCTATGGTCAGTGAATACTACTGTCAGAGTCACTATTATGACTTTAATTAAGAGAAGCTAAGCTAAGATAAGCACTTTAACCATCTACCTGCCATGTCGCACCTGCCTCACTCACACTCTGCGCCTCAACAGGGAAACTGGTTTCAATCAGCTCTAGTAGCTTCTGACTCCATCTCCACACTGTCAATGGCTGACAGTGTTATCACCCTGCTTGTGTTTTGTGCCAGTATCATTCTTTCTACAATTCGATACCTTAGTCTCAGTGGACACAATGATGCCATTATCCACATGAGTGCTGTTGATACCAGACCCACTTCTAATGAAATATACTTCCCAATCATCCATCATCCAAACTAAAGCACTTGATTTAGCATGAAGAGTACATTTACTGAAATATGTATCTTTTAATTACACATGTTTTGGGTGTGCCATGTATTCACACAATGTTTCTGCGAAGCACTGTTTTCTAGACACATAAAGTGACAACACTGACCAAGCAGTGTACGGCATTAAACTAATTGCTGCAGCTCTGCATCAAAGAGTTTCCCACAGCGTCTGATTTCGGTTCAGGAGGCATTTTAAAGGTCAGAACAGAGGTTCCACACCTCAGCAATAACCTCAGAAACAGTCCGTTGATGTGGTCCTACATGCTGAAATTGGAGATGTCTGTGCTAACCTCTCAGCCTCTGGTGAGTTGAGGCTAACTGAAGAATACTAATGAGTGAATTAATAGAGACGGGTTTAAAGTGAATAGATAATGAATCTGAAAATAACATGAGTTCTTGTGTCAATGTTCACGGCACTACTTTATTATTATTATTATTACTATTATTGTGTATTGCTACACACAATATTATGTACCATATTCTTTGATAAAGCGTGCATTGCATTGGAAGTGTTTCCTCTTAACACTGACTGCTAAACAGCACTGAGCGTAAAGCTGCAGGTCAGGACATCCTAACTGGACTGTTAGCAGCCAGCGGCTTGTTTATCTCTGCTGTGCCTTCCAGCCTTCTTATTTCATCCTCTGTTCCATCTTTGGGTGCCTTAGGTCAGTAATTCAGCAAAGACAGCTTAGTTATTGCTCTGGGACAGGAGGTCATGGCAGCATGGCAGTGAGCAACCTTGTAAACTGTTGACAGGGTGTAAAATGCCAGGGAACGGCTTATGCAAGGTTTTAGAGTGAACAGGGTGCTGTAAGCTTTTGCCTGTTGGTGCACACCCCAGCAAAAATCATCCTCATTTTTGTATTTGTTGGATTCATTGAAATTGCATGTGTCAAAATAATCCCATCATGATTTTTTTTTTGCATACTGTTCAGCTCTACTTTGAATAATTTGGATTTTCCACATTGCTCTCCCTCATACGAAAAAAGGCAGAATCTCTGAATATGCAAATGTGGTGGACACAAGATGTCTTCTACTTCACTGAATAGTCCATTACCAGTGTATGTGACCAGCAGGCTTAAGGCTTCTACATCACACTTGCACACATATAGTATATGGACAGAAGGAGAGAAGTGTGAAAGTAAAAACTCAAGATTATTTTAGATTGCATGTGAAATTAAAACTCACAAACTCATATTTGGACATAATCACAACTTAAGTGACAGATGGAGGGTCTGTTTTTTTCTGTTTTCTCCAGTCTCATCTTTTTGTGGCGGACAGCAGAAAATTGTTTCATGCTTTCACTGCTGTCGGGTGGAGCAGCAAGGTTTTCACTGCTGATAGACAGAGGGTGCATATTCACTTCTGGACCTCAGCAGAAAACATGAGAGGGCGCTAAACTGAATGCATATGTACACTCACTATCACTCCTAATCATCTGGCCCTCATTGCTTGCACTGGCAGGAAGCAACGGATTGGTGACCAGTTCTTGTCAGGTAACACCTAGGACGAGTGTTCTGGAGCAGGTAGAGGGTTGGTGAGGATTACCAGGAAGAAGGTCGCAAGCAGGCAGACGAGGAAGAGTCAAGAGCACAAGGAAAAGACAGCTAGTACAATCTAGGAATTCAACATTAAAACCAGAGAGGCCTCAACCAAACTGAACCACTGTTGTAGAAGCAAAGATTTGGCAATGATCTGGCAAAAAGTAGGGAAAGAGATTGATATACTGGAGAGCTGTTAGGCTGATTGATGGCAGGTGTGTTGGTTGAGCGAGGTGACGAGCTGATTGATGGCAGGTGATCAGGTGAACAGGGATCCATGAGAATGTGTGGCAGGACAGGAAGGACAAACACAGAGACCAACATGTGACACAGCACTGAAGTAAGAAACAAAAGCAGCAGTACTGCGGTTATTATTATGAATAGTAACTTATGTATCTGGTATCTAGTTGATACAGAAGCTGTGAGACAAATGTGTTTGCCATGTCCACCAACATGATGTGATACTGGAAATGAGACTATGCAATAGCCTAAGATTCCTAGAGTGCAGCTGACTCTAGTATCTCCCCCACTCTTTTTTTTTTCATTTAGGCCGGTTGTAAGTGTGATCTGCTGAGTGTTTTGTCTCAAACACTGTATAGCTGCAGCGTGCTGCAGTGTGAGTTGGACCTGTGGGACCAATACAAGCCCCAGGCCTGTGTGCAAGTGGGAGGAGGGGAGCTGTGGTGAACTACAGCAATGTTTAGATGGGAGAGACATGTCATTCTAACTGCTTTGAACACAGTGCTATGTATTTGTCACCTTGTGAGGAAACCTGTTCACACCATGACTTTGTGGCAAGTCACCTATACTGCCTGAAAACAAAAATAGGGTCCTCATAAGAATAACAATTTGTTCTAGGTTAGAGGTGTGCTTGCAGTAAATGTTGGAGTCCAACATCTAGATGGTTGAAGTCGAGGAGTTCTGGAAGCTCAAAACAGTTTCCTCACAAGCAAGTACAAATGTGTGTTGCCATTGAAAAAGAGAATTAAACATGTCTTGAATATATATGTTTTTATTTAATTTATTTTTTTGCAGTATTTGAGAACAAGTGGCTGGAGATGTTTTCCTTCCCATCAGTTTTCTGTTGCTGATTTGTTCTTTGGATTTCACTCAGGCATTGCTCATCTCTTCTTGTCCAATATACCAAACTGTGTTGTCCCTTTGGAGAATGAGTCAGTGAGTGTTGATCACTTGCAGTTCAAAAGACCATTTTGCTCTCCTCTTTACTCCGCCTCTCCAACATTTGGCCAGAAAAAACAATAAATCTCTACTGAGGACCCAACACTATATCATATGTTTTGAGTTCTTGTTTAAAGGCAGCTGTTTCTGAAGCAGTTTTTTTATTTTCTTTGATCAGTATCTTTATGATTTTGCATTATTAAGGAATCACTGCAGATTAGCTATTCTGTTATTTGACACAAAGCTGCCACTATTGTGGTCTTCCTCACATCTTACACCTGTTTTTTTAACCCCCATCTACCCTTTCACCTCTCTCAACACAACCCCCACTGGCTGTTTAAAGAGAGCTGTCACACTGACACCAACGGTGTGTGTGCTGCTGCTGTGTTTTCTGCTCGATCTGATTCAACTGCTGAGTAGGGACAGCGACTTGGGGCTGTCACAGGGGGGCTCAGACCGTGAGGATGAGATGTGACATGTGGCCATGGCTTAGTGGCAGATGGTGAAGCCCTGCTGTCAGAGTTTGGGAGAATACAGCTGAGCTAATGTTGCTGTTTCACTAGGTTTGCTGTAACTCCAGCCCTGAAATCTTGTTACTGCTCAGTCACTCTCATGTTGCCACACCTCTGTCTCAAACAATGGAGGCCATTAAAAAAAATCATGAAAAAATCCTGTCACGAAGCACATCTCTCTTCATCTTTGCCAGTTCCAACTCATGTTGCTAAATCTCCATGCAGATTTGCGTTGATCAGATGTCAAGTGTTGTTCAATTAATGTCTGTTTTAATTTGTTTTGTATGTTTTACAAAACATACAAACTGAATTAGTATTGGCTTGATAGGTATGTTTTCTTTCCAAGCCTTTACTAGACTCACACAAAAAATTACCATAGCCAATAATAACTTTCCTATAATAACATTCTCATAATGTGTAATACCCCAAACTAATTTATGTAGAGATGAGTGTCAGTTATGGATCTGTGTTAGGAAAGTTTGTATAGCAGTTGGACAAAATATTTTCGTCCCTAGCATGATGCAATGGAGAAAAATTCTATTATGAATTGGGGTCCTCATTTCAAAGTGGAATGACAGCTGCCCAGAGTGTCACTCTCTGTTTTGATTCATCCACCAGACGTCCTCTTACCACTCTGACCCAAACAATCCCATCTCTCCTCATCGCCCCTCGTACCTTCTGCACAACCAGGCAAGAAATAGAGATCAAAGCTCAATCTTCAGGCCGAACTGTGTGTCTTTCATGTGGGTTGTCAGTTTGATGCTCAGCTTGATACTCTCTCTCCTTTTGTGTTTTAGGTCATCGCCTGGAGCGAACAGTAGAGCTGCTCTGCCTACCTACAGATACCAGTAAGTTAGCTTTGCTGTGCCTTGGCATCTTATCACAGTATAATGATCTACTGAAGAGTGTGGGAGGAATTCTGATACTGTCATATGATCAGTAGTCAAATTCTCCCAAATTGCAGAGACCTGACTGTAATGATATAATGACCACTGTCCTGTCTTGTGTCTATCTGTGTACTGCTACACTCATACCTGTTTCTGGGCACTGAGCAGGCACACAGAACAACCTTTGGGCCCTAGGGAGCTCCTTAACTTGCCTGGCTGTCCACTGAGTCATGCCACTCTGGTGGAGAAACAAACACTGAAGGGAGGGATGAACAAATACAGAAGGAAAGCGCCAAGAGATTTTGTTTTGTGCAGGTTTATTTAGCAAGCCGGCAAGGTGACTTTTCTTGGTGTTTACAGCTGCAATAAAGCTCCTGTCTGTAATGTTTTTGCTGAGACTATCCATCTGTATGGTGGAGAGTTGCAAAAATAGAAATCCTCTATTCTATTAATGCTGATGAGTGTCAGAGCTTACACGAATCCTTGTTGACAAGGCCAATAAACTAGGTCCCAGACAGAGCAACTCACACACTTCTCACTGTGCTAGTATTTTTATGCATCATAGACAAAGCCCATTAATTGATATCTCACTTCCCTTGCTGGCACAACATTTTTGTAATTGCTGATTAAAAAACAAATGCGCTATTTGTAAAGCTCCCGTTGTCGAGCTGGTAACTTCAGCACCTTTACCAGCTGAGTAGAATGAACTTCCTTGTGTGTTATACCACTAATGTGATAGTCATGAGTAAATATGTTAAGAGGGTATCACCAGTGACATTACTGCTGCTGAAGTTGTGATAGATAGTTGTACACATCTATCAACTCTGATAGAGGAGGAAGGAAGGCATAAAGGGAGAAGCCATCTGAAGACGTACTGTACAGGAGCGGAGGAAAAGGATGCAAGAACAACACTTGAGCAACCCAAAGTGTTGTGAGCCTCTCAACACTGCCTCACCTCATAATTTATTAATATTGTGCTAGAATATTCATCCACCGTGGTACAGCACCATCCTCCTGGAGAGAGAGAAATTAATAGAGCTCTGTATCATCCTGACACTCAACATTGCATCGGAGCCTTTGTTATTGTAGTCACTTGAATATCATCCATCATCAACCAACTCCTTCCATCCATTCCACTTGTCTTCTTATTTCATGTTTACTGTTGATTTTGACCACATCATTTTCTGTGAAGAGATTAAAGCGAGACAGTGCAGGGTTCTTTGTTCTGTGTTTTGAATTATGAGTCACAATGTGGTGTGAAAGGAGCTGTGACTCCAGAACCAGGTCACTGACATGAGCCTGGCAACCACGCTCACTCTGGAGTAGGTCCGTAAATAGCCTCAAAATACATCTCCATCCATCTGAATGTCACTGATATGGGAAATCCACGGCTGTGTGGATCCGCACGGAGAACTTTAGAGGCAGACTACTTTTGGGGATGGCTGCTTTAGAATTTGACTCATCCACTGCAGCGATGTGTGCTCAGTCTGCCAGCTGCTATGCTTCACTTATTCTAATCAAATCCTTTGAAGATGAAGGGAAGGACAAAGAATCTGGCAGTCCCGTAACTTGTTATAAATCATCAAAAGCCAGAGCAGCTCCATTAATGTGTACACTGGTTCTATGATGCCACGCTGTGAACGCACTGATAACTAACCCCCAAGTCATGGTGGAATTTGATGCCACGCTATGAAGTCACTCACATTTGTCATCACATATGCTGTTTACTGTGTGAGGAATCATTTGTACTTTGCACATTTTCTCATTTCTTATGCTCTTCTTAGGAATTGCAATTATGTGAAAACTTAAAATACTCCACAGTCAGTACTTTGTGTATACACTGTACAGTATGCTTGCCCGTGTCGGCAACATAATATAGCATGAAAATTCTTCTGCTTATTGCCACTTAGTCAAATTGGCCAACCCACAGGCACAAAATATATGAGGTTTCCATGAATGTATGAGGTCCTCTGAGGATGCTGTGAGCAAAAACAGTTAAAATTTAATATTTTCCCCTGCAAATTTTCTCTCATCCTTCTGCTCAGGTGGCAGTTCCTGCCTCCCGGTGTAGCTCAACTGAAGTGCACCACATCGCTGCTATGATCTGAATGATCCCTATAGAAGCGGCCTTGCTTAAAATGAAGGGTTTTGTGTGTTTGATTTTGTGATGTTGGAATTCATATTTGACACAACACACAAACAAAAAAATGGTATCACAAATGGCTTCTTCCTCAGTTTTAAAATACTCTTATTTTGTAATGAGGAGTTGTGTGCCATATCACCCATTTCCTAGAAAATACATCTGGGTGTATTAGATGTCCAACTCATTCATAGATACGTAAGTCACGCTCGAAAATAATTTACTGTAGCACAATGAACAGCGTTTTTTTTTCTGAATGTAATCCTTGTCCTTTTTATATAATCTTTTGAATTATACCTCAATTAGAGTGCACTCTGATTCTTAATCTTCCATCTCAGTGCATGTGTCAAAGTCATTTATAGACAATTAATCAATCTGATCAACAATCTGTAATGAATTGAGGAAGGGGAGTGTTTTGACAATACACGTAAACAACAAAAAACACAAGACGTAAATTTTCATGTTGGTGGAAAAGATTGAAATGGATATAAGATATGACTATGTGGCAGAAGGAAACACAACATGGATGGTGGCAGTGAGATTGGATCTAATGTATTAAAAAAGCAGTTAGTCAAAGCAGTAATGATCTGCTCCCTTCCCAAGTCAGCACAGACATGAACTAGAATCAAAGTGCGTGAGTGGATGTTCAGATTAGCTCAGCTCTTCAATGATGTACTCACAAGTATAGAGGTGTGATAATAATCTCACCACTTCATTCACTCCTGAGGGTCGATAATAGGAGGTCAGAGTGCAGGGTCAAATACCAAGTATTGAATGAGGATCTGTGGTCATTCAGTGTTGTGCTTATCCTCTGAAGGACGGCCCTTTTATCCACAAGGCCACTGTACTGGCCCTTAATACTACAGGGACTAAACAGGGGGAAAGGTCCGTGGTTTAGCTTTAGAGCAGAGTGAGAGACCAGACTCAGAGTGATGTGATGTAAGGGGATTCAAATGAGAGCTGCAATAATCCAGATTTCTGTCGTCATGGGATCAGTGGTGCTCTTGGCTCTGTTTGGTCAGCCAGCCTCGGTGAGCTCTGTCAGACCCTTCTCTGTCCTTGCGCTCTCTTATGATCCCTGGCTGCATCCCAAGGGACAGTTAAATTAGTAGTCAGCTCAGCACAGCCAAATGACTGAGGCAATGTATCTACAAGCTGCCATCTTTGGCATTGATTTATTTCTCCTCAGATCTGACCTTTCATAAAATAAATCAAAGCATGGCGTTTCTTTCAATGAGCCATTTGTACATACTGATGGAACATAAATAGCATCAGTGAAAACATAATCCTGCATTTACTCTCAAAGTCACAACACGCACCCAATATTTTTTTTACATAGTACTTTGGATAAAATCATATCTGTACTGCAGACGAACATGACAGTTTTTATGTTAACTGTCACTTCAGGGGAAAGCCAATTTTGTGTATATAACCTGAAGTAAGAAGTGTTTTTCACAGGGATTTGCAGTCTGTACAACATATGATACCGTCTTTCATCAGACCCTCAGTCTAGATAAGAAAGACTTTGTTCTCACACAAACACAAATACGGCAGCTTTTGGAAGGAACCCTCAGAGCAACTAAAGAGTGATCCAGGGCAGAAAGACATGCAGTCGGTGTCGTATGTTCAGAGTTGACAGAAATAGCGTTATCAGACAAACAGTGTTTTCAACTTCGTTTCTCTTGTTTTAATTACGAACCAAATTATTTTTGTACAAATGACAGATGCAAATTAAATTTTAAAAAATGTGATCACCAGCCATAACAAATGTCAACAGTTTTGGTCTGCACTTAGTTTAATTACTCACAACATTTTCCCTGAATATTGTCTCATCCATTTCATAAACTTGAGAGCATGAAAACATTAACGCCTCATTGCTACAGCCAAGAAACCATCACAATCTGCACCCAAATGGATAGAGTGTTTTTGTGTTGAGTGTTTTGGCATCATAACTGTTGCACCAGACTTTTATATCCTGAAGCCACCAACCTAGTTTTCCTTAATGTTGTAAGGTACTGCAGATTTCGGGAGGTCTGTAAACGGGTCCGTCCGCAGTTTACTTTTGCTTAAGTTATTTAACATTTTGAGTCCTGTCTTTTTATTACTGAGACTGCCTGTACAACCCCAATTCCAAAAAAAAGTTGGCCCAGGGACAATGAAACACTGGAAAAGTTGTGTAATGTTTAAAAAAAAAAAATGCATTTTTTTGTGAATATAATTATTACTGTATACCAGTTACTCCAATGTTTACTACATTGGTTTCTTTTAATTGGATGACATTGCTCTACATTGGTTTGTGCATACAACACTATCCAGTTGTCCCCTTTTAATTTCCTGGCATGTTGTTACAGCACAACTCCTCTGACTGCCTTCTCTGTCCCACCAAACATTTATCACAGTACATGCCTGTGTATTCCTGTGTATATATACAGAGAACAAGACCGGATAGGATTGTGTTCTGTTCCGCCTACAAATAGTTAAATTGCTGTAAATGATGCGTGAAGGTGGAACGTTTGGCAAGAGTAGGGTGTCAGTGTGTGTTGCAAAGACCATGCCCTCACTCTGTATAACACTAAATCTGACCGGCATCCATGGCTGCCTGCCAGTGATTATCATTTTACTTCAAGTTTAATGTACATTTGATGACATATTTATTATAACAACGATTATATCAATCTAAAGCTAACTGACACATTAATTAATACTGAAAATATTGATAAGTAAATCTCTGGCTCCAGGTCTTCATTTGTGAGGATTTGCTACTTTTCTCTGTTCTACGTGAACATAAACTGAATATCTTTCGGTTTGAAGACTTTACCTTGGACTTGAATTTTGATTGTCATTTCTCACATTTTATAAACTGTTAGATTAATCAGCCTTGTAAGTAGTCTCTCTGTATATATGCAATCAGATGAAATATTGAAATTTAAACAAGTAGTAATTTGACCCTCAGTCCATCTCTCAGTCACTGATTAAAAGAAATAGCCTGGCTGCACCTCGTAACCTCATCATGGTTCTTTTATCTGTGTTTTAGTTTGACGCACATTGACAATACAATCCTAAACCCTAAATCATCATAATAGTTTATCTGAACATTTTATGACTTTTCCCCTTCAAAGGGTTTTAGTGAGCCTTAATATTAATAGTCATGACATGACATGAAATCCACAGTCTTCTTAACGGCTTATTTGATCTTGATGTTTGTTATCTCCAGACTGGTTGGGGATTTACACAGAGATAGAAGAGAAAAAGAGAAAAGAGAGATGTGTCTAAGCAGAGACGACTGTGATCAGATCTACTCTTGGATGCCTGCCTGTGATGCTTTGACATTCACTATTTAAACCAGGGCTAAACAGAACAGACACAATGCGATGACGCCAAATCTGAACAGAAACATGTTCTCCCACCTTGTCTAGGTATAACAGTGAGCCGGAGCCAGCCTCATTACCAAACCCAGGCACTGACTGTGTTCCTGCTTGGCACACTTTCCACTGTGCAATGTGAGCGAGATTTCCCCAAAGAAATCTAGGTTTAGCAATCCGCAATCTTAAAATAGCTTTGAATCATACATTATTACATAGCAGGCCTGCCTCCTCTGTCAAACTACACTGGCTGCTGTGATTGTCTCCTTGTTTTCTCCAACCTTCCTCATTAGCATAGCTTTATAGTTGATATGAAGAGACTCACAAATGGCTTTTCTGTCTCTCAAAGGTAAATGCACTTAAAAAGAAAAAAAAACAACTTTGTAGATTATGCAACACACATGAATAGATATTGTCATGTTTTGACGTTTGAATGTATAAAAGAACAGTTGCTGGGGAATACGGAAAAAAAACATACAGAGCAGCTTTTGGTGGCATGAGGGCATGTGTTATGTGTTTGTGTGTGTGAATGTGAGTGAGTGGAGTGGACGTGGGCAGATTTCAATCTTCCAGCCTGACTCAGTGTGTTTCCCTTGGGTTCAGTAAAGCATAAAGGATGCTGGGAGGTGTGACACCCCCTCCTGAACCTGCCACTGCTTCACAAGGATTGATGTGACAATTTCACACACACACACACACACACACACACTGCACACACACACACACACACACACACACACACACACACGCACACACACACACACACACACACACTGCACACACCACACTCAGGGAGTCAGATGCAACAAACTAGAGCCACTGTGTCAACTGTTAGCATGCACTGTCGTACAGGTCTGAGACACACACACTGGTGCACACACAGATGTCATGGGACTGGGCTGATAATCAAACCAAGCCTCTTTGTGTCTGTCTGTCTTTTGTTCCTGTCAGGAGTGGTGCTGCTGCTGTGTGTGGCCGAGCAGGCGCTGTGTGTGTGATTAATCCTCCGCCTGTCCACTGGCCAGCAGCGATACTGAAACCAGACAAAGACTCACACGAAGCTGTGCGTGCATGCTCTCATGGTCCATTTCATGATGTGCAGACGTGTGCAGGCTGGGCGCGTGAATCGCATCACTGCAAAGCAAAGAGGAGTAAAACATTGAACCCGCTGTGTTTTTCAGGGGCAAACATTGACACGTGTGAAGCCTGAGCGCCGAGCATTCACACGGGATTACAGTCAACACCGTGGTGTGTTGTTTTCAAGGCATTTCCATCACAAATGCATGGAGCTGAAGCATTTCTAGATGTTGGAAAGTGCAGTCCAGGGCTGATGTTGTGTGCACTGTAGTGTGTATGTGTGTGTCTGTTTGTGTGATGTGAAACCTGATGAATGTTTCCCTCCTGTTCCCTGAGGGCTTGTGTGATTGACCGAGCCCAGAAGTTATTTCATGTGCCTGCCACCAAACTGCATTAGACCGTTTCTGCTCAGCTGTCTGTCTCTCAACAAGATAAGGGGACATTTCCCAACCCAGTGTTGCTTGCTCTGTTCTGTGCTGTCACTGAATACAATGACCATCATCACATTCAATGAATATTATTAGCATTTTTCTCCGGATTCTGTCAACGTGGACGACAGCTCTGTGGGAGTAGAAGTACACGCTGTTCTTGCTGTGCTCTGATATCTGGCCTGACTCTTGGAGAATAGAGTTGAGGCTGTGGTGTATTGTCCAGTCTAAATGCAACTATGAGGCAGCTGTCAAATGTTCATTATCACCAGTCATTAACAGGAAGTCACCTGGCTCAGCAGTTTAAGCCTCGGCCATTGTTTGGGTTTGAAAGGACCTGACTGAGGTTCAGAGAGCGAAGGCCACAGAGAAATAACTGCTGTTGATTAAAAGTTGACAAAGAACGAGGATCAGAGGCCTGAGGAGAGAAGCTGTTTGTGCAGAGGGGTAAATAAGACGCAGGATTGTGGAAGAGCTTTTACTGAGGGATCAGGTGGAGCATTGTGTCAACCAGGGAGCAATTCTCACCTTCATCTCTCCAGACTCTCAGTGACAGCTGAGGAGGGATGACAGGTCAGTGCAGCAGACGAGCATGGCTCAGTTTTATTGTCTGTTTGATGAGGTCCATGCAGTATAAAACATCCACTGTGGCATTTCTTTATGTTTTACTCATTCAAGGTTTGGAAATTATATTCATTAGATAAAAACCTCGAGTGCCAATACTCCAGCATACAAATTATTAGCAACAGTTTCACAATTAGTCTCATTAGCCCTGAGGGAGCGACATGAACATCAAGTTTATTTATTCATGCTTTTATTTGCATTTCACGCATCATGCTTAGTTACAAGTTTTTATTCCTCAAAAGAAGCCGAAGATTAAATGTTAAAACGGTGATAAATTTGTCAAAATGCATGTCATTATTTTCTAACTGTACTGAAAAGGCTTGATGGTCAGAAGGGGCAGAAAATTACTGTTGAATTTTATTACATGGACTAACCAGGCCTGTAGCTCTTAATGTCAGCTGCACAAAAGTCTCTAAGATCTAAGGTCTAAGTTTATGACATCAGAGGAAAATATCTGCTGGTAACAAATGAAGGTAAAAGGTAAAAAGGTAAATGAGCATGACTGTGGCTTTTTGAAACAACCTCCTACACTATAGTCAGTATAGGCAGCCTACAGTATACACTGTTCAGAGAAAGAAAGATGACTGGTGAGAGACTAATCACAAACATAGATCTTTTCCTAATTAAACTCAGATTAAATAAAAGTCATTCATGCTGATTGTTTAAATTACCAATGAGAAAGTCTTCTGAAAAATGCTTTTTTTTTTTTTCAAATTTTCAGTCTCATTCCTCATTTCCTGAGATTTATGTACTTACATGAAAAATGGCTAATACCCTCTCAAACAAGAACAAATGTGGAGCTTTGTTTGTCCTGCATGTTCTCAATCCACATTTTATCAGGAGACAGGACACATTTTTAATTAGCAGCATCTCCACAATCTTTATGGTTTCCTTCCTTTTTTATTTGGCTGTTGGATTAATGCTCATTTATTCTGTAGTTAGATTTCAGCCTGGTTGGGACAGAGTGGTGTGGGAGGATTCCTCATTAAATCCAGAACAGAAATGTTTTCCCTGCTGCTAACATGTGCGCAGTGCTGGCAGTCCTGCCATGAATGGGTATTAGTTTGATGGTAAGACTCTGTTTACTGTTTTCCCTCAACGGACTGATTTCATATATTAAAATAACTCAATACTTTTTATCTGTCTCTCTCTCTCTCACTGGCTCCTCTCATCAGTAACCAAACCCAGTTGACGGCTTCAATTAAACCCTGTGAAATCGCCCTAGTATCTGTCTCCCTCTGGGGCCATTTAGCTGTGTTTAGCTCTCTGCAAGCTGGGCTTGTCGCCAGGCAAACTTTAGAGAGTGTTTCATGTTCTTTCTTCAAATGTAGGCCGACCGAGCCCCATGTGCCACCTGGCCAGCCTCAGAGCCCGCAAACCCCAGTATGTGTTCACACTGCGAGTTCACCTGCGGGACAGTTTGTTTAGTGGTCACATGCAACAAGTGTTAAAAAGGCATCACTAAGTTATATTCTCCTGCTGTGGTAAGTATTAAAATGTGTTTCTTTATTTAGCTTTGTTGGCTTTGTCTTCACAAAGGCCGACCGATCAAACACATCACATTGCTTTGCATCTTGTTTGAAGTTGAACCAAATCACACTGCAAAGAGACAAGACACTTTCTACACCTACATGAGAAGAAAGAACTTGTCTGTATTTGCACTCCTGACAACATCACAGAAAGACAAACAAAACACACTAGGAAAAAAAACTTTTATTTATTTAGATTGGATTGTTTATATGCAGAAATGACTGCTGACAATCTGGGAACAAAATTATTTCCTGTTTAATCTTCATATCGCTGCATAAATGGGATCCTAGTAATGATCCACAAATGAATTGGGATTTTTAAAATAACTATGTTTTGTTTCTGGGAACACCACTGTGAAATTTAACTTGACACCTGTCATCAACACATCATGCTTGTGATCACAGCCACACGTCCACCTGCAGCCTTCATCATGTCTACTGGACATTTTGGTTTGAATTGACCTATGATTTGGAAATGAAGCTGTATGACCTGTTGTCGCTGTCTCTCCACACCTGTTGATCTGCAGTAGAAAATGCAGAATGATGAATCAAAATGACAAGTTTGATGTGCACATACGCACAGAGATGTCTGGTTATTTTGCCGCAGCAGATCTGCTGTGTGTAACAGTAACTTGATAGCGTGCTGCATCACTTCACTTTGAGACTACAGATGAAACAGATACCTCCGGCCTTCAGATGACTGGGAAGAGAATCACCAGTGTGAAGGAAAGGCTTCATTATAGACCTCTAACTGGATTGCAGAGCTAGCACGTCCAATGGTTGTCCCAGACATTTCTCTGAAAACCACAAATGTCAACCTCATAGTAGCAATCAAGAAACCGTCAGAGGATCATAAATGTCATAGTTGACAGCGCACATCAAGAAAACAGAGGAAACATTTTGGGTAAACATTTCTTTCTTTACTACTTTAAATACCCATTCGAATAAAAAAATGCATTTAATAAATAATAATTTAATAATGTTGTATTTAATAAAAGTTTTTAACATTGTTAACGTCCATGGATATCCATCTTCTTCAGAATACTATTCCAACTGGAACATGAATGGCTGAATTAATCCTATATTACACTTTGCCATTGTGTAGCATACACTATCTATAAAACAGAACACAAGCTCAGATTTGTGTGTTTGATGAGAAGGGTTGAAGATGAGAAGGTATACTTGAGCTGCAGGCACTGTTTGTATATGTCTGAGCATGTAGAGTTACAGCTAAGCCATTTTATGGCATGAAGGGTTTTTTTGTATGTGACTTCTAAGTGTGCAATTTTGATGACCAGAAATGAGCTTTTACCAGTTGAATTAGTGCCATGAGAGGACTTTTAATGTCCATATGTATTTTTATGCAGATCCAGAATTGATAGCTTGTGCTCTCGAAGCTGCAGAATGTGGTCCTGTGATGTTAGGCCATCCAAAAAGACAAGTGTCCATTTGTTGGATTCAACCTGCTTTTATTTTTTTGTGCAGTGGTAAATTTACTCAACACAGCTGACTCTGAAAGTGTTTCTGTTCCTTATGTTTCCAAAATGCTCCAAACAGCTCTGTTAGCCTGGTAGCATTGTTTGAACACTGTGTGCTCGCATGTGTGTTTGTTGTGCAGAAGGGAGTGTTTCATGATTGGCTGAGACAGTCCTCCTCCGAGAGGCTGCGCTGGAAAACAAAGGGTTGCCATGGTAACAGTCAAGGGTGAAGGAGGAGGGTGTGTCGGTGGTGTGCTTCGAGTGGCGAGATGGACGTTGGCAGGCGGAATGGCGGGGGAGCGAGCGATGCGTTCTGTGGTCCTGTGCCATTCCTGCTGCTCACCAAGTCTCCGCTCTCCTCCTCTCCCCCGTCTCCTGCTTCACTCGCTTGTTGTTGTCCTGAAGTGAGTGGGAGGCTGTAAGGAGAACAAACGCTGAATCTCAATGAGACAGGCGAGAGGAAACTCATTTTCTTGCTCCGTCTCTCTCTGATGGTGCCTTTATTCTTTATTTACAAGCAGCGAAACTCAGGCTATTACACAATTTATTAGCATATGTTTAACGACGTGGAAGTGTCCTATGGGTAGTGCAATGTCACGCAATGAAATGTTTACAACATCATGTGATCAGAGCTGACCCTTGTAAAGATGACGGATGGCAGCTTCATGGAGGACAACAGAGATTATTTCATGGATCACAAAATTTAATGTTTGACTTACATAGTATCTCTGACATTCAGTTTTTACCCCATAATGTTTGAGTTTAGTCTTCAGCTCAGTCTAGACAACATTTAAACCAACAGTTTCCACACAGCTGTCGTCCCTCTATCAAAGATTAAAAGAATATTTTTCTCTTCCAGGATGAATACTGTAAATCAAATTGGACTGTCTTTCTTTCTTCGTAATGGGGATGGATATGGTGGCAGTTCATTTCTCTGGTCCTGGTCATTGGGCCCAAAGGCTGATTCTAATTTGGTGTCATATCTCCAACCACTCATATAAACAGAAATGAGTTTGATTCACAGGACTTTTCCAGTTCAATTAATATGTAAAGAAAACTGGTGAATTGGTGATTTTTAAATGTTTTTTTTTTTCACAACAGAACATTTATTTGGCTTGAATTGAAAACTAGATTGTTTGTAATGTAAGAGGTACATGCTGGTAGCATTATTCAGTTGCGAGAGGCTGGAGCCTATCCCAGCATGCCTCGGGTCAAAAGCACATTTCACTACATCCACAGCTGATGTTTAATACTTGCCTGTGGCAACACTGTGCGCCTTTAAAGAGCCTGCATTTTATTGGTTTTCACCAAAAAGTGCTAATATGACATCTACCATCACTGCTAAAGAATGGGTGCATTTATTCAGCACATATTGACTGTGGTTTAAATGAGTTTGGATGAGTTTATCCTTCATTATATCCTGCTGATCCTGAAAGAACAGGGACATCTGGAACAGATATGTATTTATGTGGGCATTTCAGCGAGTAAACTGTTTTTTTAATCACAAACATTCATACATTCTGCCCATATTTTTCTCTGCAAGTGTTTGTGTGTGTGCGAGAGAGAGAGAGACAGAGAGAGAGCACACTTCAGTTGAAACAGCAATTTCCTCTGTGGTGAGTCGCAGCAGGAAGCCAGGTCTCCATCTTTGAAAGAAATGAAATAGAGAAGATACTTTCTCTCCATTATCACTTTCTTTCCCTCCATATTCCATCCCTGTTTGTCTGCTTTTAACTTTAAATTCAGCAGACAGGTCTCATTTTTTCCTTTTCATTCTGAAAAATGAGCCACAGGCAGAAATAAGACTTAACCCCAAAGATAGAATGAAAATGTATAATGGAATCTTTTAGACCACAATATTCGCACATACAGGAAACCTCACAAAAATAGCACAATGCATTGAACGTAAGCAGTTCCTTTTTATGGCAATAGAAGTAGCACTATTTTGTCAGTTGTGTGGTTGTGTTACCTGTCTTAGCTGTCTGAGTTTTCCTCTTAGATTAGCTTTCCAAACATTGCTACTCTCCAGTGTATGACCTCTGCCTGTTTCTTCCATTTAGAGTCTTCTCTTCCACTCTGTAAGTCTCACGCTGCGTGTTCTTGACTTTTGAATTGTTTTTGAACCCTCTTTGCCTGCTGCTTGTCCACTTAGTTTTGCCAAACCAAGCCAAACTAGACATATGTTGGACAGCTGTTTGTCTGACCTACCTTGTCTGCGAAAACAGAGCCAACATGGTTCGGTCATGATACAGGAAAAATGGAGGAACTTTGCAGGATACGCAGAGAATGTTCTGGTTTTGTGAAGAGATCAACTATACTGAGTGTTGGCTGCTGCCTGATATGCAGTCACCGTTTGCTTGTAGGATGCGTCAGTATTGAAAAGAACTTGAAATAAGAGAGAACATGATGCTCCACTTTTCCAAAAAGCTACTGCCTCCACTCCCACTCTTCTGAGTTCACTCCACGGAGCTCACATTCTGTACCCTTTTGCAGTTAAAGGATGATTCTTGCGAGTACACAGCCTGCAGTAAACAAGTCAAAAACTGAGGCGTTGGGCAAGAGCACAGAATAAGAAGCAACTGGAAAGTCTCCACGATACAAGAAAACAAAATATTGTTTTTGTATTGTGTAACATGAAATACATTTCTGTCGGTGACTAAAATGATCAGAGCAGCAGTTTGTTTTAACGCAAAACTGTTGGTAAAATGTTTTTGGGTGTAGAATGAACGATGCTATTATTTAGAGTATACTATAATAATAATGTAAATGTACTGATATTGATCTCACAATACTCTCTTCAGTAATCACATTGTTGTTTACTGCTATGAACTGTGCCCACTGTTGTGCATTACATCAAAGCATACTCTTGCATGTAAAATAAGAACTTAAAGAGCAGCTTAAAATCCTATTTTTGCTCATATCCAGCGGTTTAACTTCTCACCTTGCTACAGTCCTGTAGAAGTGTACTTCAGGGTGTGTAAGTGCTGAGTGACATCATTGTTGGGTCAGTAATTCTTTTCATCAGATCAGGTGTTAAGTTACTCTTCAAATAACAGATTTTCCTACTTTATAATGAAGATCTATGAATCTATGAAGAATGATTCATGTGAACAACATAATTTTGTAAATTCACGTCCCCATGATACGAATAATGGTATTGAATTATTGGCCAGCTGTAAAAGAAGCACTGTTTGCAATGACCACTCTCAGTGAAGTGCCTCAGTGATTTTGATCATAACTTCTCCACACCTAAGAGGAACTGTTTATTTGAATGGAATCAAAATACAATATGATTCATGTCTTACTGCATTTAAAGATGATTGAGTAGCCATGACACATTTTGGCTGATGATCTTCTCCTTCATGTTTCTTTCACACTCTGCAGGACAAACATCACTCTCTCTGTTTTGTCATGGCTCTTCCCTGTTGAAGCCTGACTGTCTAATTCACTAGTGTGAACAGAGGTCATAACTTAGAATTCAAGGCAGAGAGACATTAGTATTCCCGTGGCCCACACTCCGACCAAGCCATCTGCTGCTTTCCAACTGATTCTCTTGCCCTCTGTCCTCGGCCCTGCTTTTAGGCACACGCACACACACACACACACACACACACACACACACACACACACACACACACAAGACATGTGTCTGCCAAACAAGGGGAGTGTCTGGGGGTAATTTAAAGCTTTATCTTACTGTAGATGAAGCGTTTTGTGGCAGACGTGAATAGGTCTGTCCGTGGAGACAGCCCTACACAAGTGGTCCCCAGCTGCAGCTCAGAACAGACCACTGGGACACTGCAGGCAGGCAGGCCGGGATGTTGCTGTTATTACTGCTGCTGTGTGTGTGTCAAGCCTGTTTTTAGTCATGACGGTAACAGCTTGAATCAGTGCCTATATTTCAGCGCATTTATGTGGGAGACTGATAGCTTGTGTGTGTGTGTGTGTAGGTGGGATGTAGAAAGAAGTGTACAGTGATGGTGTACAGCAGGATTCTGATTTCTTTTTGCTGCAATCATTGATTCATTTTCTTCAGCCGCTCTATTTCTATTCAGGTTACCATGAGGCTGGAGCATATCCCTGCATACATTAGGCAGAAGGTAGAGAAGCAACCTGTCCAGGAGACACTGACTCAGACACACATGTGCAACTGTTGACAATTTAGAGACATCTTGTGGAAGGAGGCCGGAACAGTACGAGAGTGTGGAATAAGGGTGGCTGGAGGCCTTGTGTTTAGGATGCTGACCATGCAATCGCAATGTACTTTTTTGAGCAAGACCAAGGTTTTGAGCAAGACCAAGGTTCTGCCATTTGTGGATCAAGAATGAACATATTTGTGCACTCTGAGCCTCTGAAAAATCCCAACAATCCCAACACACTTAAAATTATTCATACATTTGTGTGGAATCTATGTCAAAAAATGCACTGGGTAAAACCCTATTATTTATCTTAGACATGAACAGGTGAAGGGCATGGTCACAGCCAATTTCAGTCAGTGATGACAAAGGCCAACTGCATTGCTTAACATGGCCAGTAAAGTTGCACACACCGCACAGTGAGCTGAGAGCCAGCTGACAGCAGATATTCATATGCATGCTGTGCCTGCAGAAGAGAAAATAGCCAGTCAGTCGTCTGAAATTAGCTATAGATAACATTGCAGAGACAAAAACAAAACAAACTAGCCCACCATTTCTCTGGCACCATGAAACTAATTAATCATACTGCAAAGTTTTTGCTTTGTCTCACTCATGGTATTTTGCTTATCAAAGAATAGACAATGTTGAAGTGAAAACATGGAGAAAGTGCACTTCAGTACAGACGTGTCCCCCTCATCGACTGCCTCCTGTGGCAGCTCAGCATCAACCGTCTGGAGCTGACTAGAGCCACCTGTGGAGCATCACATGGCCCAGTGATGCCTGATGCTTCATTTAAAATGTTGAAGTTGATTCCTGGATAAACTGTCACCGCAAACAGTATTATCCTTTTATCACCAATTCCCTGGACTAGGTGGCAAAATATGGTTGTTGCCAGTGAAACGAAAATAGAAAGTGATAAAGTGCTAATGAGCAAGGCAGTAGGCTTCCAGTCTGGTGTCCAGTGTTCAGCACCTGCCAGTGTACGTGGCAGTTGTATGTGTGTTAACCTCCCTTTCCCTGCAGCTGCTGTATCTGCTATAAAACAAATGTTCTCCTGATCTACTAACCAATTAGGACATTTTGTTGAGAATTAGACACTACTTAATGATAATAAGCATCCTGCATGTAATGGCAATGGAGTTCATATGCAAAGTCAAAATTAATGAATAAGTGTTACGGCCCGTGTGCCTGGGGTTGTGTGTGTGACTGTTGTGTGTGGGTGTGTCTCCCTCTCCTTGTTCTCCTTCTCCAGATGAACGCCACTCCCCCCAACCAGCCGGAAATGGTGAAAGAGTGGGGGAGCGGTGTGGCCCGGTGTGAGGTGTGGAGACGTCAGGTGTAGTTCGGTGTGTGGAGGTGTAGAGTGGAGAGAGAGAGAGAGAGACGGCGAGTGAGAGACGGTGGTCTACAGTGGTGTGGTTGGTCGGTTGTGAGATTTTGGTGACCCTTCTCAGTGGAGAAGAGGTAGTGTTTCTTTTGTGTTCGTTTTTTCCCCCATTGTGGTGGCACTTTATGTTGGTTTTGCCCAGTGTGTCCGTGGTTTGTTTCCCCCCAGAGTGGTGGCGTCTTTTGTTTGTGTGTTCTCAGGTCCTGGTCCATGTTGTTTTTGACCAGTATTTTTTGTTCCAGTTATCATTAGTTTGTCTTTTTTCAGACATCTTTATTTGTCTTTATTTATCTTTATTTTATCACACAGTCAGTCTCAGTGTCACTCTCATTTTCCCGGTTAAACATCTATTCTTTTGTTTTCCTCCCCTCATCCCCTGGCAACACCCTCGGGAGGTAACAATAAGGAATGCAACATTTGTTTTATAGGGATCTTTCTGAGCCAAAATGCAAAATGAAATCCCCCAAATTTTTAAAAAAATGTATTCATATTTTGAAGGGGATGGTTGTGCTCTGTTCAATTGGGGGTTATGGATTGGTTAGTAAATGGACACATAGATTTTAAAAGTGCAAGTAGCCTCTACCTGCTTCATGACCTGCAGACACATCCTGTGTGTGCATGCATGGTTTTATTGTGTGTCACTATTCATTTGGAAGTTGTCCTAATGGTACTGAACAGGTGGGACAGATCCCCTGTGTGTCTTGATGGCATTACCATTCATGTACAGATTCATTCAATTTCAATAAGAACAAATCAAATCTCAAATACATGCCAGACAAAGCAGATTTGGGAAAAGCCACCTGGCCAGGGACTTATAGGATTTCAAAATTTACACAGCAGTTGTAATGACACTCTGGGAAAAAATATCAAAAGCATGACATGAAACAAATCCAGCAACAGCCAGACAACACCACCGCAGTAAAGGAGGACTTGTGAATGTAGGAAGGCAACAAAGAGGAGGTCAAAGGGTATCAGTCCCCAGGGGATGCAGTTACCCATAGTTACCAATCCCTGCCCTCAGCCCCGGGGAAGTGGACGAGGCAGGGCTGGATTTCTCCAGGAGGATGCTGGGATATAAAGCGGACGAAGACGGAGGGTGGAGTCAGGGAGGTTCATACTGTGTAGCAGCTGGTGGGGGGAAGGGAGGAGCAAAGAGAGATGGGAGGGAGTGAAGGAGGGAGGATGGGGCCGTTGTTAGAGCAGATCCCAGTGCTATTGTGTAGCACATCCCAGCTGAGGAGCTCAGGTAAGAGATGCAGTCAGTGCACACTTTCCTACATGTTAACAAGCTGAGGTCATTTTTAAGTCATTTGCAAAAGTTTGGAGTGAAAACCTTACTTGAGCTTCTTAAATGATGCACAAAATCGCCTTATTAATTGTTCATCTTGCTGTATTTAATCAGGTATACAGAACATGTGTGTCCCCCTGTCTGTGTGTGTATTTACAAATGTCGTGTGATCTCTTATTTATTTATAACATTTCTGTGCCTTAGACCAGCAAGAGCCAGTTAGCCCAGTACATGTGCTTTGTGTGCACATGTAATCTTGGTCCCCAGACTTCCTACCTGTGGAGCAGCCAACTGTGTCGTATGTGCGTGCTAATTTTCTGTACTTGTGTGTTTGTGCTTTAGAAGGGATGTGTTTGTGCCAGGTTTGTGCAGAGCTAATTAACCAGTATACTCACTGGCGATGGAAAATGTAATTATGGTGAGGGAGAATGGGGGAAAGAAGCAACAACACCCCTCTGAGGCCAGTTGTTCATGGCAACGAGATGGCACAACAGAGTGGGAATGGTGAGGAAATGAATGACAGGGCACAGAAAGTTGATGCTGGCCTGCACGTTCTTGTGTTTCTGTAGTAGGATTTATTACTGAGACTTACAGAACAGTTAGAGCTGCTCCTTTGGAGGCTTGGTGTGTGTAAAAATGTCAATAATCCATTGAGACACTTGAGGAAAACTTGAGGATTTTGGGAATTCAAGAGAGTTAACCTCTGTTGTGTCAACCATAAGGTGCTGAAGGACCCTGTTGAAATATTTTGTTTGACTACAAATTTAGATGCACAAGTAAATGTTGAGTATTTATGTTATGTGTTTTGAAGAACTGTTTCGAAGTGGCTGTTCTGTGGAGTCGAATCTGTAGACCTTATCTGGGGCATAGGTAAGGCTACTTGCTCACCGCAGCAAGAAACAATTCACTGTCCTCTCACCTGCACTACTTAACCAGCTCTTGTGTAGGAAGAGACTTTATTGTCTCCCAGGTTGACCATTCTCAGCCAGCAAGCTGCTGGAGGATCAATACAAGTCTTCATTGACATCTGTAAGCCCAGTGGTACCAAGGCACATATGCAGCACCTATGTGGAGATGACCTTGATTTAACTATTGATTCTTGCACTGTCCCATTAGGTTTATGCGAAGAAGGCGGCATGCTTAGAAAAGCTCTGCTCTCTGTATCTATTGTTCTGAAGCTGAGCATGACTGATGCATTGAGACCACTATTGTGTATCTGAAGCCAAAGTTGTGCCAAGTAAGCACAAAAGTGTTGCTCTGTATATGGCTGAACTAAACAAGTGACTTTACAGGCTCATTTACAGGAATACATTGGTTTGTCAGATGCAGGAATACATTGCAGCTCTATGCATAGTGCACAAAAAGAGTGATAGAAATAAATGGAAGACTATGTTTGTAAGGATGTACTCTATGTATATATATGTGTGTGTGTGTGTGTGTGTGTGTGTGTGTGTGTGTGTGTGTGTGTGTGTTTGATAAAGGGAATCTACTGTGTGCAGATGTGCCAATGTGATGAGAAGTGCTATGAATTTTTTGGGCCTTCTGAAACACACAAACACACAGTTGTACTTGTCTTAAAGCTTGAAAGCTTACCAGCTTTAGCCTTGAACGTTTTATTTTATTTTATCCTATTGTAGTATGTTTCTGTCTTGTGTGTGCACTGGCATGGGTGGATTAACAGTCGTATTTGATGTGGCTCTAACTTGGTGTCCCTGTGTCTTTGTCTGTCTCCTAGGATCAAACCAATAACAATGCATGGCCTGTAAGCCGCCAATCATGGCTCATAGGAAGAGGCCAGGGACCAGCGGAGGAAACAGTATGGCTGCTCCAGGTCCCGCCTCCTGTCCTACTCCTCATCCTACAGAGTCATGTGATCTGAAAGCCCTCCCCCCTCGGCAACGTCCAGTCCGCTACCCCAAAGAGTCACATGATCCAAAACCACTCCCCCGCTCCTGTAAGGCACAATATTCCTCTCCAAAGCCTCAAGATGTGAGTCGCAACCATCCAGAAGTGGATGCAGATGCAGAGGTGGAAGTGAAGCGGTACAGCAACCAAGCAGATGCAGAACTGGAGGTCCAGCGACCACCAACACCCTCCACGCCAGAACACGACATTGACCAAGATGATCATGACCGGGCAGACTTCCACGGTGGAGCTGACAGCCTGGATGACGACTCCAGCTCTGACTACATTAACAACACCTCGGATGACGAGGAAGACTATGATGATGGTGAGAACGTTGTTAATCATGTGGATGACTTATTATTATCACAGATGAAGATCCATTTTTCCATTATTGATTATGAGCTCTCTGTTCATTTCTGTTTGATGAGTTGTTAAGAGGACAAAAAGAGTACATCTGAAGCAAAAGCTAAATTGACATAATATCTAACAGCATATACAGGGAGGCTGTAGTACTTTTTCATTCTTTCATTCTTTTTCATAGTAAAATGCTGGCACTGCCACTATTGAAATCATGTTTTTGTTTAGCGAATTCAAGCAAGGATGCAATTTGGCAAAATATCCAAGTTCAAACATCTTTTCCTGCAGCATGACTGGAGCTCCACTTGAAAATAAACTTTGAAACCTTGTATCCCAGTGTTAAGTAGTTATATACAATTGAGACATTGATATTGACAAATATAACTGAAATGAAACTCGGGATTGTTTAAATATGTAGAACCGCTTCTGAATGGGAACCTATTATTGATTCCCGTCTGTAATAAGTACTTTAGTGCTTATTGTTTTACGAAACAAGCCCCAGCTATTAAAAAACATGTCTGTTGGTAATCACAAATCCCTGCAGGACTGGCAGAGGAGGATGAAGGTGTGACTTACTACATCCGCTACTGCCCAGAGGACGACAGCTACCTGGAAGGGATGGACTGCAGCAGCCAGGGAGACTGCAACCACAGCCACAGCCACAGCCAGGGGGACTGCAACCACAGCCACAGCCACAGCCAGGGGGACCGTGCCAGCACCATGCAGCCGGGCGGAGCCCACACCGATGAATGCCAGGAGGCTGTGGAAGGGTGGGTCGAGGAAGGAGAGGCCGAGGGGGAGGTGAGAGAAGAAGAATGGGTGGAAGATGAGGAGGGAGAGGTGGCAGTGAGGGAAGAGTGGAAAGAAGAGGAGGAGGAGGTGAGGGAAGAGTGGAGGGAGGGAGATGAGGAAGCGAGGGAGGAGTGGAGAGAGGAGGGTCAGGTCAGGCAGGATCAGTGGGCAGGGCGAGAGAGGCACAGAATTGAGGAGTGGAGTGAGGGAGAGGGGGAGGTTCGCTGCGAAGTGGTGGAGCAAGATCCGGATGAACAGATATACAATGGAAGACCAGAACCCATCCTGGACCATCACCATCATCATCACCTCCACCACCAACCCTCCATGCAAGACACCCTGCACACCAGAGAGGAAGAGGAGGAGGCAGAGAGTGAGGAGTACTGCCCCAATGAGGAAGAAGATGAGGAAGGTGAAGAGGATGACAGACATGGAAGAGCCTACACTGGAGACTACTATGCCCCAGAGGACAATGGGAACTCAGTGCGAGTGTCTCCGTACCGTAGCCGTAAGGTGCTGGTGGTGGAGGGGGAGACGGGAGAGGAGGCGGAGGAGGACATTGACCAAATTGTTGCAGAGATAAAGATGAGTATGAGCATGGGGAGTCTAAGCAGCGGCACCGACCAAAGCCCAGAGGAGCTGACACAGGACCCTGCACCAAGTGACTACCCTCACCCCAAAGCTGACGCAGCCCCCTACCCACCAGCTCACCATCGCCACGACAGCAGGCCCAAGTCCCTGAACCTGCCCTCCATGCACCACAGCAACCCTGACCTCCAGAGGGGTATCAAGGCACATCCACGCTCCCCTGAAGACAGGCAGAGATGGACACAGGAGCAGGTGAGCATTGTTGTCCTTATTTTTATATTTTGTCCACATTTATCCACTGACTGTATCAGAATCCCTGTTAACATAAAACTAACATAATAATCATTAAGTATCAAGAAAACAAAACAGATGCCAGAAAAAACAGGTTTGGTAGTTGATTTGGTCCATTCATTCATTTCATTTAGAAATGGGCTTAATTATTTCAGGAAAATATCTTATATCATGTTTGTTGGCCCCTGATGATACACTCACAGCTGTGAGCTCATGTTAGCTTCACAGGTCGACAGAACAGACTTGAATCTTGATTCATTAGTACTGAGTTGATCATCCTAAAACGATCATACGCTTAAAAGTTTGAAATAAGAATTTCCAATAATGTTGACTGTCCACCAGCTTTTAGTCATTTACATTGCACTATTAACCCATCTAGCTGCGAGCTGTGTGTGTGAAGCTGACGTTAAGTGGTGAGCTAAAGGCTCTGTAGAAAGACTCACCATTCTCGCTCTTAATGGCTTTAATGGCCGAAAGACACAGTCCACTCTCCATCATTCCACACATCAAAATGATAAAAGTGGTGCTTATTGCAATTTGAAAATTCCAGTGGGTTTAGAAATTATTATTGCGCTCCCTTCCATCAAAAAAGGGTTAAATTTAAAGTTAATAGGCCCTTCTCAACGGTGGCCCTGTTCTATTCAAGTGTCCCAGTAAAGCATGGCAGTGTGTCAGTGAGCCAGCAGGACCCTGAAACTGAACCAGCCATCATCAGTTTTATCATTCAGCCTGTGCTTTTCATACTGTGACAGGTTTGAATGTCTTATACAAAATAAACAGTACATTAAATACTAATGACAAAAGTTGCTTGTTGTTTCAAGTTTATTCAAAGTTTAGTTGAATTTCCCATTCAAATGAATCAGAGTTGTCTATATCTAATGTGTTGAATGAGTATTGCATGCCCTGAAAGGCACACTAATGAAAAAGATGGAACATAGCAAACACAGCATCAACAGAACAATGCTAACGTGGTCCGAGTCACAACACGTCCACATACTCTTCTGTGATTTGAAGAGCTTTGTGGTGAGGTGCTGGAGATGAGTTCGAGGTGACGTGCTCCTCATCTCTCTCCCTCTCACAGGCCTGGATGAATGCACACATTCTGCACAGACACGTCGAGGGGCTCAAACACAGGCAGAGCTCCCCGTCTTTTAAAAGTCAGATGGTAGAAGGAGAGCAGAGATGGTCTCCTGTGGGCAGCATGCTGACACACACCTGCTCCACCGTGTGCACATGTGCTCTACATTCAGTGTGTGGCTCACTCATGGCACAGAAGTGGGTCAGACACTATAACTAGATTCAATTGGAAGAAGGTACAGAACAGTACGGATTCAGATGACTTCGAGACTCGCTGAGAAGATTCGGTCGTTACAACCTGTTATCAAATGTTCTTCGAATACCACTTCAACATGACCCTTGAATGAACCACAACAACAATGAATCTGATAAGAGCTTCACTGCTCACTGTGGAGCCAAAAGATTCTGTTCAAAGAAGAGGAACAAAACAGACGGAGGTCATCTGCACTCATTCTTTTGGTGTGAGCAGAGTATATTACACTGTATTGTAGCTGTATTTGAACTGGTGCTACATGTTTTAATCGTCAGTATGTCAGTGTTAATCTACTAACAATGTACAGGTGGTCAGATCACCAGTGGGACGATGATCAGGTGTTTATGCAGCTCAAACATTGAGACTTTCAGCGGAACACACACCTCAGTTACATTAGGGAGGAGGGCTAACGAGGGACAGACAATCAAGCTAACCAACGCAGCTCAACAAAGACTCTTTCACCATAAAACAGGAAACAATGAAACTGAAACCCAAAATCATGACATTAAAAGTCTGCATGTCATTTTGATTCTGTTATGTCTCGTCTAAAATGCTAAACACGTACATTCATCAGATGGACATCATTCATGTCTTCAAAGATGAATCCATTTTTTATCTTATTCTTCTCACTTGCAATATTAACTCATTTTATTGGTGTTTTGTTATGTTTTTCAGTTAGATCATCTGTTGAATATTCCCCCACACCAACATCAGACACTCAGTTACCAAAATAAATCCTGCTAAATGTGTCTTGTTCTGTACACCTAGCAGAAGCTGCCAGTCCTCTCAAAGTCCTGCATGTAGCCTCTTTATGAGTTGTAATTCCAGACGAAGGCGTGCGCATGCTTTGCCTGGATTCACTTGGGATTCTGAACAGGAATGTAGTTTTGCAGAACATCACAGTTTAGCATGCCGTCCTACCAAACAACACGAATCTCATTAATTTAATGGTTGTTTGCACAACAGAGTTGGGCAGCATGATGAATACTGATCAGGACTTCACGTTTAGCTCTCTTTTTGCAAACGAGGCCACTAATGTCATGTTTGTGGTAATTAATTTCAGTTCCACATGCACTGCAGTATTTCTCTGGATTTCACTTCTTCACTGCCGCGACGGGGAGGAGGAGGTTTTATTGGCAGGAAGATTTCATTTCAGCCAGTAACACAATTGAATGTTAATGAGCAGTTGTGAACTTGAAGCTTGATATCCAGGGGAATAAATGTAATCCTCCCTCTGTGTGATTATATCCTGGATGTACTGTATATGTCCATATGTGTGTCCAAGTACGTGAGAGATTAGAGGAAAGCTTGAGCTGGCTGGAGGACAAGTAAAAGACAGAACCAGCTACAACAGTGTGAACCCTTCTTGTTCCAAAGAAGGCATCACCCATGACTTGTAGGTTAACACCTTATATTTCTTATTATTAGACAGTGCATGACTCTCACACACACCTTGTTAGCAGCAGGCCTACCTACACGTTTCAAACCTCCCACATATGACATACATGACTCTTCCTCCCACTTGATCCACTGCTGAATGTTAACTGTATGTGTCTTAAACACAACAGTATCACTCTCCAGCTGTTAAGGTCTATCCCATTCTGTTCTTTTCCCATTTCTTATCCTCTGGCACCTGTTTCTCTGTGTCGTCCTCCAGGTGAGCAATGGTGCAGAGCAGCCCAGAAAACAGCAGCGCTCCGACCTCAACGTTCCCCTGGAGAACAACAATGTACCAGAGGTAAGATGCTGCTGCATGTTCTCTCACTGTTTTTCCTTCATCATCCTGTAGATCTGTTGCAAGGTCATTCACACTGACAGAGGATATTGTTGTTTATGTGCGTGTGCCTTTGTGTGCATGTGTGTGTGACTGTCTGAGTAAATTAGTAATTGTGTAATTACACCCTCAGCTCATGTCGTCTGCCGGCGGCCTGATGGCCGTCTGGTAATTGCGTACCATTTCTGCTTGTGGTTTTATGAGAGCCATTTTTCACGGAGATGTCTGCAGTGGATGCTTCCTGAAGAGGCTCCAACCACACCTCCTCGTCCTTGGGCGGAGTAAAATGTCTGATTGTTGTGTGGTGAGCAGATTAGAGGATCCAGTAGATCCAGGGGGGATGAGTGTTTCTCTCTGTGGCCTTCTCTGGTCTACAGCTTCCTCCTCCCTCCTCTCTCTTCCTCCCACAGCAATGCCAATGTGTGAAGTGGACGAGTAACACTTGGCACTCTTTGCAGTGCCCTTGAGCAAGAGGCAAATAAGCAGTATCTGCAGCAGTAGACGTACCAAGGTGTAAATGCATGTAACTGTAGGAAAGTGGGGCAAATAAGAGAAATGTCTGAATATTTATGATGCCTTTTCTAAGTGAAGGCATCAGAGGGGATTTCTCTACAGGGATCTACAGGAGTGTCAGCTATGATCATTAATTTCTGATGGGGTTCCTGCCTTGTTTTTAATGGATTATTCTGCTTTAATTCAAATGCACACTTTGACATGCTTAGTCTTCTGTGTGTCCATAGGTGACAGATTTTTGTAAATGTCAGCACTTTATTGTGTCACTGATCTTTTAAACCAGGTGAGGCCGTTTGTTTTGCATCTCTACAGTCAGGGAGAACCACATTTTACCACAGTTATTTTAGTAGCACGGCAAAGCCCTGAACCGCTTTCATCACATTTCGTGTCAGATTTCAAGGTAATAGTCTTCACAAAGGATTGTCATGGCAGTTTGTGAAAACTACCGGCCATAATAACAGGAGGACATGATGTGTTCGGAAGGCCAGACGTGAATCACAACCTCTGAAGTAAAAAGCAATCAGATGTAACCTGTCCTTACTCAGACCATCTCAATTATAAAGACACAGGATAGGATGTTCCTTTACCGCGAAGATTCTCTGCTCATCCATGTTTTCTGATACTTGACTTGAAGTAAATTAGTCGGCTGTCATGTGCCAAACTCAGGGCCAATGTTCCTTCAAATGAAATAAAGGGCTTGCTGCTCGATTCCATGACATGCTATGTTAATATTTACACGAAGAAAAGCAGCAGATCATAGTTCAGTGTGACATCTTACAACATCTTTGTCTGGACTGTTTGCAACTGGAGAGACAAATTCACCGTAAACGTATTCACAAGCATTTATCTGTCATTTCCTGTTTTTGTCTTCCAGCCAACAAAGAAGGTTGCATCCTTCCCCAGCTTTGTCGATGGTAAGTTAATCTGTCTGCACACCTGCTTGCTGATGAAATCAAAATATTGTAATTGCATGGAACCACTCCAAGTCTTCCTTTGCCTTCAGTCAGTCATATGACAGACTGTGACAGAACTCTTCCAGTGCTCTTTCCCTGCCTCTGGGCAGATGCTTGGCCTAATAATGTGTGAGGGGCTTAGCTGCCTGTCTGCTCCTTCAGATCATGGCAGCACACTGTGTCTGCGAGTGGGCGTCTGAGAGTCCACATCTGCATATCACAAACACAGATTCATCTCAGCCCAGCCTCCCAGCAGCGCTGCGGCTCTGTCAGCTCGCAGCCAGTGGCCATCTCACCGCTCAGTCCCACCCAGCCCGTTATCACCATCTCTCCATCTCCAGAGCAACAGTTTGGCTCTGTTTCTCCACACAGCACACTGACTGCAGTGATTACAGTACCCACTCCACACACACCCAGCCCTGCCAGTGGAACAGCTCTGTGTCGCTCCCCGTGTCTCCCTGCTAATCACCGATCTCTCTGCTTCTCCCTGGCCCAGTCCCAGGACCCTGTGAACCAGAGGACCTGATTGATGGAATCATCTTTGCTGCTAACTACCTGGGCTCCACTCAGCTGCTGTCTGAGAGGAACCCCTCAAAGAACATACGCATGATGCAGGCCCAGGAGGCTGTCAGCAGGGTCAAGGTACTCAGAAATACACCCACTCACTCCCACCCACACTGAGTCACAAAAAGCAAACACACACACTGTGTTTGATTTTTAGCCTGAACATATCTGTATCCATTCTTCTGCTCAGGCAGCAGGCGATGTGTCTCCAGCTCTGCAGTGTTTTTCCTCTGGAGGAGTTGACCAAAAGGTCTTAAATGATCTAACCTCAGTAACTAATAGGCTGAATCTGCTGCATGAACTTTCTCCAGAAACCAAGATCCTTGGAAACACAGGAACTTTAAGTGCGTTTTGACCGCAGCAAGTGAACTAGAGAGAGAATCATGGTCAAGAGAAGCAGTGGACGAATGAGAGAGCGGCGACGTGAGAACCGAGAGAGTGAACAAAAACAACAAAACTTAGATTGCTAATTGTTCCAAGGCAGTTCGGTTATGAAATAGAAAAGAAATAACCATAAAACACTCAGAGTTTCACAGAGTTTTCATTGTCAGCAGGGGGTGTTGTTATTTCTCCATGTGTGAAATTTGCATTTCTACCTGTGCCGTAGTTGGTTTTTTTTAATTTGTCTAATTCCAGTTCTTTAGATGAACTGGAATTCAGAAAAAAGGACTTTTAGCTCAAAAGTACAACTACATGCTGTATCTTGGTTTTTAACTTTAAGCACTGATGAACGTCCCATCATCCTAAATATTGACATTATTGTAAATGAATGCTTTTTTATTGTTAAATTAGTGGTTTATACAAGTTGTGGCTGCCTTGTGGTTCAACCAGTGTCAGTTCAGAAAACTTGGTAGTTCCTGGTCAGGAAAGGACCATCAGAGTTTTCAGGGCACAGAAAATACATTTAGATGTTGGTTCTTACCTAGAAAGGTCCCTCACCTGCTTGAAAAGTTCCTGTAGTGGAAAAGAGCTATTTGAGGGCCTATTCCCCTCTAACTTATTCCAGACTCTTAGAGGCGTCCCAGGAGACGTATCCGATCAGTGCTGCTGGTTCAGAGCGTTTCACTTCTCTCTTTTCTCCCCAGAGGTGCCAACATAATGTTACAGTCGTCTTGTTGTTATTTAGGCTGCATTGGTAACACTCTGAAAATATACAGAAGCTCTGCAGGAAACATGTCCAGCGGCTTTACATGGCTAATGCTGCATGTTTGATCGCATTTGTCATACAGTATCTGAATTCCTTCCTCACATCACTGGATATATGTGGAAGGGAAAATAGATTCATTTCCACAAACTCAAGTAAACACATGAAACCCCGCTGTTTCAGCATATTGTTTAAATGATTCATCATTTGTATTTCATAGTTATCATTAGGTATTTTTAGTTTTATGTTTAGTCTGTTTTGCTCCTAATAAAATTGACATGGACACCAGTGCCGTTTGCGTCTAGACCAAAGCATTATAGTTATGTATTAGGCATGAGTGGTCTTTTAGGACAGCTAAAGAACTTGGCCAGATTGGGCCGCAGGGCTGGTGTTTGACACAGCTGGCTGGATAATGGGACTGCTGGCAAGTGAACCTTATATTTCCCTTGTTGACACTCGCTCCCTGCTGTTCACTAATGCTGTTGTGATGATGATGTTCCAGTGCGGTTTCAGAACAGTGCAGCAGAGAGGAGCTGGCCTCATATTCTTTTTCATTAGCTTCATTGCTCTTCTGCTCTTGTATCCAACTATACAGAAACAGCTTCTCAAGATGTCCCTCTTTCAGGAAAGGGTAGACTCTAAAATCACTTTGCTGTGGACTTGTTGGATCAAAGCACATTGTTCCGTGACGTGATGACATCATGCAGCACAGATGTTGGATGCACTTTAAAGTGTCTGGTGCACGAGGACACCAGTCTCCTTTATCTCCCTCTCATGTGAACAGGAGCTCGGCTGTATTTCTAAATATTGGATGACCTCCTGTGTAGTAGTCTACTTTAAAAAGTTGCATGCTGTAATGACACTTGTCACTGGCGAGATGGATACAAGCAAGTGCAGTTGTTCAGTGGGACACGCTATGAATTAAAAGAGTAGAGGAAGACAGACAGAGAAATTTACTGTACTGTCTTAAGTTCGAAATATTAGGTCAGGTTTCATGGTGCATGATATGAGCAGACATTAGAATGGCATTAAAAAGTAAGTAGCAACCAGTTTAAGTGAAGTCTTGTCTGTGCCAGTGAGGAGATCTGCTCACATTGTCTCTATTTTTATCACATTTTGGATGTGTCTTATGTTTTGTTCTGGTCAGTTAGTTTACTTATAGTTTGACCCTTTAATTAAGGGACAGATAATTAAGGCCTTGTCCTCATGCTTCAACAGTCCTACCACTCAGCCCAATGTCCTTTAATTTAGCATGATTCAGTGTCATGTAATCCGTCTCACTTCTGCTTAGGATTGAGGTTTAGTGGTGCAGGCTCCAAAATGAGTCTGAGTTCTATAAATATGCCAAAAGAAAAAAAAAAGACATAAAATATGTTGCTGTTGTACAAAACCAAAATGTTGGTATTGGGTGACAGGGAAAGTGACAGAGGGTCTGAAAGTCTTATGGACTGTTGGATAGCTTCAGTCTAAAAGCCTTCTTCATCATAATCAGGATGTCTCCTGGCATCATTTCTCATTTATCCAGTCTGCATTTGGGTCTTCTCTCTCTCTCACTCTCCCTCCGTTATGGACCATGGCCTTCCCAGGATGGAAGCCTGGCAGCAGTTAGCTCTCTCCCCAGCTTGGAACAGGTCCATTGAACAAGAAGTTGTCCATTATCTCCTTGATTTGTCCCTCATGGACAAATGAGTAGCTGTACAGCAAAGGACATCTTTAATCTCAGACACTGAAAAGGTCACAGGCGTCGACTGTGCTCAAACCTGATCACGCCTGCAGTAACATGCAGCCATGCTTGTGTATGTGCTCCAGATACAAGCGCTCAGACTCTGCAGTGCTGAACAGTGCAGAGGGATGTGTGCCAGGTAAATTGTAGCAAGGCTGTACAGGTTATTTATGCAGATCTTTTTGGCATGATGTTCGCTCTGTTTGATGTAATATTTATGCTCTTCCCTGCTGTCTGTCCCCTCCCTGCTCAGCTCCTCCTCAGCAGAGCAGNCTCTGTGAGTGTTGCTGATTGTTTTCCAGCACGTCTTTCACTGGTAATAGCGTTTAGACTGTGACATGAGCGTGGTCAGAGCAGAGCCAGTATATCGTACACACAGCCTGAGTTATAGACTGTTGTTAGCTGCGATGCTGATAAGAAGAAATAAACCCTTGAGAGCCTCCTTATACAGCTTTATATAGATGTTTTCAGTGAAGGACCAGTGTCCATTCATGTCTGCACGCTTTTGATTTGCTGTGTTTAAAAGAGAAAAAGCAATTATGACCCTCTGTAATTGCTGTTTTGATTTGTATCTGATAACCAACACAGCTGTGCGAACGCTATCTCCACACACACACACACAGTCACACACACACTTCCTCTGTCTCTCTCTGTCACTCTCTCTCTCTCTGTGTCTGAGAGCAGCGATGGCACACCTGCTGTTTGGTTTGAGGCTTTACTGTCTTACCTTCTTTTATTCACCTTCTTTATTTCCTCCTCCTCTCCCTCCTGTTTTTTGTGCTCCCGTACCCGCTGACCTTGTCCCGTCCCAACGCCCGCCCGCCCGCCCGCCCGCCGGCCAGAGGGTACAGAAGGCTGCCAAAATCAAGAAAAAGGCGGTGTGTAATAAACAGAGCAAAAGGAAGACCCTTTGGCCACTTCCCCTCCACTCTCCACCTTTTTCTTTTTCATCCCACTTCATGTGTGCCGGTCCCGTCCTGTGTGTCCTGTCTCATCTGTCGCACATCTGTCCTGTGTCTTCATTTAGTCGAACACAACTGTGTCAGGCTGAGACAAACATGTTGTGTTTTATGTGAACGGCTGCACATTTTGGCAGTGAGAGTCTTTCATATGTCTATATAATACTTTACAAATCGTTTTATGCCGATTGAGTTGAAGGTGCGTTGTTAGGTACAACACTGAGAACTGCGGAAGCCAAAATTCATAACAGCACATTGACATTGAGTTTATATTCAAGCACTGTGACGTGTCAGCAGGACACTGTGGGAGAACCTGATCACAACGACACTTTCTGACTGCATGCATACATACATTAGATGCTGTATTTCATAACCCACGCACCAACCTTTAGTATATTGGTTGTGTCTGATGTGAAACCCTGATTCAAAAAACACTGTGTTAAACATGAATAAAAACAGAAGGCAATCGATTGCAAACAAACTGTTAACCGACAAAAGTTTTCCAGCGATCCCGAGCTCATGTAGTCATCTGCTTTATACAGTCATGTGTTCACAAAGTGTTGAACCTCTCTCCATCCTCTCTGTGAACCACTGAGTCTTTCCAGGATGAACCTTTCAGACCCAATCATGATCCTCTCACCTGTAACCAGTGAACCTGTTTACCTGTGGAAGGATCCAAACAGGTGGTTCTGGATCAGCCCACAACTTCCACAGTCTGTTGTTGCTCCTGTCTCGACCTGTCTGAAACATGTTGAAACTGTCTGAAACATCAAACTCTGAATCAGCAGATATTTACAGACATCAATATAGTTGATGAGGTCAAACACTAAATATATCGGTTTTTACTGTTTTTAATTGAGTATATATGAAAAAAAGATCAGCTAAATTATTGCATTCTCCTTTATTTATGTTTTACTCTGTGTCCAAACTTTTTTTCAAGCTTGTCTCACAAACAGCGCATTTCCTTCACATGGTGTTTGTACCAAGATAACTGGAAATGAAACCACAAACTGAGATGTTTTGTGTAGATTGGGGTTTGCAGAAAAGCTGAATATAACATCAAGTAAGTTAACTTATCTTTTTGGGAGATTGCAATTTAGTGCATTCCTATTTTTTTGTGTGATTAACACATTTTCCATCAGCTAAAGCAGAAAATAGTTTTTGCTGTAATTTCTCATTTCTTATCTTCCTTCTTTACACGCTGGTGATCCTGAGACACAGTGAAGAGAAGGATTATCTGTAAACAACCTCAGCTATGATTCTGTGCGTTTTAGGCTTAATGTTCTGAATAACTATGGAGAACTTTGATAAATATTGTTTAATAATTCAACACTATTTAAAGAAGTGGTTATTGGTGAGATGCCACACATGTCTGCTCCCATTTTGTTGTTTGGCTGTTTGTTCCTTTTCTTTTTATCTTTGCAGAACATCACAGCTTAACTTGAATCAAAAACATTTTGGTGGTAAACATCAGCTTACAGACAGAAAGCCATCATAGAAGAGACTGATTCTCATTTCTCACAATAGTCACTTCTTCTTTATGCATTAAATCTGCAAGACAGAGTGGATTGTGAATCAGGAGTATGGCTGCAATCAGAACAGCTCTCCGGTGCTGGCAGATAAAGAAGCTGTGTTACGCTGATTACTACACTACACATCCACGAAATCTGTACTTCTTCAATGGAAATAGACACCAACAACTACACTTAATCACATCTTTTCCTAATCTCTGGTTGGTTTTTCTGCATCTTCAAACAGACATAAAAATGAATGTTACAAGCCATAGTCTCACATAAATGATTCACCATGTATTACATTGAGTCTTAATTACAGCTATACGTCTTGTATTCATATTTTTAGCACTGTTGCCTTATTTCTGAAGTGCACACGCCAGTTTTAATTAGGCAGAATCAAATATGATTTTATTAGCCCGCAGTACACAGTGATTAGAGGGGAGTATGTGCAGACTTGTTTGGTGCTGAAGCTGCATTGCTCTCACTGGTGAAACAGCCAGCTGCTCAGGGCTCAGTGTTGAGCCGTCTCTTGTTTCCGTGCCAGCTTGCCATCCTCGTGCCAAGGCCGTTGACGTAAAGAAACACCACTGCCAAACGCTTTCTTTTCCTGCCTTTTCCACCTCACCTTTAGACTCAACAACCTGTCCATCTAACAAGCATTTCCCCAGCGGGGCCGTCAACTATACATGCATGCATTTGGATCAACTCCTGTGTCTACATCTAACGCAGACACCATTCAGGCAGTTGTGAATAATAACTGTTAACGATGAACTGTCAGGTGAACCATCAAGGTCAAAGAAGACGATCTGAACCACTCTTCTGTTTGTTTGTTTTTTCTTAATCTTGCCGCAGAGTGCAGACGGAGACGCCCAAACCCTCACTGAAGTCGATCTGTTCATCTCCACCCAGAGGATCAAAGTCCTCAACGCAGACTCGCAGGTGAGCACCAGCGAGCACACGTCCTTCACCGTTCAGTCCAAAGTGTCTTCTGGTTCCCCGTGTTTCTCCCACCAGCACTGAGACATTCAGGGCTACACATCAGGGGGGTTGTTGTGTCATGGCTGACATAACTGCAGCTTCACTGTTGACACCAAGTGCTTCTTATGAAAGCCTGCCACTGATTGATATTTATTCCATCTCTTGATGTCTCTGTCAGATTTCTCTTTGACTGAGAGTAAGAATCAACTCTGCACCAACATCTGTGCATGGAGGGAGCAGCTTTACTTCAGTCACATATTAATATGAATATCCAAGTAATGAACAGAACTGTGCTCACTCAGTAATTAGTTAAAAGGCTGTCAAAGTTAAAATATGGACTACATGATGTTTTCTTCCATGATTTTAGACGCACACAGTTAAAAAGTCCAGATTCAGATTGAAGTTTGACTTTCTGAAGCTCTTCATGAATGAAACATCACATTTATCTCTTATCTATCTCTCCTTCAAGTCTTTCTTATAGCAAAGCTTCTCTCAAGCCTTGCAGGAGCTTTGTCAAAGTTTTCTTGCCTTGTAGCTTTACAGCAAGCAGCTGTGTGAAGCAGCAGTACAAGTCTTCACAGGAGGTGGAGTCTTTGATAGGAGCAGGAGCAGAAATGCTTGTGAGAGCTTCACAGTTCTTGGGATCATAAATAGAGCTTTTGAGCTCACAGTAACAGTTAAATGTATTTGTGATAGATGATTCATTTGCAGTATGTCAGTCTGAGCTCCTGTGTGTGTGTGTGTGTGTGTGTGTGTGTGTGTGTGGGTAGCTGCCTGGCAGAAACCACCGTGCTGCAATGCAGTGTCTATCTTCCTCCCTTTTCCATCTGGTTGCCACTGGTCCTGCCGCTCTTAAGATGGAGATTCTGAGAGAGAAAGTCTTTGTGTAGAAAGCCTGATACAGCTTACATGGGGTTTCTGACATTGATTCAGTAAGAACAACTCCAAAGGTGGGCTGGAACAACAACGCTAATTAGGCGAATGGAATAAAAGCAGCAGACACAGTTAATGAAGTGAAGTTAACTAAACGGGAAATTAAATTGAGCTTATTATCATAAAACATGAACAAATGTGAGTTCCTCTCAGCAAACCCACAGATTCAACGTCCATATCTTCTCTACATTACAGTTCCAGAGTTCAGAAACAGCCCCTCATAAAATCTACATTGTGACACAAGACAATTATTTGGCTGAGTGAACAAACATGATTACACTGTTCAAATCACTTCGTTTCATCAACACAAACACTCTTATATCCAAAGCTCCTCTGAGTTTTTTTGCACACCTCTTCACTGTTTTTGGATGAACATGTACTCAAGATCAGATTTATCAGGGTGTTATTGGCCTGTAATCACATTATACTCTCTTTCCTTCAACAATGCTTTCATCTCACTCTCTCCCTCAGAAGCATCATGCAGCTTTGACAGAGAAAGGAAACAAATATCCTGCACAGCGCTACTTTAAAAACTACTGATCATCACAAACAGGAGAATTACCAGTAACAGTTTCTCAAAGCTGTGGTAGTATCAGAGAAGCACAACTCGAAGGCTCACTCTCATTAAATATGTGATATCACATCAGTTTTTCAGTTACAAGGTGGAATTGCATTGTAATATTTTGTCTGCTCATTGGCATCAACCTTTTTGTTTTACCACACATGTAAATCATGATCCAGTTGTAGTTTATTTCTTGTAGTTCAATGATTAACTGAGTCATTCTAGAATGCAAATAATGACTCACGTTTTCACAATGAAAGAAACAAAGTGGATTTACATTATACTGCTGTAGATAAACACAGTCGTCTGCATTAACTATAAATCAGCAAATGGAGACCTGCGTTGTTGATCAGTATTTTGGGAGTTGGTCCAGAGACACTGAATTATTAAATGTCTCTGTGTTCATACTACATATCATTTTTGATTTAGATATCGGATCCAGGTGGATTTTATTGGATTCGAGGGCTCACAGCTGTCAATCAAAAATGAAATGAACATGTTGTATAGTTCTGAGAGTTTTTGGCTGTATATCTAGATGACATGCTATAGATTCACCAACTCTGCTTGCATGGTGGATGTTTCAAGTTTAATCTTGCCTTTGATAACGTGACTGTGATTTGCCTACAGGAGACGATGATGGACAACGCACTCCGCACTATATCCTACATTGCTGACATTGGGAACATTGTGGTCCTGATGGCGAGGCGCCGGATGCCACGCACGGCCTCGCAGGACTGCATCGAAACCACGCCCGGGGCACCGGAGGCGAAGAAGCAGTACAAGATGATCTGCCACGTCTTTGAGTCTGAGGATGTGAGTGCTTCCAGTGTGTTTTGAAGTTTGCAAAAACCCGTTGTGTCTGTTAATGTGCTTATGAGAGAAATGAGATTTGAGATGAAATGTGAGATGTGGGAGCAGCTGAGAGGTTACACAGATGACAGCTACTGAAGGAAGTCATTTGGTCGATGAGTCCTCAGACATGTAAAGATAGTAAGGAGATGACACTTGTCTGTGCTTTGTAAGTGTTGCTCAGTTGTCGGATATTATTTCAGCTTCCCGGTTATCACCATGTTTTTCCTCCATTCGTCTCCAAGACATTTTATTTGTTTGTCCTGAATTTAGTTTTTGTCATGTTTGCTCCACATTCTTCCAGATGTTACTTGTTTATACAAATGCTAAAAAAAACTGTCCTTTAATAAGCGATTAGTGCAACTCACTGACATGAAATGATGTAAATTGGCTGGGCATTTTATATTTATTTATTTGTAACAGGGAGAGCTGCTGCATGTCTTGTTGAAGCAGATTCAGCAGGACTTGGCAGCTTGAACAATGTTGCACAGAGGAGCCAGCATCTCAGTGTCTGTTGCCAATCAGTAGAAAGGCTGGACTCCAATCTGTCCTCTCTTCATCTCGTTTTGCTGCCAGGTTTTAAAGGCCGGCCAGAGTTATAATAGAACCATTCAGCTGCTCATCCATCAACTTATAAACTGTTTCTGTTATTGTGGCTCCACTGACTGTATGCAGTGTTTGCCTAGTTTTGGCTTTTTTATTATTCTGGAAAACTAATTTACAGTGTATTGATTCGGAGAGTTTGGGCCATTACTGTCTGCAAATGCTGCGAGAGATTTATATGCGAGTATAGAATTCAATTAGATCGGAAAATAGGGGAAATAGGAGCTGTGAAATGATTCTATCCCCATTTTACTCTCTTGATCTATATTATCTCTCACAGCTACGATAACTTTCAACTTTTACCTTTCTTGAGAGTAAATGGAGGACAGATGTGACCCCCACTTTCTGTCCTACTCAATCCCCACAACCCCAACAGATGAGTCTTTATTTGAACTCATTTTAAATATTATTTAAATCATTTAATATTATTTGTTAACACTGTTATATAAAAGTGGACATTGTTGCAGCTGTTTTTTCATTCAAAGCAAATAGACCCTGGAAGAGTTGAACTAGTTCTCAGTCCCAGCAGCTGGTGTTCAGGTGTTCCAGCTGACTCAGGTTGGGGGGAGTCCTGTTTAGTTTTACTGGTAGTTTATTGGTTATTGTGACAATAGATATTCTAAAGATCAACCTCACACTGACTTTTAATAAAGGGAAAAACTACATTAAAGTCCGGAGTTTATTTGTCTGAACTTGCATCGTTCTATCACTATAGTAAATACAGACTGTTGTGTAGATTGATTTTTTTTTTTTTTTTGCCCACTGTCTTCATTAAACTTTGTTCATCCTCATTGAATTAGAGCAGGAAAGTGTTCCTGTCTTTTCTGCTCTCCTCTCACAATGGGAACAAATAGCTTATGACAGTGAAAATCAATTTATATTACGCCTTAACATATTCTTGGCACACTGGATGCCACCACTGTTTGATGCCACCGGATGCTCTTTTCCCCCACTGTGTTGTTATTTATACTCAACTCAGTGAAGGTTAGCTTCTGTGGATCTAACAAAACAAGATCACAAACACATTTATGCTGTGAGTCCCGCTCTTTCTGTCTGCAGGCCCAGCTCATCGCGCAGTCCATCGGCCAGGCGTTCAGCGTAGCTTACCAGGAGTTCCTGAGAGCCAACGGCATTAACCCCGAGGACCTGAGCCAGAAGGAGTACAGCGACATCATCAACACCCAGGAGATGTACAACGACGACCTCATTCACTTCTCCAACTCTGAAAACTGCAAAGAGGTTGGTTTCTGTTCACTGTGCAGTACCACAGACATTTTTCTGCAGATGTTTGTTGGTGAAGAAACAAGACACTGAGAGGCTTTACATGTGTGTTGAACTCCTGCTGCAGGGCCATCAGAGGAGCACACCAGTATACAGTGCTGTTAACTAATTAGACAGATTAAGAGGCAGATGGTACAGTAAAATCTACTCGGAGCATGTCAACTCTCCCCTTTTTATATTGCTGTAGCATTTCCTCTGTAGCTAACAAAGTGCCCTGAAAGCATTACTGGAGGCTTTTGGAGAATTAGAAACCGTGAAACAGTTTTTGCTGCACGAGCAGAGAGGCTGCACGGGCGCCACCACACAGCTGCTTTTTCAGAGGCACACGAGTCGTTTTCAGTGAGGGGGGAACTGGGCTTTCTTGAAGCACTAAAGCTTCCTAACCAACTGTGTGGAGAACAAGTTCATTTCTCAAGGCTTCATGCGTACCCGAGTCGCATCTGCCGCTCAGAAGAGTTGGAGCATGAACATGTGTTCCACAGTTCGACTGTTGAGATGTGTACTTCAGTACTGCGAATGCTAATGCAACAAATGAATATAAATAAGTCCTCAGCAATCTTTGAGTGTCTGTGCCTAATACAGATAACATGTTCAACCTAAATACATCTTGGTTATGATGTAGAAATGTTCCACCTGGCTGGCAGGACAGAGCAGCTTGATTGAGGCAACTCTGGGAAAACAAGCAGGTGGTGGACTGAGGTGCAGATTCATGGCTGCTCATTAAGATGCACTATTATGTTATAATGAATGTTAATTATAGAACACTTTTCTACAACATATTGCCTAATGTGGGTGTTCAGGCACTATATATTAAACTACACATCTGTCTATAGACTGTATACTACATGGTCTATATAAACCTAACTATAAACAGCATAAGACACAACTTAACAACCGACTATTGTCTCTGTTCCGTATATTGTAATATCCAATCCAAGAGAGAATTAATTAATTGATGTTATAAGTGATAAGTGTGCAAATGGTTATGTCTGTTAATGCAATAATAAATAACAGATCCAGTCCTACCTTAAAGCAGAGCTGCACATTGATTTGTGACATGGCCTGCAGTCGTCTAATGCACCCAGAGGTCATTAAAGGGATATATATATGTACCTGGATAGAAACAGTACTGCACAGAGTCTCTGGTGCTGTGGTTTAACAGTAGTGGACAGTTTTCATTGTGATTTTTCTCAGCTCTACCCTCTGAGCTCCCGCTCTGCAGTTATACCACAGATTTCTGCTCTGATCCAAGGAAGGGAGAGAGAAATGTGAATTTTCTGACAGGTATCAAAAAGGGATCATATTGTTGTAAGTGAGAACGAGCTCTCACACATTCTCCAGCATTTCGTAGCTGAATCGGATCCACTGATGCAAACAGATTAAAGAGGGTTATGACTTACAACAAAGGTATCTATCCTGCAGGAGCCTGATGTTTTTGACATTATTGTGGTTTTATCAAGGCTAAAAAAAACACACTTTGGTGAAGACACGGTGATGTTGACATGTTTATGTCTTTTACACTATTATAGGCTCCAGTCGATCAGAGTGTCGAGTCATATTGTTTTAAATATGGCAGGTCAGTTTCTGCACATGACCAAACATGAAAATGACCCCCCTCATTGTTTCCTCTTCCTCGCCTCCGTCTCCACAGCTGCAGCTGGAGAAGAGCAAAGGGGAGATCCTGGGTGTGGTGATCGTGGAGTCCGGCTGGGGCTCCATCCTGCCCACAGTTATTTTAGCCAACATGATGAACGGCGGGCCAGCGGCTCGCTCTGGCAAGCTCAGCATCGGAGACCAGATCATGTCCATCAACAACACCAGCCTCGTGGGGCTGCCACTCGCCACCTGTCAGGGAATCATTAAGGTACAGAGACGCTGAATAAGGAGGCAGTTTAAGCTCTGAGATAAACACGAGTTCTGTTGTTTATGTTTCTGTGTCTCTGTGTGAAAGGGCTTGAAGAACCAGGTTCAGGTGAAGATGAACATTGTGAGCTGCCCTCCTGTTACCACTGTCCTCATTAAGAGACCAGACCTGAAGTATCAGCTGGGTTTCAGTGTCCAGAACGGGATTGTGAGTAGAAATCTGCTTCATTTGATATTTCTGTTATTAACAAATTGTTTCGTTGTTTTTTTTTTTTAACTTTTTTTTTCTTGTGCATAAATAATTGAATTTAGTGTTTATTTTGCTTTATTTTATATTGTTATTGCACAGCATGTTTCACATTTGTTTCTCAGTTTAGAATAATCTGCTCATAATTCTTTTGCTCCTTATTGGGTGCACTGAAGGAACACTGACATCTTTGCCTTGAACTATATACACCTAATATTATTCCTGCTAAAAAGAAATCAAATTATTTTTAGCAAGGGTGTAATGTTCAGTTTATCATTATGTTTCTCAGCTCCAAATGACATCACCAATATTACTTTCATATTACTTTGTATTCTTGTTAAATGTCTATAACATAACATGGTTCCATTTTGATTCTGAGCCTGTGTGTTGTCCATCAGATATGCAGTCTCATGCGAGGAGGCATCGCTGAGCGAGGTGGAGTCCGTGTGGGTCACAGGATCATAGAGATCAATGGGCAGAGTGTGGTGGCCACAGCACATGAAAAGATTGTCCAGGCCCTGTCAAACTCTGTTGGAGAGGTTAAACTGATGCACACACACACACACACACACACAACAGTAACATACAAATATGTGTATGTGTTTTTGTGATTACCACTCTTTGCTTCGAGTGGATACAGGTTCCAGGATACAAGGCAGGCAAGTCGAATAAATGATGCAATCCAGTAGCTTTCTGGGAAATGAAGGATCCAGTTTGTTTGGACACTAAAGGTCATTATGTGTTGGCCTGTGCTGCTTTGATTTGGACTATTTTGTTTATGCTGTCTGGGAAAGACCAAAACTTTGTGGTAGTGCAATACTCAATCATTGGAGTAGTCAGAACCAAATTTATCCCACTGCTCAAGAAACATTGTAAATATAGATGCTAGTTTCTGTTCTGTGTAAAGCACAAGTCCTTTACTCATTCACTGTTTGAGACTCACTATACAGGGAACTGTGTGTCGAGGGCGATAGGCTGTATGAGATGGCAAAATCACAAACTTCACCCAGCTGCCATCTAAATTCACCTCTTATAACTGTCTATGCGCTGGATGCTAGGAGACAAATCTTTACCACCACCATTACCATTGACTTCACACTGCCTTTTATGTTGCATTGTGGGACAGTTTCAGTCAGCTGTGGAGGAACCAGGAAATGAACCGATATTTACCAAAGAAGTACAGATGCATTGTTGCAGTTTGTAGCTTTGGGTTTTACTCTAAAACCATCATCTGGAGCAGGAAGTGGTGTCAGTCACATACACACATACACACATATCTTTGAGCACACAGTGTAAATGTTGAACCTTCACACTGAGGTTGTTTCGTTTGTTTCTCTCTCTCGCTCCAGATTCACATGAAGACCATGCCAGCAGCCATGTTCAGACTCCTAACAGGACAGGAGACACCTATGTACATATAAACAATGGCCAGGGAGCTCTCCACAGGACGGGCTGTCAGCTGTCATTGGTTATGTCACGGAGCAAACCAAGCTGACGAGCGACCGGGGGGGGGGGACTCTTCTCCCTGTCCAATCATCTCTCTCTTTTTTTTTCTCTGAGCGGTTCAGTTCTTCATCACCTCTTCCCTTGTTGTCTGTGCTTCACATGCAATGCAATGGCCATTTTATTGACATGAGGCGCTTTTTTCATCTGACCAGCTGAAGTGTGTGTGTGTGTGTGTGTGTGTGTGTGTTATTTATTTGTCCTGTCTGTGCTTTTCGTGTCACTTCAGTGAGATTGCGTGGACGGACTTCTCGAACGAATGTGTCACAATTTATTTTTTTATATTCACGTAATGCAATATGATACTTCTACTATACTTCTTGTATAGCTTCATTTTCTTCTCCGTTTATTTATTTCTCATGTAAATACATATTTTGCTAATATTGCGACTGAAGGCAGTGAGGAGGGAGGGGGCCGCAGCTCCATTGTAAATATTTATCCAATCTTGCTGTTGAATTGGAAGCAGTCCGTGATGACGGCAAAGACACAATTAAATGCCGGATATCATTGTATTTGCCAGTGAAAAAGGGGAATGAGTTAAGTGTTTGAAATGTTGGGTTTAAATATGCTAAGTTGATATAATGTACATGTGAATCAAACCAATGCTTGCAGCAGGGGTTTATGGGAGAAACGCCATATCCTTTTGATTTTCTTCATTATACGGCAATACACAAGTTCAACCTCTGAATGGCAAGATTAGTCTTTTCTAAATCTCATGTACAAACACTCATACACATTTAAATAACAAGCAACTGAATACAACTATTAACATGCATTAATTATGCTTTTGATATCAAAGTCACATGTATGAAAAATGAGGTTTCTTTTGTGTGCTACTCTACTGTATGTTCATCTGTAGTGTTCCTGACTGAAACTCATGCATACTATGAGTGGATTGTGAATGTAACCGTGTTGTGTGAGCTGTCCCATTGCCATAAGCAGTATTAGAATGTCTGTACATAAAGAGAAACTCGTCTAGTATTGTGCTCATGTTAAAGACAAAACAAAACACACAGGTTTAGTCACTGCAAACATCTTCCCACCTGTATGTTGGCTTTCAGTCGTGAGAGGGAAAGAGAGAACTGTGAATCACACACTGTGACAGAAACAAGCCTTACCACTGGGTAAAGGTTTTACAATGCATTCTAGTAAATTTTAACCATATGAACATTATCTGTGTGCATGCCTTGAAAGTAGTATCATGTCATTGTGGCAAGTTAATAAAATCTGAGCTAAACCTGGCTGGTTTTGTTGGACTGGCTTCATTGAGAACTGATTTTTAAAGGGTTGGATTTGCCGTATAAAAGCGAAGCCTGGGCACTGTGGAAGACCTAGAAAATAAAAAAATGATATGATGATAAAATAAAAACACTGACTTTAAATTAAAATTATGATTGTCTCGTTTGACTGAACTCTGATTTACTGTTCAAAGTTAAACATGAGAGCAAATTATTACCTCATAACCACCGTCTCTTCAGTAACGAGACATTTTTGGCTTGTCTCATAATTTTGCCTTGACTTTCACTTTAGTAAAATTCAGAATTCAGTGTGATTATCGGGCTGTTTCATTATAGGGCTAACTAGATGTGTTTCAGTGTCACACCATACTCTCATTCTAAGCTGTTTGAATATGAGGAAATACACAGATGCAAAATGAATTAAATGAATTTACAGGTGGTCAGACCAATCCAAAAAGATCTTAAATTTTTCAAAAATGTTTTGCCCTTTTTTTTTTATTAGACTGAATGAGCAGCACTCTGAAGTCTAGTTTGATGTTGGCAATTGCATGCATTACATAATTTCCTGTAAAGTGTAAATATGTTGATTTCTTGAATACTAACTACATCAACAATACACCATGACCGCCATGTATATAATATATTATGTACCTTTTGTCTGTAGTAGAACAGAGACTAACACACTGCTGTGTTTTCACTCTGAGTCTCTCGCTCCCCCTACTGTCTGTGATGAGGTAATGCAGGTTGTGTGAAATTGAAATACAATAAATCCTTAACATTTTATTTTAATTTTATTTAAGAATTTTCATTTACTACAGTAGCTTCAGGTAAACTTATCAGAAGTTTAAAATATAGCATAATTAAATACAATCATAAAACAATGAAAATGTTGGCTCTAAAAAAAAGTTGAGCATCATTAAATAATTACCGGTACCATTTGATGTTAATCACATCTCTGCCCTACAGGCAGTACAACAGTCAGTTGTTTGTCACAGTGCTGTTTGTTATTAGTGTCTCTTTGAACTAGCCGTTATCTTTCTAAGGTCAAAGTCCAGCGTGTGTCCGTCATGCTGAGCTCTAAGCCGGTCAAGTTGGGTTCACTGCAGCCGGTCAGATCAGGGCTTCTGGTCCTTCTGGTCACACTTTAACATGACCTTTATCCCCAGACCCTGACGCGTGGTCTCAAAGGCCTGGACTGCCTGTTCGAGTGGGAAGCGGTGGGTCACCAGGGGCTTCACGTTCACTTTACCTGACGCCAGCATGGCGATGGCCATCGGCCAGCTGCAACACAGCAAGACAAACATTTCACTGAAGAGATCGATCTGTGTGATACCCGACAATTACTCTATTTATGATCTAACTATTACTGCCTGTAACACTGCTTTAAATATCTGCTCATAAAACAAATAATAGATCTACTTACGTATTGCAGTAGCGGAAAACCCCTCTGATGTCCACTTCTCTTACAGCAGCATTGATCAGAGGAACAGTGGCCATCTCAGAGCCAAGACCCACCAACACCACCACGCCTCCTGAATGTGTCGCCTGACAGGGAGAAAACAATTCAAACTTTCATCTGCAGATACTGACACACTTTGGCATTGAGTGTAAGTATTCTGTTTCTAGTAAAAACAGCTTTACTGAGAGCAGTCACATACATAGATGGCAGTTTGAATGCTGCTCTCCACGCCAGTGCATTCAATAGTAATGTGAGGCTGAGCACCAAGCATGTCCTCCACACTCTTGGCCAGCTGCTGGGCTCCGTCTCCTCTCGTCACTGTCAGCTGGAAGTCTGCACCCAACTCTTTGGCCACTGTCAGACGCTCTGCAGACAGATCTGAACGAGGCAAAGGTGGATTAGAGAACAAAAGAAAAAAAAAGACTGAACGCAAGGTGCGACCAGAATCTCTTAATCTGTGTGTGTGTGTGTGTGTGTGTGTGTGTGTGTTACCGGTGATGACGACCTGTGAGGCTCCCATCGCCTTGGCCACGAGCAAACAGACCAACCCAATCGGTCCTGGGGAGAAAGAGGAAATAACAACATGTCTGCAGTAGAGAGTGTGTTAAATATCTGACAACCTAACACTTCAAGATTTAATTTATAATTTGACTGTAAAAACATTTTAAAGCTTAAAAAGAGTCTGTGCTCAGAATTCAATTCAAACCTAAACTGAGCAACTTGACCCTCATAATCAACTATTTCACCTGATATTGCTCAACACAGGTGTCTTAAATGATCACTAGCTTGTTTTTACAGCATCAGGGTTTCGTAACATACTGAGTCTCTTGCGAAGCGCGTTAAGGTCCAGCAGTTTTTCCCCCTTCCAGTTTTGTTGAGTCAGTATGATTCTCACTTTTGTGACTACACCCGCTGAGTGTTAAATTAAATTCCTCACTTGCTGGTGCTTGTTATTCAAGTACAGTACAATCATTGCTTCTATTATTTTGCAGCACGACCTGAGTCGGCAGCATCTCGTTGATGGAATAGTACTACAAATGTCTTGTTCTACTGTGTGAGTTTAAAAGTTGTGGCTCATTTTTACCAGCACCACAGACGAGCACGGTGCTGCCGAGGGTCACGCCAGCTCTGCGACAGGCGTGGATCCCCACAGACAGAGGTTCAATGAGAGCCCCCTCCTCAAATGTCACATTATCAGGCAACCTGGATTTTGTTTTTAAAAAAAGAGGGAGAAAAGAATGAAGAAAGAAAAGAACATAGAGGTTAGGTAAGAGCTGGCAATCAGTTAGTTGTTAGGTAAGTTCTGGTGCAAAGTCATGGTGCAATGTGGACAAACGCTTACTTGTAGCAGAAGTTGGCACTGTGCTTGTAGTAACGGCACAGATTCCCATCGTCCGGGGGAGTGGCGCAGAAGAAGATGGTAGGAGACAAGTTATAACATCCTTTTTTGAAGAACTCGTCCATCTCGCGGGGAACACCAGGCTCAATGGCCACTCTGTCACCTGGAGAAATTCAAGGTGGATGATTTATCCAGTGAACTCCATCACAGTGCAGCTGAGTGTGAACTCATTTTAATACTGTAAACCTTTAAGGACTAAACGAGGCCTTGCATTAGAATGATTTGCAGTGGCATAAATGTATTATTTTATTTAATGCATGTATGGCACGGCAGAGACATTTTGTAATAAGATAACTAACCATAACATCTTCTATTGGTGTCAACTTCTATAATAACAGGATGGCAGGTTTCTGCTGTGCATGTTGCATGAGATACTACCTTTTCACAGTATTTCACAGCTCTGAGACACTTACCTACTTTAAGGTGCTTGACTGCTGATCCAACCTTCACAACCCGCCCTGACGCCTCGTGTCCCAACACCATTGGTTTTTTAACCACAAAGTCCCCAATTCGCCCGTGCTGCCAATAGTGAACATCTGATCCGCAGATTCCAACTGAGTGCATCTGCAGCAAAACCTCTGGGTACAAAACATGAGACATGAGGGTCCAGTACTGATTAATAAGACATTGAAGACCATCCTGATTCCAGACTGTCACTGCATCATCTCCTGCAACTTACTGTGCTTTCTTCAGCAATTCAATTATGAGTGAGTGAATGAATGAATGAATGAATAAAGTGAAATGATTGTGACACCAGTGCATTGTAAATTGACTTACAAAAACAATATATAAAATGCATTTAAAGCTAAGACAAAATGTATTTCTGACATACATACATACATTTCCAAGCCATGCAAGCAATAGATTCTCTGCAGTTGAAAGAATATTGCTTTAGGAATATAAATGGAGCTGGAACAATAGCTTTGAAAGTGAGAAACAGATTGTTCAAAGTTAATTGGATTGATGTGCTGAATTGATTTGTATTCATTTAACTTATTATAACCTGTCATAACCTTACATAGTCTACTATAGTCTGTAGTTTGAAATGCTGGCTGAATGAGTCATACCATTAGGTCCTGGCTCCGGGACGGGACGATCTTCCTGTGAGAAGATATAAAAAGGTTAAAGTAACACAGATTATAAGTAATAGTCATGTAATAGTGGTGGCATGTGGACGGGGTCCTACCAGCCTGAGGTCTCCCTGTGAGTACAGCACCACGGAGAGATTTTCTTGCGCCATAACAGATGAAACACTGAGCTGAGACCAGAGTGAAGATGATCTGACGGAGAACGCGTCCAAGCTGAAAAGTCTCAGGCTCAATCTCTTGTATTTCTGTCAGAGTCAAAGTACAAACAGCAGCAGGTTGCAGCTTCCGGGTTACGGGGCCGGGACCAAAACAAAGCATCTGATTGGCTAAAGACCTGCGTCACAGTCCACTTTGTAGGGGTGGACGCGACCGTGCGAGATATTTTCCTGCACTCCTTAAATTATATCTAACTCCTCCTACTGCTCCTTATTACTTTAAAAGAGATTTACATTACGCTGTTATTGATTATAAGTTGCTATTGAGCCTGTATCATCGATTAGCGGTGATGTAATTAGCATGAAAACCCTTTAACTTCCGTAGTAGTCCGAGAGGTAACAGGTTCACATGTGACCAGTTTAGTTTGTTATCAGTTAAGAATAATACTTTTATTTAGTTTATTTATGAAGTTAAAAAAATTTGAACAAAGTTTCTGTCCTTTTTAGTATAAAATATACATTATTATTATAAATATTTCCCAAGGTCCTCAGGTTATGTCAACAATATATGTGTTATTTCAAGGTTTTGCTCTTATGGTGGCTTCACGTTGCTCATTGAGATCTCCCAATTACACATCAATATTTCACAGTTTTGTGAGGAAAATGTTTACATTGTAGACATATGTAAAGAGTTTCAGTTATTGTGTATTTGTGCACTGTGTACAATACATTTCATATGTCTCTCATGTTTCTTGTTAACTGTCATCTGCCATCTGTTCAGGTCTGAGAGTAAAATCAGCCAGATAAATAACTGTTTTGATCTGGATACATGACCTGTCTCGACACACTGACAAGACAGATTCCACATATATAAATAATTGTCTAATTTCCATTGTGGATCTATTTGCACTACTTGTCTTTCTCGGAGATTGTAAATTTCATTGGACAACATGAAAAAGTATGGACTATGTTAGAAGGATACAACAATTAGTAGATACAATACAACATGTGGACACAGATCTGCATTAGGCAGATTACTGATTTATTATAAGTCAGTATATACATCTATTCTACACAAGTGCAGGTAGACAGTGCAAACATAACAAAAAAAACATGTGCTGGTACATTAACTACACTTTGCAACTGTGAACAGCACAACTGTTATTTGTTCTTCCTCAACATGCTTCTCTCTTCGTGCTTGTTTGTTCGTGTGTGCAGCAAGCAGCAGTGGGATTTACAGTTGGAGCACTGGAAACACCCCGGATGGAAATCACACAGGTCACCCGAATATTTCTGCAGCTGGTCCATGCTGACATACCCTGTAGTGACTAAATCACCAGAGAAAAAAAAAAGATGTAATGTCAACACACTAAACAGCACAGAAGAAACTTCTTCCAACACTTGTTGAAGATTGTCTCAAGATCTAAACATGGATTACATCAGACCTTCAGTGGAGGTGAACTGATACTCGGTTGTGCTAACTTCTCCTTCACTGTACTCATCTTCTGTCTGGCAACTCGAACTTTTGTTGGAGCCCTGTAAAACAGAAGGAAGTCTAACTAAGTGAATACGGTAATACAGTATATATGGCATAAAGTCTATATATGATGTGAAGTCGATATACTGGTGTTCTTACCTGTGCTACTGACTGCTCATCTTCAGATTCCCAAATCATCCTCCCAACCACATTTCTCACCTCTTAAATGAAGTGAGAGAAACATGGTATGAGTTATAATTTCTAAAGTTGGTTTGCGATGATATTGAATTTAACCAAAGTAAGTGTCAGTAAAAAAGGAAAGATTACACATTTCCCCCCCTTTTCTCCTGTTGTTAATCATCCTGCAAGCATTCAGACTTGTCTTGGAACCAAAAGGTTGGGAGCCACTGGGTTGGTTTGGTTTCAGTAAACACATAGTAGTCCTCACCGTCCTGCACTGAGGCTGGAGGCAGCACATAGTGACCGATGCACACAGACTGGACGCTCTGGCGCTTCTCACAGGTGGACAGGAACAAGCAGTGGAAAACCACCACCCCGTTCAAGAGGTAATCTTTGCTCTCAAATATCCTGAAACGAATAAGAAACACTGTAGAAAAAAAGACTAACAGTTGTTGTGCTGGATGATCAATCTTCATCCCTCTCACCTCAGAGTATCAGGACATGAAGCATCCTCACTGAAAAGATAATCTGCTGTTCTCCAACCAGCCTCAGTCCCACCCTCCGATTCTGCAAGAGGAAATATGTCAGGAACAAAAAGACACCTCAAAATACTAAAACAAAGTGTGTCTGAAAATCAAAGTCCAACTTCAGCTATTTGGTCAATTATGCAAACCTAGCATAAAGCTACGAGCAGCATCTCTTTGTCTGTGTCAATAGCTTATTTCATGAGCAAAATAATAACTGTCAGTCAAACTAATAAACCGTTAACATTGTTTAAATAAACCTACTTACATTATAAACCTTTGACCTGAGAAGTAGTTACTTACTCCAGAAGTTTCGACATGTTTCTGGCACACTGCTGGAAAACCAGGCAGACTTATTCCGAAACATAGTTTTAAAAGAAAAAGAAAGTTGTTATAAATCTGCAGCTAATCTGCTGTTTTCAACTTTTTCTATATTCGCCTTAGAAAATTAACGTCTCTCCTTAAACCGGCTGTTTTGTCGTGTGGCGCTCAAACGACTCTGCTGCATTTAAATGCTATCGAAAAGTGTCGGAAATTTTGGAATTTGACAAATCAAACAATTAGCCACACTTGAAGCCAGCTAGCTTAACGCTTGGCAGTTAAGAGCTTAGCAAACTAATTACATGGCTGTTTGTACTTATTTTGCCATTTTCTTTTTCCTAAACTACTATTACTTAAAATGACAGCAACCAAAGGTTAAAAAAAATCTTGCGTTTGCTTTGTTATTATCTCAAACACAGTCTAAGCAGTTAGTTAGCCAAGTTAGCTAACATTAAGGATGGTGACATGATGAGAGGAGATGAGAGTTTATCCTTGGACGTAGTTTAAGGCACACTGGGTCACATATGCGTATGTATCCTGCTTAAGTATATCTCTAACTATATGAGTGGCAAATACTCAGTGCTTTTGCTCAACGTGTTTCCTCAGACATGGACCTGTGAATGAAGTACAAACAGAGGATTCAGCTCCTGGACTGCTGGTTTTCCAAGGGCCAATATATTTCTTAACTGATATAAGTTATGTTTTCTCTCATACATGGTCATACCAGGAAGTCCTAGTGTTTTACAGCTGCAAGGGGATGGATCAGATCCTCTTTTAGATTTCCAAGGGCGCCTTCTTTGCCAGCTTCCCCTGGTGACATGAGACTTTGATGGAAAATATGATCTGAAAACTTCTATACACATAAAACAATGGACACTTATGAGGCTCCTAGATGTTTGTTGTCTCTATTGTGTGCCTGGCTTTTTTCACATTAATGATTGTACAGAGATTCATTCTGGGTCTTTTTTGTTCCCCTGTTTCTGGAAATTTCAACTTAGTCTCTTTCATGTGTGATTCACAGATATACATTTAGTCTTTGCTATGATCTGCTTGAATATTGAATCAGAATATTAATACCTTGCTGTCTTGCTCATTGACAAATAGAGAGAGACAAACCTGTGAGTTTTTACTGTGTACCAGCTGTTTTTGGTTTGAAATGACAATAATGACAGAATACAGATTATCACGAGAACAAACTACTAATTTCCAAATGACATTTCCCCATTTAGTGTTTGGATGATGGTGGAGAGCACAGTCTAACATGTTAAACCAAACTTTCCCATAGGTGTATAACTGGATATGATTAGATTGGATTAGATATGATTATGAACATCATTTTCAGTCCAATCAAAGTATTTATTGTCCCCACATGACCAGTTTATGAGCATCTTTTGTTTCTGTATGTTTTAATTACTGAGGTTTTTCCTTTGTCACTCATCTGGAATATGACGAGCAGCAGTGTTTTGCAGTTCTACATCTCACCAGCAGATGGTAGTGTTTTGTAACATAATCAGTTGATCACTAGTCACGATCTTGTTAACATAATTTAAAGCAGTTATGTCTAACAATATATTTAAGTAAAATGCAGTATTGATCAAGCGGTTGTGAGTTTAGGTTTTATTCATTTCATTAGTGCAGCTGACATTGAATAACTTTAAGTCTCCAGAGAGAGTGTATTGCCCTATCTTAAAATGCAGCTACTTTTGGAAAGCAAAGCTATGTTGACTGTGATATTGAGCTGGTGTCTGAGTGATGGGGACTAATGATGGTGCAGCTCTCAGTTAATGGAATTGCACAATAGGTTTAAAGTGTAGATGTGTCCCAGCTTTTAATTTATCCTCACCTGGTTAAGAGAATTATTTTTTGGATATTTGGATGCAGTTTTCCAATCTGCAATTACAAATGTTTGTTGGAGGGAAAATTCAGTCTCTTACAGGAGAAAAAGCCACTTTTCAGCTGTTGTGCTGTCAAATCTCACTTGGTCACAATAACATCCTGGTCTGTGCATTGTTAATAGATTCACATATTGAAGAGCAGTTTTTGTCAGCATGTAGACATCAGCAGCTCTGCTTTATGTTCTATAGCCTCCTCGGTGAGGTTGTCTGCAGGTCAGGCGCTCATCGCTATCACACAGACACACACACACACACAGAACCCGTCGACTGCTGTTCACAAAGCCCAGTAATATCATGTAACCTTGTGTTTTATATCAGTAGCAGCCTATTAAGGAAGATATTGCTGTGTTGCTGGTATAACAGATGGGCTATGCTTGTTGACTCTGAGATACCAGGGATCCTATCGCTCTATCACTGAAGGGAACGTATGTCAGGTTATTACAGGTCTTGGGAATTGCTTAGAAATGAAATTGAGCACACCTCCTGCCAGCCTGTGTATTTTCTGTTGCTTTGACAGGGTTGAGGCACAAAGGCAGAGGCTCCATGTGGATTGCTGCATACATGTTGGTCATGTTTTGGTCGTCTTGTGTGCATATACCATCGTTCCTGCGCTCCATACAGTTACTGGTTGAGGGGCTTCGGAGCAGGGATATCTCTGTTGCCATGACAACAGTGAAGCCACACCCTGTTCCTTACGCCCAACCCCCCCAACATGCTTCGATCAGAACAAAGCACTAGAAGGAAAGAGGGGCTGGTTCCTGGTGCATGCACTGAGGTTTAACATGAGCAGAAAAACAAAATTTATCATCTGCCCGTTGTTGATTGACGGGAACAGTCAACAGCACCTTTCTTCTATAATGATATGGCAATTTTTTTATTGCTTACTCTTTATGTTTAACTGCACAAGAAACAGTATAACATTGCTTGAATATGAGTTTTATTGGGCATGGAAATTATTTCTTGCTAATTACTACCAAAACATTAAAGAGCATCTCCTCCGAGGATAAACAAAATGCTGTGCATATTAAATGTAGTGTTGAAATGACCAGTTCATTGATTAATGAGTGGATTATTATTATTATAAAATTAATCTACAACAATACTGGTAATTGGTTATTGTTTGTCATTTATCATGAAAACATTCTGAACTGTAAAAACCTGATGCTTTTCTCTATTTTACATCATTGTAAAATCTTTCGGTTGTGTACTATTGGCAGGAAAAAAATATGCAACTTGATGTCGCACCGAAAAATTATGATAGGCATTATTGTCCATAGTAATCATATTCATTTATAAAGTAAAGAATTGTTTGCTTACAACCCTAATTAAATGAAACAATGAGTCAATTATTTGGTTAGTCCTGCAGGTTGACAGAAATGTATTTGACCAATGGTGATTTGCTCTGGTCCTTGACTTATGTGATAATAATTGAAATAACTTAAAGAATTGTTGGTTAATCATTTTATACGCTAAACAATCAATTTAGAGATAAAGAGAAGAATTGTTAGCTGCCCTAATTAGCTGTTCATGTTTTAACCGGGGATGTATTATCATGCATTAATGCTCCAACTGTTACATTTTACATGTCTCTTGCTCTTTTCTTTGACTCTGGCCTGTTGGGTGTTTGTGTGTCCTCTGATGTCCAGGAATAATTCACATAATCTAAATTATGTAAAAATGACAGGATCTGTCCTCTTCCTCCCCTTTGTTTGCCGTTGTGCTGATTTTGTCCTTTCAGCTTCCCTCCGGCTGGACAGAGTGAATGGCCTGCGGTGGCAGAGCTGGCTGCCCCGGGCTCATCCATCTCCCCACTGTCCCTTATGATATTGTTCCATTGTGTGGTAGCCTAGATTATTGTATCACCATTGTTGTTGTATTATTGCTGATGGTGGTAGTATGTTATCTTTGTTTTTGTTCTATAACATTTATAGACTTTTGGTCTATAAAATGTCTCCGAACCGTAAAAAAAATCATATCACATTTTCTTCGGTCACAAAGTGCCATCTTTATATTACTAGCTTTGTCCAAACAACAATCTATAGCCCAAACAGCAAATATTCACTTTAGACAGGCTGATACTGTTACATTTAGGCTTAAAAATGGTCTCAAATGATTTATTGATAATCAGGTTTGTTTCTGATTAATTTTCTGTTAATCAACTAATAGATTAATCGACTCATCATTTCTCCTCTGCTGTGTTGCTGACACTAATGTACATAGATTTGTCTCCATTTTGATTATTCTCACACAGGAGGCTCAGCTGTAATTCTGATACAGAGAAGTGGGTTGAGTCTTCATGGGTTCTCTGTTTGGCTTCATTTGTCTTGCACTCTTGGTATTTGCTACACCTCTACTGTGTCTTAGGATGGAGTGAGATATTTTGTTTATGTTATTAGCTATTTTTATGTATATTTATACTGTATATATACCTATTTTTTAACATACGGATGCAGCTTGTTTTTCTTCTTAGCTCTTATGTCTATGCCAGCGTATTGGGAGCAATGACGAAAACAGAACTTGCATGTGTACACATACTTGCTGCTACATATGTTTTAATTAGATTGTTTTGGTGAAGTGAAGGTTGCATTCACAGAGGAATTAAAGCAGGTACATTGAGTCATATGTAATTTTTAATGAAAGCATAAATAATGAGCAGCCTAATTAAACATTACATAGAAAAATAGCACACATGCAGAAAAGTGAGTGATTTTAGTGATTTCACAACCGTGTAAGACTGTAGAGGAGCTCTTGACTATAAAATCATGTCCAGAGCTCCCAGACAAGCTCAATGACAACTGTTGTCTTTATGAATTGCTGCCGGCTTTGAATTTCATATATTTATTGCTTCCAGACATCAGCACACAGCCAGTCAGCATTCTCTTGGAGTACTTTGTCAGTGAGATGGAGCAGTAAACCTTACTGGAGTTATATCATGGAAGAGTTATAGAAGAGCTGATTTACTATCCGCACCAATCTGTCGCCTTAACTTGCATTCACTTTAGTTCAGTGTTAAATGAGCAGTCTATTATCTCCCCATCGCTCTCCCACTCTCTCTCTTTCTCGGCCTCCCTATCAAGTCTCTTTCTCTCCAGCTGAACCAACAACATCAAAGGATTGTGCTTCAAATCGCAGGTGTTGAAGGATTAAGGCCACCGCTGGATGGGGTTTTATTCTCGGCCTCATCTTTGATGTAGTGTCTCTTTCACTCACTTGTGTCTCTAACCTGTAACATGGATCAGTAGTCCCGGGTGTCCATTGCTTAGCTGAAAATATGGAGTGTCTCCATTGCCACACAGCTACATTCAGTGGATTCATTTCAAAGAGATTTCACTCAGAACTGGTAAATATGTTCTGAACTGATTATTGTCAGACAGCATATGACACGGGGCGATATGAAAATATATTACTAGATGATATAAATTTGTACACTTGTACGTAACATTCATACTGCGGTAATTCACCCATTAACATCTCTGGTTGAATTAGGTCACTGTAAGCAATATTGTAAACCAGTGATCCAGAGTGTTTTTAATGTGATTGATTTTTAGTCATGCTAGTGCTGTGGCTATATGGATGGAAACGTCAGTCCATGTGTTGGTCACTTCACAACCTTGGTCCAGACTGAAATATCTCTAAATATAACAGAATTTCAGCTTCTGTCTTAAGTGCTAAAATACATGCTAATATTTGCTAATATAAGATGGTAAATACAGTAAACATAATACCTGCTAAAGATCAACATGTTAGCATTATCATTGTGAGCATGTTAGCATGCTCATATAAACATTTAGGTCAAACCACTCATAGGTATTTTGACCTAAGGCCACCTCAACTGACAGCCCAGGCCTGGCTCCAGTGTGGGGCCCCGTCTGCGCCATACCAGGCGACGTCACTGCTAAGGGTTTTTGAGCTGCGTTTGGTCTGACCCATCACCCAGGACCTGTTTGCCTTGGGAGACCCTACCAGGGGCATAAAGGCCCGGACAACATAGCTCCCAGGATCATTCGGGCACTCAATCTCCCCCACCACAATAAGGTAGCAGTTCAAGGGGGAGGGTGGTTTTTTTTTGTTAATGTTTTTTTCAAGAGGGATTTTTTTGTTTTTTTTCTTTTGTTTTTTTTCTTTTGTTTTTTCCTTTTTCTTTTTTTCTTTTTTGACCAGTTTTGGGGGCCAACCTAAGTGACAGTTCTTTACAGGGATACAATTCAAGTCTGACAGATCAGTTCTTACTGTACTTACTTCATATTTATCCTTTAAGAATATTGTTTTATAATCTGCTAGTTGAGCTAATTTAAATTCTCTGCCTAGAGCGTTTATACCTTTGAATGGATTCTGAATATACAGCCATGACCTGTGTAACCAAAAAAATAAAAAGGAACTAGACAGCTCTGTTTAATACCATGGTTTATAACAAATTGTGGGGGCTGTACCACATGTTAGTTTTACTGAGCTGTTACATCCTATATGTAAAGTTTTACCACTTATTGAAACTTTTTCCCAAATCCAAAAAACTTGATAGTTCTAAACAAAAACTAGTGACTGATCTTGCCAAATGCTTTATAGAAATCAACAAACAGAATAAGGCTTTCATCAGGAATAAAATCATTAAAATCAACCATGTCCAATATTAATCTTATATTATTGACATAAATCCCGATTACTCGTCATCAATAATGTGATTTAGTCCAAGCTTTAGCATTTTGGCAAAAATGTATCCTAATATTTTGGCGTCATTATTCAGCAGGCTGATTGGTCTCCAGTATTCAATACCAAGTTTGTCCTTCTTTGGTTTTGGAATTCATTTAATTAGCCCTTGTTTCACTGTTTTACTATAGTTTCATTTTTGCTCTTCAGAAATCTATGTCAATCGTCCATGTTTTATACAGTCTATGATTGTAACACGTGTTACGAGTAAAATATTATCCAATTTTTAAAGTAATGCCTTACATTACTGTGTTACAGCAAACAGCAATACATTATAGTAATTACATTACTTTTGTCAGGCGTTACTCCCAACATTGGTCACATATACTGAAACATAGGATTGCATCCATATCACCCATCCACAGTTGGGACCTGTCATAGATAAATGTTTCTTATCTCACTTTCATGGTGACCATGGTCTGTGTTTGAACTCACTATAGACTGACAGAAAACAAAACCTCCAGCTTATTTCTTAGCTTGTCATTGTCTTTTATAGCTCGGTTTGAGCTGATTTGAAACCACAAACCCATATTAGCCAGCTATAATAATACTGTGATAATTAATATAGTTCTGGTTCAAGCAGATTGTAAGATGTTGGAGGGCAGCTGCTGCATCGTGTTAGCTACAGAGAGGTGTTGGCACTTCTGTGGTGTCTGTGTCTGTCTGACCTGCTCAGGAAGTGTGATACATGCAGCACATATTTAGGCCAGAGTTAAAACAGTCTCTTTAAGGCACAAGCACTTTTCAGCACTAACAGGTCCTGTTACCAAACCTGACTTTGAAACCACTTGAAAATGCAAACCCATTTTGATTTTATTGAACATATTCAATTTAGTGTTTGAAGTTAGAGGAAAGATCTCTCTCACAGTTTCAGCAAGTGAATGTCATGTCACATTTTGGCAAAACTGTTCATTCATGCAGTTTTTACCTACCAAACCAAACCACCATAGAGTTCAAGCCAAATTAAATGCAATTGCAAAAAATCTCACATGTAAATATTATTTCACAGCTGTGTGAACTTACCCGTGTTTCTGAATGAAAGTGAAGCTGAGGAGACAAAGAAACTTTTCCAGAGTGACCGCTCTGGTGCTAGCTGTGGGCTCTGTGCTGACCTTTAACCCTTGCTGGGTCACCGGGGTGTGTTGGTGTGCTGAGGAGGGACAGGAGGGTACATTGCTCCCCAGACCGTTAAGAAGCCACGGAGGCAACAGCTGAGCAGCGCCTGACAGTGGGCTGAGAGGAAGCGTCTGAAGCAGGCTCCAGAGGCTCACCTTCAGGGGAACATACTCACTCTTGGTCAAGCACATACTGTGGACTCATACATGCATTTCATTCAAGTGCACATGCATGCACGTGTTTGGACATTTGCACGGCTGCACAGAGGTAGCGGTTAGGCAACACAGAATGAAAGATGTATTTGAACACAGGACACCTGCGAGACAGAAACTGCCAACAGAATCAAAGTTTTGAGTGACTGTAGCGAAGTTTGTGTCTCACCAAGGACTGTCGTGCTGCTTTGCCAGACCATGTGTGAATGTGCTCTGCCCTCCATGGGTCCACAGTGAGTCAGCTGTTGGAGTTTGGAGGATGGCATCAGTAAGAAATGGCTGCTCCCTGGGGTTAACACCCTGCAGAGCACCAGCCAGCTAGATTAATGACCTGACTTAAGTTTCTTTTCTCACTTTCCTCCCGTCATCTTCTCTCTCTTCTCTAACTATACTTATATCTTTTATAAAACAGTGCTCGGTGGAGTTTTCATATAACAAACAAGAGTTAGGTTTATAGTCAGCGTTTCTCACCAAAATCCATATTTGTATCCTCAAGGTCAGACAACATGTTTTTAACACTTTGAAACCAACATTGTTTATATACATGTTTACGAGCTCGTCCTTGATTTTGTTGCAGCACATCTTGGCTCATTATCAACACTTGTTGATCAGTGGAATATGCGCAATACACAAGACAAAAGAAAACTGTTCCACAGCATCTCAGTTTTGTAGTTGGTCAGATTAGATGTAAATTGAACTATTTTATATACTGCCAGGTTGTTATGCTAATTTGTTATGAAAATCTGAATCTGCAAAGTAATAAGGAATGAATATCAAATTAACAAAGGTTAAATATTTCCTCTGAAGTGCAGTTAAGTAAAACTATAGCATATGACAGGTGAAATGGAAATTCTCAAGTAAAGTTCAAGTACCTCATATGTGTACTTAATTACTTCAATGAATGCACTGAGTTACCATCCACCCCTGCATGGGAAACCAGGGAAGTGTGGCTGTGTACAGATCAGCATTTTGTTTTTACATCTAGGAACTATAACTTTTACATGGCCAATACTTGCATCTGTTAGGATATTAGCATGAGAACTGTGACTCTTACAAATGATTAATAGCCACTTGAATGTTTGGAAAGTATTCTTCTCATGTTAACAAAGATTACACACAACACCACTGAAACAAAAACTGACTAGAGTGTCAGGTTTTTCCATCCATGATGAAAGGCTGTAAACAGAGAACAGTTGTTAACAACTTAAAGAATATTATTGGACGTCTGGCTTCTTTCTTACTCTCCGAGATGCTGTGATCTCGAGAACTTTTCCTTCGTGTTTGACCAGCACAGGATGCCCCCGTCTAAACACAGGCCCTTCTTACAACGTCTTCTTCTTATAACACTTACTCACACAACCTGTGTTTTGGCAGTGTCTCTCAAACTTGTATCTCTGTTTTCTGTAACCTGCTGTCATGGAAAAAAAGGAAGAAATCTAAACTGTATCTCTTCCATAATAGGCCTCTAACAAGTCATTAATTGAGTTGTCTTCTGTTCGTGTGAAACTGACACAAACATTTAGCAGGAGATCATTTGCAATAATAGCTAAAGTACAAAGCAGCTGAGTTATAAAAAAAAAGGCCCAAAGCTTGTGTTAAAAAAGTAGATGTGAATAGTTTAAAATATGATCTGGTTTGTTTAAGGTTGCTTATTTTATGTGTTTTCTCTTGCTTTCCAAGGCCAAATCGCAGGAAGGCTGAGCCTGTCATTATTGTGGCAAATTCTAAACTGTTGAGACTAATGTGCCAGTTTGCGTTACTGATGTAGATCTCCCCTAAGAGGCAACGAGAGCCGGGGACAGGCTGACCGGAGTTTTACACACAGGGTTTGGTCAAAGTGTTTCTGACTGTTGCTCAGTGTGCCTCCGTAGGGCAGGAACAATACAACTTGAGTCACTCCGCGCTCAAATTCCCTGACTGAAATGCCTGCTAATTTACCTGGGGTCATTGGTGATTTCATTACGAACCTGTCGCTCCAAAACTTTAACTTTCTGCTGATGACCTCAGTGATTCCTAAGTGATGAAGAAGCTGCTACCCTCCAGTCAGGACAGCTGTGTGTTGGTACTTTATCATGGTAATGATTATTTGCGTTCTGGATTAATCTTTTTTTGATAAAAGAGATAGTTTGATATTTTGGGAAATAGTCTTGTTTAGAGATGGTTAAATGAGAAAATCAACTCATGTCTGTTTGGTGAATATGAAGCTAAGAAGCAGCAGTTGAGTAACAGAGCTTAGCATAAAAAGTGGACACAGGGAAACATTAGTCTTGTTGTCACAGTGAGGTAGCCAGGCCATGGTTGGAGATGTCACCAGGCCCACCCAAGAAATACTCCAGCACACAATATTCATATATACAGTGCAGATATTGATCTTCTCATTTAACTCCTGGCAAGTCAATAAGCATATTTGCCAAAATGTCTTTCCTTCCAATCAACCAGTTGTTTATATTATGTTGAAACAGGCTGATCATATTTTCCTTGAGACCAATGTGATATCTCCAATTATTTATTGCTTTTCCAACCAACAGTGAAAAACCCCCCAAAAAAGCGAAAATAAATATATTTCCAGTGCTATAAAACAGAAAAAAGCAAATCATCTGAGGATCTAGATCCAGCTGGTGTTTTGGCATGATAAATGACTTAAATGATTAATTCATTTTCATAATTATCGGAAATTAATTTTCTCTAAATTTGTTTTTCATTTTTTCTATATTTTTGTAAATTTCAATACTAATTGAGGTTAAGAGATGCTTTAAATCTATTATGGCTTCTTTGCTAGCTGTGATAGAGTGGATCAGTGATAAGTTCAGGAATTTTCTAATCTAGTGTTTTATGGATTTAGAGTGCACTTAGAAAACTGTTTCCAAAGACAGCTTGTGGGAGATACTGCACAGCACTCAAGTCATTTCATATCTGTTCACACAGAATGGCAGCTCTGGTTGCTTTCCTAGCGTGAAGTGAAACTCATCCAAGATAGTCAGGGGAGTCTTGACAAGGGGGCTCAATCGACGTCTGGAGATAAGTGACATTATGGTGGCATCTCTGCTATTTGTGGATGATACAGTTTGGGTTTTACAGAGCTGGCTTTACTGTAATCTCCAGTATGCTGGGGGGTGTTTTGCAGCTGAGTGTGATGCTGTCAAAATGAGAAATGGCATCTCCAGCTCTGAGACCGTGGTCCTTTCCTGCAAGGAAGGTGACCAGTCTTATCCAGCAGCTGAGAGGAGACTGGCTGGTATCTCAGGAGCTTATGTTTGAGTGGGGAAAGAAGAGCAGTGACAGCCCATTAGTGTTGCCTGGTCCTGTGAGCGCTTGTCAGGAAGTCCATCAGTGAGATGGCTGACACCTGTGCTGGCAGTCCTCTCTGTTGTACACTGTATAAGCTGGTGGTGTCAGTCATTGGCTCTCTCACTGTCCTGCTTCCTCATGTACTGTAGTGTTCTTCTGGTTTGGGCTTACATCAGAGTAATAACCAGTTTCCATTCGCAAACACGTCAACATCCAAGCTGTAACAACAACTAGGACATTTTCTATGTTGTTAATTTCTAATTTAATCACATCATTTAGTCATCAGACAACCAACTCTGTAATCGTATAAAATGTTAAATTCTGTGATGATGTGAACATTTTTAACTATGTTTCATTTGATGTTAACATGATAGGACACTTGATTTATTTTGTATACTGCACTACATTTGCCACTCATCTGTGTACAACCCCACTTCCAAAAAAGCTGTTGAACGCTCCTTCCTCGCTTGTGAACGACTGAGTCTTTCCAGGATCAACCTTTCATACCTTTCATCATGATATATGACCTGTTACCAGTGAACCTGTTTACCTGTGGAAGGATCCAGAAACACCTCTTTGGATCAACAACTTTCACAGTCTTTTGTTGCTCTTGTCCCAACTTGAAAAATGTTCTTGTTTTATTCATGTTTTACATTGTCAGCATTGTGCTCTGATTTGACATTGTTTTACTTTTATTTAACAAAATGGAAGCAATTTGTGTTCTTCCCCTCTTGGTGATGTGTGGATCATCTGCTCCTCAGCAGGATGACTGCTCTCACTGGGTCTGACAGTGTTGGCATTCAGTGGAACCCTATTGTGGAGCAGATGCTTCTCCACATTGACGGGAAAAGGTGATTTGGTTTTGGCATCTAGAAAGTAGATAGATGGATATATGGATGTGCAGATGTTTTAATGGTTGAGATTTATTACAAGAAGTCTGAATCTGGTTTGTGTTTCTCCAGACTTTGATGTATTTTTGTGCCTCACTAGCTTTAGGCAAACTGCAACATGCTGGGTTTAAATCCTGGGAAGCTTGTTGAATAAATTACTCTCTAAAATACATTTACCAGCCAGCTCATCATATCAAGAAAGCATGGAGCAAGCATGATTACTGAAATCCAAATCCGCCTTGCTAGAGAGACATGTTACAGTTTGAAGCAGGCACTGAATGAGAGTTCCTTCTGAGCTCTGATTTCACACTCTTTCTCTCCCTTCTGGTACCTCATGGGGTCATTTTACTCCACCAAAAGCTTTATTAGAACCAGTCTATCAAAGTGAAATGCTTATTCCCTCTCCCAAGGTTTTACCTTATAGATGAAAGCACATTAAGGAGCCATTTAGCAGCAGCAGTAGTTCATGTAGAGTACATGAATATTTTACTGTGTACCATGCATCACCCTGCTACAGAGGGCTGCTACTTTGCACAGGGCCCACGAACCTCTAGTTCTTAAACCAGATTATTATTATGATTATTTCATGCCTGACTTAATTGGCATTGAGTAATTATGATTTTACAATTTGCACAGTATCTACTGATATCAACATTACTATGTGAACAGATTGAAAATCTGCAGGAGGGCAGCCAGCTCAAACTGACAAAAGAAAAACATCACCCGAGCAAAAGTAAAATCCAAACTGTGGACGGTTTGAAGACAACATAAATTTCTTTTGCTCGCATGAACTCTGCATGTGTTTTCACAGATCGCCATTCACGCCATTACAAGGGCAAGCATCGCTTTATTTCACACCCAGGCAGGAGATTGTGAGAGCTCACTTGTGTTGCAGTTGTTGGTTCAGGTTACCTCTGCCTCTGGCGGGAAGTACGCCTGCTGTGACCTTGACCTTGGCCCTGCAAATCTGCTCAGTGCAGCAGAATCTCTCTCTCTCTCTCACCCACACGTATGTACTCCACCCAGTCACCTGCCCCTGCATGCACTTTATCATTTTGTTTTCAATATTTTTGCATTATAGCACTTTTCTCACATCCTAGAAACAGGATGAGGTTTTAGCTCTGTAAGTTTTCTGCATGTATGTCATGTACACTAGTGTTAGTGTGAGAACAGACCCAGAGTAGGAAAATGAAAATGTTGGAAAGTCAACAGTCAGCATACAATTATAAATAGTTTGGAGAAATTATAAGAAATGTTTGCAAATAACAAAATGCTGATATTGTATGAAACCTCAATTATAAAGTCCAAAGCAATAGATCTTAAAATATTGACATTGCCCTAAAAAGGGTGTTAGATTGTTATACTGTAAAGTCGTCTAAATTAGCTAGAGTTTTACAGTGACTGGCCTAATGAGGGTGCTGTGATTATTCAAAATATTAATACCTGTAATGTGAATCTTATGCAACATTGTGGACACCACTGATGAGACTTCAACAAAGGTGGCATGTGAAATATATTTTACTGAGACACATTGAAACACACCCACCTCTCATCACATTAAAGAGACATGAACTGGGTGTCCTGTATATATGAAAAGGTCAAAAATTAAAATTTTGAAAGGCCAGAAATGTTAATGCAACTTAATTACAAAGTTGACCAAGAATATCTCAGACAAACATTTCTAATTTTTAGAGCAACGTGCAGTTACCAAACACTACATATCCTTATCCACTGTCAGACATCCCAGTCCCAGGCTGCCTGTGTAACATACACTGGTATGTGTGTTAATGCATTAATGCACATCGTGGCCCGAGAAGATGGGAGTGTGTTGCTCGGTAAAGCACGTCAGCTGTGTGTATTCAGAAGTGGATTTTAAAGTTTATGTGTTATTATGTAAGAAGTGCATCAGTTCAGCCGCAGCAGTTAAAAGCAAAGGACTCTGTGAATCACGCACAGCGGAGACACACAGGCTCTGAGGCTTGCACACTCCTGTCCAGTGGACTCTCACAGGACCGTCTGATCTCTCCTCTCCTCGTGTTTCATTTTTGACATGCAAGCTGACCGGCCTCGCTGTGCTTTGCTTTGCCTCTTCGTTCTGTTAATTGGCTGCCAAACCACAGACCACCATTACTTGAGAATATCAGGCCCAACTTGTACATCTTGTACTTGTAGTGTCAACCTTGGGTTTTTGCACTCTAAAGGAGAAAACCAATAACATATACATCAGTGTTTTTACTGGTTCACCCCCTTATTTTGCCTCACACATCAGTTTTATGTTGGACACTGTTAGAACAAAGGTTGATACAAGAGGGCACGGGCTGTACGCAGAAAAAATGACCCTCACACATTTATTTTGTAGATGATACAGCTATTCATTGACCAGAACATCATGAGCAGAGGCCAACAGAGATCATGCATCATTATTTATGCCTTAATGTATTTTCAAAGCCAATATCTCCACATTTATTCTGCTACAGTAAACCTGTATCTGAAGACTCCAGTTAACAGCTACTTTGTTCTATAAATTATGCAGTTGGTTGTGACTATGTGCCAACAGTCTTTAAGAGACTGTAATCACAGTGTGTGTAAAAAGACAACTCAGACTTTAGTGTTTAGACAGAAGAAAGCTTCCTTTAGCACTGATGCACAGTGGAATAACAATGAACATATTTTTTTTAGCTTTTGGTGCTTACACTAAGTGTCCATAACATCAGCCTTGTAATAAAAGCTTCATTGCTTTGAATTATCATTCTATGACTAATCGTTACCCATAGTGCACCATTGTTTTTGTATTTCTACTCATAGAAATACACTGTCCATGACCAGCAACCTGAAAGTATTGGGATGTAATCTTTTATCCTTTTTTAACATCTTAATTTTGTTTATTTCACATCCACATGAGTGGAGCTTTCCTCTGAAACCTTCTCTAAACATATTAGTTATCTTGTTGCCGACTGAAAACTCACCTTGATAAATGATTAATGCACAAATCTAAACATTTGATATTTTTCCGACAGTTTTGGAATTTAGTCTCAGTACCAGCGTCTCCAACATCAGTTTGCTTGGTGAGTAGCTATCTTCATATGGACTTGATTTCAATTCCACATAATGAGAAGTACAACAAAGATATATGTATTTACTGTTGAAGCTCTCTATATGTCTTCCTTAAATGAATGTATGCATGCACAGATGGTGTAATAGTCTATTTTCACTCCTCACTGAGATGTGATAAGATGCACAGCGACAGCCTACACAGCACACACACGTAAGGCTGCGAACACACAGCCAAATACATGCATGATTCGTAGAGATAAATTCCACTCATGTCTCCTGTTGACAATATAAGTTTACTGATTTAGAAGTGTGCACTAAAAGCAAGGCCAAGAAAAAAAGGATAAAACAATGGTAATGTAAATCATAGTCAAAGTATTACTATGATATATTAATTTCATAATGTAAAATATCTAACTACTCTCTGTGGCACTGTGCTTGTGCTCGGCAGCTCTCAGGTGTGTGTGTGTAGGAATGCCAAGCTGGGCTTCACCTTAAAAAAGCATGTGCTCTGTCAACCTTCACTAAGTAACATAAATCCATGGATTGTAACATCTCTCTTGCCAAGTCATTCAGCAAATGTTTAATGTCTCAGGAGTGTTATTTGAAGGTTGAGCCGAGGGGGGGTTTGTTTAAGGAAAGGTGAGCTCATCCCATAACTCGTCTATTACTTCTATATTCCTTCTTGTTTCTCATCATGTGGAGCTCTTCTGCGCCTCCCAAGAGCAACACGTTGATTTCTGAATAAGCTCTTATGACTTTATATTGTGGCTTTGAATGTACTTTATCTAACAGACGTTGGTAAATGTCAGTAGCTAAGCTAAATATTCAGCCTGTGCATAGTGTCATCCATACACACACTCACAGCCTGTTTAAGCTGTAACAGCCACTGTTTCATCTGTTGGACTCGAGCATCTTGTATAATTGAAACAGACTGCTAGTACGATGAAAAGCTGTCATTTTGATAATTTTCTAAAAGTATGTCCTGTCAAGTTGTAAATAATCAAGTACATGCATCCTCTGTCTTGTTGAGAGTTGGTTAGAGGATTGGAGGAGATGAACATTACTCTCCATGAAATATGACGCTTCAGCAGTTGATTAGCTTAGATTAGCATAAAGACTGCAAACAGGAGGAAGCCACTGCTCTTGCTCTGTCCAAAGGCAAGAAAAATCTGTCCACCTTTTGCCTTAAACCTTTTAGAGCTGTCTGATTTTCCAGCAATCTGTTAAATCCTGCAGCACTTTATGTTCAAATCCATCACAAGAGCCTACTAATCAAAATAAGCCCGTCCATTTGTCTTTTGGCTGGAGAAGCTCCAAAAGAACGATGGGTGTTAAAGTGTGCATTTCATTCCATTTCATTGTGTCCTCATGCTTTTGAAAGCTTTAGTTTGAACAGCTAAATATGCAAGATGGCATATAAATGAATTCAGCCCTTTGAAGTGTTGTAGAAGATTTCTCATTCTGTGGATTTGGTGACCATCCATTGTCACATCAAGTGTGTTTACATAATACAGTATATGGTATTTCTTTATACAAATGTCTGAAGTATTAAGCATAATATATGGCCAGGAAATGTTGCCATCATGTGATCACGCAGCTGTGCATTCATTTCCTATGTAGAGTGGTTAGTAGCCTAAAAGGCAGCCATGTTGTATCAGATGACCAGCCAACACGTAGCTGCTTTGTATTGTAATGTGGTAAACAGTGTACACTGCTGTTGTGCGTTACCTGTAAACAGTGCTTTTTATCAGGAGGGCGAGCCGCTCCCCCCCCCCGCCCCCCACAGGCTCTTTGTGCCTCTGCTCATCACTTACCTCAGCAAATGTGAGGCTACAGTGGGACACTTAGGAGAGAGAGTGTGCACCTGGCAGACTGTTAATAAAGGTGACAGTGGGAGGGCAGGGGGGGGAGGAAGCTGCTGGTGTCACACCCTGCTGACTGGAGGCACAGGAGAACAAAGCTCCACTTTACTGTCAGGTAATACTGTCGAAACATACTGATATATAGACTCACACACAAGGTTGCCATGAGAATTCTCTGCAACTGTCAGGCAGAGTATCTGTGTACATGTATATCCCTCCTCATGTGGAACCGTCCTTGTGTTCCTTCCCTACACCCCTGAAGCTGAACCATAAATCACTGTCCGAGCAGCAGCAGCAGCAGCAGTCTGCTGGCATTCATGCCCGGCCTCTCCCTCTGTTTGTCTTCTGCTCAACCTCGAGCACCTCTCCACCTCCATGCTCAACCCTCCAACACTGTGATGCTGAGTCTTTGAAAGAAGTCTTTTTCCACCTGCTATTTAGCAACAGATGGAGGGACTTTGGGGCTAACAGGGCTGCCACAGAAGACGTGTTTTTATATCCTGCTCTCTGTAGCTTTCACCTGAGCTCGAGCCCAGGCCGGCGCTCAGAAGAAGTCGGAGAGAAAAACAGTATAGCGTGCGCATGTGTTATCACTGAGTCGTGCTTTTCACATGCAATTCTGAAACAACAGCAGGCACATTCACTTCAACAACTGTTTCATTTACATATTGCATTACCCTTGGTTGATTCGTATGCTTTATGCATCCTCTGCAGCTTCCATGTCTGGCAGTCCATGTGTGCTTTCTTATCACATCAGTGCTCTCTGGCCAGTCTCACACACGTCACAGGCGGGGGTTCATCATGCACATACTGCTGTTAGTTATAGCTCTTTTTCAGACCTGTACTTGGTTCTGTTTCTGCCATTGTAGCTCCAGCAATTTCTCTTTACATTTTCCCTCATCCTACTGATAAACCAGGAGCAGGCATTACAAATTAGCTTTGGCTAGACCCCCTACATACATTTTACATACATGCTTTTCTTTTTAATAACTGTATTGTCAAATGAATAAAAATAACCTCAACTACTATAATAGCATCATAACACTACAGCATTATACCATTATGAGATGGTCTTGCTTCCTAAATCAGTTTGGAAATGGACCCAATGCCATCTTAGATCTAATTTTAGCTCACCATTTACAATCCAAATTAAGAAAAAGGATGTTCTCCATAGTGACATTCTGCCACTTAATTCAGTGTCCCATTTTAGCAACGCTTTCCATGTGATGATTCTGTGCTTGGTCTAAATGAGGCAAGCTTGATGAAAAGAAAACCAGTTTTACTTAACAGGCATAATGTAAACACCATCATGTATTTCATTATATGATGATGTTTGAAGTTTTGCTTTCAGTGAGAGGAACAAATCATACCAAGTGATTTTAGATGACTTGAGAATCCTACATTCAAATTAATATCATATTCATAATCATATTTTCTCCCTCATCATTCATGTAAAAGACCAAAGGATGGAAGTAGGGCTGCAACTAACATTTATTTTCAGTCCCAGTTTATGTTGTATTTTCAAGATTAATCAATTAATCATGTGTTCTAAAAAACAAACAAAAAAAGGAAATTCCTTGGGTGACATTTGAGAAGTTCAAACTCAAATTGTTCAAAAAATGTGCTTGAAAAATGACTTTAATGATGAATTGATCATCAGACTAGTTAATAATTTCTGCTCTATATGAAGATAAAGGGCTCTTGTTGTCCTCGCCCACCTGTGCATCGTTTTGTTTTTGAATATGAAAGCATATCATGTGTCAGGGACACCTCAGCCAAGCCCACAGCCAGTGTTGCTGTGGGGATGCAGGTCTGGCAGTGAGCAATGGAAGCTCTGCAGTGAAGTGTTGAGTTACAGGATGCACATAGCATCCACGTTACTCTGAGGTCCAGAGCTGGAGCCTGCATCCAGTGTACAGGACGATAACTGCACAAGCAGTGACACAGAACAGGTGGATAATGACACAATATTCACACAGTAAGTCATTTCTGTGATGACACACTCATAGGTGTAATCTGTCCATGTGTGTTACTATATGCTCAGCTGGTTTGTCTGTTCCTCCTGTGTGCTTGTTGAATATGTGTGTGCCTTGTGCATGTAAGAGGGAGAGAGAGAGTGAGACAGGAGAGCGGTCCAAGGCTACAGATTTAATCTGGCTGCTGTGGTCATGTGATTAATCGTGGCCAGGGGCCAGGGGATAGTGTAATTTATGGTGAGGGGGGGATCAACACATTTGGATGGTTGCTGCTCCTGAGGGAAATCTCACTCTCAAACCAATCCTGTATTCTTCTCCATCTCTCCGTCACCATAATATCACAACTATGACAGCTGGGTTTCCAGTTAGCCATTTATATCTGTGTCTATAAAGACAACGAAATAGTCTCCTGGTATGGTTTTATTAAGCAGATGTGTGAGGCTTAAAGGAGACATTCTCTGAAGATATTTGCTTGGGGCCATCGAGTGAATGACAGATAAGTGAAGCATTCAGCAGTCCTGATGTTGGAGACGGAGACTGCACTTGTTATATACTGAGCACTCAAACAGTAATGGTAGTACAGACAAAGAGAATCTATAGTGAGTATTTTGCTTGATGGAGTCCATTTGCAAGTCAGTATCACTAAGTAGCAGTAAGTTTAGTTTATGAACAGAGTTTAAAGAGAATGTGGACAGTGTGCTGTGGGCTGTGCGTCATTCACAGTCTCCACTGTCCTTCTGGCTAAAGACCATATCACTGCTGTGGTGACCTCACCATCTTGGTCTCCTTCAGGCCACTGGTGTGCCTGTGTGTGTGTGTGTGTGTGTGTGTGTGTGTGTGTTTATTTAATCCTCTTTCCAACTCCAAGAACTGTAAACAAACATGAGAGGAGTTGGAGTTGGAGGAAAGGCGAGGTGGGCCGTGTTCAGATTTCTTTGGTGAATTTTCTGTTGTTTTCATTGCTGCCAATATCAAGCAGTGCTGATAACAGCAGTTTCCCACTGACCTTCCCCACCAGCTGCTCACCAGCTTGCCTCATCCAACAGGAGATACCTACTTTGCGCTGGCTGTCTGACTTTCTTCCTTCGCAATTTTATTGTGGTGTTTTTCCTTCCTGATAGAGTTTGTGTCTAGATGGACTTTTTGCGGTGCATGGGCCATCTCAAGACGACTGTGGTTTAAACACTGCAGCTCTCCCGTCCTTCATTCTGTTTGTTAGTCTGAACAAATATGTAAACACAGTGACAGAGATGTGCTGTCTCATTTCATTCTGCAATTTCATTGTAAAAAACGTGGGATGCTCTCCAGTGTCGCTGGCAACTTGTTTAAAGGTTAATGGCTCTGCCCAGAAGGAGTGTGTGAACAGTCCTTATGGTTACATCATACTGCTCCTAATCACTCTACAGTCCTACACAAAACACTGTTTGGCCTCTTTGACAGACACCATGCAGACATGAACATACCAGCACACAGTCACTTTAACTGAAATCCTGTGACTCCTGATGTCTCCCTCGTCCTTGAGGACTCGCTAAAGACTCGTGATTACTGGGCATTTAAATTTGACACTGAATCAATGAGTGAATTGATTAGTATCTTCCGAGGCTCTGTGAACTATCAGCCCCTAAAGGGTAAGGAAAAGTAACCTGAACCTTTACTCTGTGGGTTGACAGTAAAAGATAGCATACATGAAAAAAAAACACTTGAAAACAACAGAACAACAAGAGATAGGTGCAGCAAGTTTTAGTAATCTCTCAATCGACTTCATACTTTACATAATAATACAGTTCAATCTCGTTATTGAAAGTTACCTGACAAACATTTTTTATTTTCATATTTGCATTTATTATTGAGCATAGTAAAATAACAAATAAACAAGACCATCAAGTGAATAAGGTAAATGAAATGCTTACTGTTATCCTCTCTTAATTAGCTTTGCTTGGCTCAGTTTCACTGAGCTGCCAAAGAGATCATGTTGACTCGCCTCCTCGTTCAGTCAGACCTGCAGACCAAGACTGTGCGGCTACTTAGGGAGATTGAGATTTAAGCAACAAGGTCAGGAGATGCATATAGTCAAATAAACAATTCTACATCATGACCAATACATTTTTTATGGCTGATACTGAGATAGATATGTGAGTATTTTTGGTAATAGTCATTTTTAAACAAATTTTTTTTAAAGGTGGAATAAATTTGAAAAACAAATCTGGTGGACAAACAACATAACGGAGACATTTTCCATACAACCTTAAACATACATTACATATATCAATTTTCTCAATCTAGCTCGAATAAATAGTACAAATACAGTGGTTACAGTAATCCAAATTACAAGCAGTGAAATAATTGTACAGAAAGGCATCTGTTATTATAAATTTTACCACAGAAATATACATTATTAATGGAAAATAAAAAAGAGAACAACATGAAGAGGCGAGCATACTATTAAAATAATTAGAGGAAGCACATCAGTATAATATGTTTTGTTGCTGCTCTTCAGTTTTCCTTTTGCAGCCTGGTAGAAAATGTGTTGACATCTTTTAGTTTAAACGTCAGAACTGGTGTTAAACTGTCTGAAACACTTGAACTGTGCTTTCACTGCTGCTTAGCACCACCTCATCCTCCCTGATCTCCAGCTTTATCCCACAAGTGTTTTCTAACAACCCAACCCTCCTGATGTTTTTATGATGCCTGGCGGAGCCATCCTGACAAAATGACACTCAAAAAAAAAAAAGAAAAGAAAAACCTTTTGCATTTGCCTCCAAATTGCCACCACTGAGATATTACTCAGCAGTAGTAGGTTCCCCTCTCTCGTAAGCCATTACATCCCTGCCTCTCTCTTCCTCCTCCTCCTCCTCCTCCTCTTCCTCCTCCCCCCTCCTCTGTCACTCCCCTGCTCTCTCCCTCTCTCCCACTCTCATTGGACTCTCTTTCCTACCTCTCAGACGTTTGGGTGCCACCGTCTCTGACTCTTGTTTGTCTCTTTCTCTTGACTCTTTGACTCCACAAAAAAAAAAAGAAAAAAAAAGAGGGGACTCAAAGAATCAAAGTGGACGCTGCGGGGCGAGCCACAACAATGACCCGGTCCTGACTAAAATTGAATGGATTAGCCAATCTATTCTGAGCTCTAATGAGATTAGAGACATGGGTCGCGGCGGAGTGGTACCTTTCCTTGAGCTCCTCGGGGATCGTTGTCCCTGTCAGCAGTCCTCCAGACGTGGAAATGGCGTTTCTGAAGCCGAAGATGCCGCAGGTGCCAGGGGACAATAACAGAGCTTTGGATGCGCGCTCACCTGTGCCAAATCTGTGGCGCACGGATTCCTCGAAGTAGAAGTAGCAGTAGTTGTAGTAGTAGTAGTAGTAGTAGTCGTCAAGGAGGACAAAATGAAGTACCAGAAATATATCACGGTGATGCAGATGGCCATGGGAGTGACAGCCTCCAACAAAGACTGCCTCCCCACTAAGAGACAGCTGTGGTGAGTAGTGGAGGAGGTGCGCGTAAAGATGCGAGCGTGGAGAGAGTGGCCAAGGTGCTGCGTGTGTGTGTCTTCATGTGGAGGAAGATAGATTTAAAATTAGCCTCTTCTTAGATTTGTTGTCATGAAAAGCTTCCCATCCTCCTCCCTCCCACCTCTCTCTCTCTCCTCTTCCTCTTTCCCCCCCGTGTTTCGTGCGAAGTTGAAGCCGAGCAGCTGTTGGCGGAAGTCGGCTGCCTCCATCTCTCCTCGCCGGTGGTGTCGGGGTCTGTCTGTGCAGCCGTGCGTGGTGTTCTATGCGCGTGCATGTGTGCGTGCACGTGCCCCCCTCCTCTTCTCTGTTTATCTGTTTACTCTGTTTGTTATGGTGAGCGTGAGTTTCACACGCACAGGACAATACGGAGCAGGTGTATTCACAACAGCAGTATGAAACAGTGCTGAGCTGCTCGCACCTGCTCTTCTGAAGCTTCTCAGTCTAATTTTGGGGAGTCTCTGTTCTATTTCTGTGATCTGATGTAGTAAAAAAAATGTCGGCTGATTTCTCCACTCTCATCACTTATTCAGCAGCTTGGTGCCGTCTGCATTTAGACCACAATGTGTAGGAGTGATGCTCAAGTGGTTGATTATCATTGGCTGCTTATGTGTTTTCATGCCAGTGTTTCCACCTAGTTTCATTCAGATCAAAGTCTGTTGTTATTTCCCCATCTGGACATTTTTCAAGCATCAAACTTAGCTGCTCTCTACTTTGCTGCCACCCTCTTTCTGTTTTCACCACTTTCCCCTTTTCATTGGTTGTACTGCAAACAAAGATTATTATCACCATCAGTTAAACTGTTGATTATTTTTAAGCTAATTAATAGATCATTTGGTTTATAAAATACCAGAAAAATGGTGAAAAGTGGCCATCACCTGTCTTTCTGTTGGGATTTAAGGTAGCGTTCATGAACCACGCAACCTCCGCTTCGAGTCTGGCCGAGGACCTTTGTTGCATATAATTCCTCATCTCTGTCTCTCCACTCATTTGCTGTGTTTTTTCCACCATATAAAGCATAAAACACCCCACAATGCCATCACAAGCTCCAAGAATCCAAGCTGACATCTTCAAAATGTTTATCAACAGAATCAACAGAAAACAAGACGTTTGAATTTGTTACCTTGGGTTTAGAAAGTGTGACCAACGTTTTCCACTGTTTTCTGCCATTTTATAGACCAAACAACTATTTGGTTTATTGAGATGATGTCATTGGATTAATTGTTAGTTGCAGCCCCTACATTGATATAGAACAAAAAACTGACATTTCAGAGGCTAGAAACAGAACTTTGACATTACTGCATTGTAAGTCTCTTAAAAGATTTATCATGAATGTATATCAAAATGTTATTATTTTCATTAATTCTTTTGTTGGCAGTTGACAGATCATTTTTTAAATGAGTTGTTTCACATTAATGAAGGAGGTTGGTTTTAATGTCCATAACCTTATCTGGTGTTTGACAACATGACTGTTCTACCAGATGTTGTATCTTACGATCACACTCGGTCATATTGAAGTAAACTGCCTCTCTCTGTTGCTTCTGCTCATTGATATTAGCAGCCTCATTAATAAAAAATGGAAAACCAAAAAAACATTACACAGCAGAGTTTTTTTCAGTCTAATTATAGGCTCTCATTATTTGTACAATGAGCACATTCAGTTCTTGTGTAATCCACATAGATACCATGAAGCAGTATAATCCTTCCAGATTGGCATTACTTTACAGTGAGAAGACAAACACTGCTTTATTGTAATGAATGTCCAAGCTGGTTCCTGAGCACTGTATTCTATATACTATAGGAACAAATGGCTTTATAACTGGTACACACCTGACTGACTCAGAAGTCAGCACACAGGGAAGAAGGATCGGTTTCTCCTCTTAGCTCGTGACTGCTGTCAAATGTGTTGCAAAGGACATAGTGGTGACTTGGTTTTGACACTTCTCCCTTAAGAGAGGCGCGGCGGTATGTCTGGGGCCATCACTTCATGGTGGGGGAAGGGGCACGGCCATTAAAACAGGATTACTGTATCGCCTCCGACAGCCACTTTAACGAAGGGAAGCTGAGCCAGCGTGTGCCTGCAGTGTGTGTTTCATGAAGTCACTCCATGCATTCGCTCGCATGCCATGTTTGTCTTTATTCGCTGTGAAGTCAGAGCCTTGAATCAGTAGGCTCGCATGCACACAAGTAACTCAGTTACTGTGCATACCCAGATTGAGGTGATACTCCATAATTTAAGGATAATAATCCAAGTTTCCATGAGCTGTGTGATAGTCAGACTCATATCCAGATGTGCTGTAACCTTGGAGCTAATGGAAGTGGGAATATACTTTAGTAGATAAATGCTGGAGGGGCTTTTTTGATTTTAGCTCCACATCCATTCATCCACAAATCTGTCCATTTATATTTTATACCTGCCTGTTGGTTCCCTCATTTAGTTGTGCTTGAATATCTTAGTTGTAACACAAAGCCCAGGAAAACGGTCTGTCTGTATTTTCCTTTTCTTTGGCACTGCTTTGCATGCAGTTCACTCATTGACCTTCGTGGTGCCTGCACAAACGCAATCGAGCAATTTATACCTTCATCCATGAGAAGATAAGATGACAGTGTTATCTGAGAGATTGTTGAATACGTGCTCTCATTTACTCAAGTTCAAAATGGAATTTGGCTTCTTCTCAGAAACTGTTGAATAATAATAACATATTCTTTGTTCCATCATGCCGTGAGGTTGAATTGAGAGCTGTGATGGAAGAGATCCTGCAGGAACAAATGCTGAAATCCAAGACATGACACAAGCTTTGGTTGTGATAAGAGTTACAGCAACACATGCAGGAGCTGATGATTTAGGCACGCTTAGGTCATGTTTTCATAGAAAGAGAACACGTGGTCATTCCTTATTCCAAACAAGGAGACAGAAGGGAGACATTACTGTTGTCCAGCAGCAGATGAGGAGAATAGATGAGGAGGTGGTTGTGTGCCAGATGGTTTTATGATTTGCAAAATACTCGACCGCCTTGATTGAAAATCTGCTCCCATCCATCCATCATGTTTGTAGAGCAATTCAATGCATCGGTAATGCAATGAACAATTATGAAATTATTAAAGGTCGTTGTGATTTGTAAACACAGCTTTCAAAGTTGGCTCCTCTTGTCCAGCTCAATCACCCGAAGGATGGAAACTAAACATCTGGCACCTGGTCACTATGTTTTTATAGAGTCCCGCCTCCCACTGTTATTGGCTGCATGGTCGATGATGAAGGCCCAGTGACAATTAGTTGTTTCTGTACATACAGGTCAATAAAGCTTCAAGGCAGTGCATATCTTGGCCAGATGCTTTCATCAATACATGATACGTTTGTGGATCATCTGCATTTAGCATTTATCGAAAGCTGCATTTACCATATGCACGATGCTCTCCATTTTCTGTTGCACTTATAGACTGTAAGTTTGAATTCAAGCCGTTCATTACAGTTAGAATATTATTTTTTTTTCCCACATCCAAACAAATGTTCAAATTCTGAACAAAAAGTCACCACATTACTTGGTTAGCTGGATAATCTGAGTATTGTCTTGTCCTGGTTATAGTCAAATTAACAGAGTTCAGATGAAGGTACTGAATAAAAGTCATCACACTCAAAAACATAAAAAAAAATCAATGAGGACTTTGTTCACATCATAAAACAAAAGAATCACATTGTTATCATACAATACACAGTGGTCTGTAATAAGCCATGCACTGTAATTAGTTTGAGATCAGCCATAAATAGTAATTAGCCCGATGACGTGTGTTTAAGCTGGTGGCAGCTCTTCCTAACATGTGGGTGTATGGTCCTGTGTTGTGTGCCAGATGTCTGCTCTGCTCCCCTCCACAGTGACAGCCCTGCCTGGTGTTCTCAGTCCACCTGCTTAATGATGCATAAAGTCAGCGTCCCTGCTCCCCCCCCAACTCACATGCAGCCGCCCCTCTGCCCTCTGATTTGCCTGTCCACACGTCCTCCCTCCCAGCTCTTCAGAGGAACACACATTCAACAGCTCCTGTCCTCCCCCCCCCTCCACTCCTCCACTTCCACTCATGGAGGCCATGATGCGTAGTCTCACACAAACTGACAATGCAGCGCATTAGTTACCTCAGCAGGAGCCCGGTCCAGGCTGGGCCTGTCATCATAATCAGAACTTTTCTGTAAAACATGCACAAATACTCTCACTCTCAGTATCTCTCTGTCTCGCTTTCCCTAAAGTCAAAAAGAGCCTTTTTGTATTAAAGTCCTGCGGCCTGATCTTAAACACACGAGTCATGACTTCATGGCAGTCTTGGAGTCGACTGCTCTGAACTCTCCACAGCTCTTTACAGACTACATGCGAAGGTGCACACATGTGTTTGTGTGTGTGTGTGTGTGTTTCTATTCAGTGTTTCTGTCCATTAGGAACTCGCATGTTCTTACTTTGGCAGAACGGTTGTAATCTCCTCTCAGATGGTTTATGCCACTAAAGGGAACAGATTACACAGGGTTTACTGACTCGTGGCTCACCCCCTTACCCCCCCCCCCCCCCGCTCTCCTAGCATCCTGTGGGTGTGTGTTGATGTGTTTTTGGGTGTGTGTGTGTGAGTGACAGTGTCAGTATTTGTTTGGGTTAGGGCCTTGACTGACCAACTTGTTACAGTTTCAGTGCTGATAAAAATGTGCTTTTTCCTTCATATTTGATTTGTTGAATGGCTACAATTTAATACTGAAACACTTTGTACGGGAACTTTTGGCCTGTACAGTCATGTTTCACATTTCTTTCAATTTTACACCTTTTGCCCCGAGTCATACTTTCAAGGTCTTCTTTTCCATGGTAATAGCAAGTTGTGCTAACATCCACGGGTAGAGTAGTACTTTTTGACTGCTGTATATCTTCTCATTTGTTTCTTACCATTTTGTCTTTTTTGTTTCTGTTTGTTATTGATCTTGTAGCACAGTGATGTTTTTCTTCAGTTAGGGTTGTTTTTGTGTGTTGTCATATTTGTCAGACCTTTGTGTTTGACACTTGCTAAAGAGGGTGCTATATAGAGGAAATTACATTTTACGTCTGCCATATTCATTCGCTCACACTCAAGTCAGTTATCCACAGTGTGTCTGCGCTGAAGTCGTCTCGATGTCAAAATTTAGTTTGAAAAACTGTAATCAGTGAGTAATCTACAGTAAAACAGAGATCAGTTTGTCCGTGTTGCTCCGACTTGCTTAGAAATGTTGCACAGATTGTCAACACACAGACGCTGGTGCATGACGCTGCAAAAGAATGAGTGTGTTTGATGTTTTTGCTCAGACATATCCAACTTCAGTACTGTGAGAGAAGTACTGTGAGAGAAGTACTGTGAGAGAAGTACTGTGAGTGTTGCTATAATTTAGTGAGAAACCTAACAGGGGATCAGCGTGATGATGAGGAGGGTATTTCAGCTCTGGATTCTCATTTGTTTTCACTAAACAGGGCCAGGCCGAGCATGGTTGGGCAGACAGAAAACAGCAACAGAGAGGCTGCCAAACACACACTGCTGAAGCTTTTTGGATGCAAACATGGACACTTTTTATGTCCGTTCTGCATGTGCCCAGACACAGACTGTAATTACTCTGTATCAGACTCGACTGTGGAGAAGAATATCCGATCTTACTGCATGTCCATTACTGACCAAAATTTGTTGTAGAATCAAGCAGTGAAACCTGTCAAGTATCAAAAGTTGACAGTAAATACTTGGTTTAGTCTTGTTTACTTGAGCAGATGTTTCATGATCAAAATTACTAAGACGTTTTTCTCAGATTGTATTTTATTTAGTCATGTCAGAAAACAGAAACAGGTGTATTGCTAAAGTTTTACACATACAAGGAATTTCAGTGTGGTACAGACAAGAACATTGTCATATCGGCACTGGCATTGAAATATTGAAAATGATAATGAGCCATATTTGGTTTCTTCCTCCATTCTTCCTGCAAATGCACTATTGCTCCAGTCAACATGTTTCGTTCTTTCATCGTCTTGTACTCTCTTAGTAGTGAAGAACTGTACTAGTCATATCAAACTTTGACTTTCCAGAGGCCTCCTCCTTGAGTTCGACTGCCCCTCTTACACAGCAGCGGTCTGGATTCATGTGATGGTGACCCTAACGAAGGGTCTGGTGATGGCTGCCTAAAGAGCCTGCTGGCGGCAGGGATGGGAACAGAGGCCTATCAGAGACTCATCGTCTCCAGTCAGAGTCAGACGCGGAGCAGCAATGACTTTTAGAATCTGTGAGTCACACGTTCTCGGCCTCTGGTGACTCCCGACTGTCACGATGGCTCACAGGGGGCTGACAAGATGGAATCCATCACTGCCGTCCCACAAATAGAGAAGGACACAGCAAAGGGGATCCACTTTTGTCTGACAGAGATCCCATTTTATTTTCCCTTTTCTTCCTTCTGCTTGGTAGATTTATGTCTGTCTGTCAACATCAGTATTTGCTAATGTTACATAATTGAGGCATTTCATTTTTCTTAATATGACATAACAGCATTGGACTGTAGTGTAGTAGAGAACGTCTGGAAAATAAAAAGGGACTGATACTGTAGGTGAAGCAGATTGACGTGTGTCTTTGCCCGGGGAAGCACCCCGAGTCATTATCCCTTTTTGTTACGTCCTCTGTTGTCCCATGACTTTGAAAATGACTAACCAATCAAAATAAATTATGACTACACTGTGATACAAACAGAACTACATTGGGATAGTTACAATACCCAAAACAATAAGCCTGATAAATACAAATCACATGTTATTACTGACCATCATTTATTAATCCATATGACTTCAGCTTAGCTTTCCATCTTTCAGTTAAGATTTGTGAGTTAGTTACCAAAAGCACTAGTATATAACTATTGTAAATGCTTTGCTAATAATGATGATAATAATGATGGTGATGATAATAATAGAACATGGCTAATTATAACTATTCAAAGGATAAATATTTGTAAACTTTTAACATTTTTAATATCTACTTTGTTCTACAGATGATTTCCATTGAGGAATATTTGACGAGCACAGTAATGACCTCAGACAGTTCCCACTTCTGACTGCTGAATATTTGTAAGCTCTATATTTGCGTGTTAGCCAGTTCAAGAGAAACTACTCAGCCAAGTCAAGTCTTTGATCACGGTAGTCCAGAATTGGCATTGTCTGGACATTGTCAAAATGAGGAGGTTGACAACTTTCGTACAGATATTTCTCCTGATTCTCTGAATATTTTAATGGTGGAGGACATTATTCTGAATTTGTTGAACTATTGGCTCACGCATCCTCTCATTCACTTCTGATACTCAGCCTCTCTGGATTCTCTTTTCATACCCAGTCATGTGACTAACCTGTTGCAAATTAACCTAATTAGTTTGGGAGATGTTTTTTAGCATTACAAAAGTTCTCCAGTGTTTTTTTGTCCCTGTCCAAACTTTTTTGAAACGTGTTGCTGGCATCAAATTTAATAAGACCATATATTTTTCATAAAACGATAAACTTCTTCATTTTCAACGTTTGATATGTTGCCTTTGCACTATTCTCAATTAAATATAGGGATTTAATGATTTGCAAACCATCAAAATCTGTTTATATCAACTTTTTGGGAATTGCGGTTGTAAATGAAGCCACACTCAGAGCTGATTGAGCATATTAGTACTGACATCTCGTGCTGTGTTTGTGAATATGTCAAAAGAGGCTTATCTGAATGTATAAAACAAGCCCAACTTGCCTTAACAGCACATTTCTCTTTGTACTTTGAGTTTGCTCTAAAGCTGAGTTGTGTTGTCTGCCATACACTGGGGAGCAGCGTTGCTTTTTGAAGCCAGCCGTTGACCTGCACGTCCCCCTCCTCTCCACAGGGGTCAGACAGCACTCGGACACGAGCGTCGTCCCGCCTTGGTTGATACATGTCTATATGCCTAATCTCGTCTGTCCATCTGTCAGGCCCGTCTGGCCTCATCAGAGTCTTGATCTCGCCGCAGATTTTCAGTCGTATCCTCGTCTGCCCAGGTGGCTCTCAGAGGGCTTAAGGACTCCCAACTCGTACATAAAAAGCTTTGATATGTTGTTTTCTTTTCTTTCTCCTTGAATGTTTGCAAGGATGTTTTTGGCCAGCCAACATGTTAGTCACTTCTTTTGTTCCTCTGTTAGGGAGTGTCACTGAGGTTATGTAGATCAAGCAGGATGTGTCACGCACCTCTTGTCACCACTTGTCCCCTGAAGTCGTGGGGGGGGGGGGGCACGAGCAGAATGATGCATGTTCATGGGCTGCCATCACTTCCAGCTGAACAGTCAGGCATTACGAAGCAGTCGGACGACCTCTGAGCCATACGCTGACAATGTCCCTCTGTCCTTTGTCCCTTTGCATTATGGTCCTTCTCCTTTTGTCTTTGGGCCCCTTTTTTCCACTTCCTTTCAGCCTCATGCTCCTTCATGCTTTGTTCACCTGTCTCCTTTAGTTTCTACTTCTTTGTCTTTCTGCTCTAACTTTCCTACCTGTGCAACAGCAGCCCTGCTTAGTGACAGAGTTTGTATGGGAAGTAAAACAAATGACTAACATACTGGCTGCGTAAAAGCTTCTTTGAAAAGGTCTGAGAATATAAATGGAAAGCAGAAGAGTCAGTGGAGCTATTTTGGATGCACCACTGTCACTCGATGAACCGGAAGATATGAACAAAGGCAAACCCCAGCATCAAAAGGCATCGCATCAGAACGCTGTTTAACATTTTGGTCGGAGCACAGACCATGGTTATTGGACATGATTTAAAAGCAGCATAATAAGGCATTTTTCTCCAGTGCGAGCCACCTGCCTGGGCAGAGGAGGACAGGAGCTCTAGTGTGTGTGTGTGTGTGTGTGTGTGTGTGTGTGTGTGAGACTGGGAGGCTCGCTGCTTTGGTGGAAGTGTCAGGATGGGGATGAAACACACCTGCTTCTGTCCCTGTAGTCCTCACTAAGCGGAACCAATTGTTCTGCAAAGTGCTCTCCATCTGACGATCTGTCATAACATAATACCTCTGATATAACGGGATGATGTCCCCCGGTGGACCCCCAACGCCTACCCCATCCCCTCTAACACCAGTAAAATGAGATGGTTAAACTGGTGTCTACAAGCCTACGAAACATATTTCATATGAGCATGAAGGTTCATTCCTGACCTTGAAATCAGTATTTTGAAATGCATGTTATTTAAGAGGCTTTGCAGTAATGTTAGACTGAACTGCACACCAGACACCTTTTTTTAGATCAATTTCTTAATTGTATCTGCCACAATTTAATTGTATTTTTATATCTATCATTACTGTAGAACACTTTGCTGGTGATACATTAATCACTGCCTCAACTAATGATTTTTCTACATTAGTCTATAACATTTACACATTGATGGGATTCTGGGATGAGGTAATCTGCAAAGCTTTGCCAATGACCTCTTAAATCCAGGGCAGGAGGGAGATTCTCTATTTTGAGCTGAAGTCTCATGTAATATTCATAAACTTCACCTCTCTCTGCAGTCACTGCCTAATGTGTCTTCTTATTGCTTTATTTTTGTCACAATTTGTGCAAGCGGCATACGGAGAAACGAACACGAGACAGTGGCAGACAATCAAACTGGCGGGAGACACACACAAAGGCAGGAAGTGAAGCAACTGAGCGAGTGGACAGTGTTTCACAATAAAACAGGAAACAAAGAATGAATGACTTTAAACAAAGAAAAACATAACCGAGGGAGCAGGGCAGGATATGACAGGAAGCTGCTGGCACTGTCTGTTGTTTGCACTGAAGGGGTCACTTTGGATATGTGTGAGTGCACTCCAGCCTGTTTGTGACTTTCTCCATATCTGTCCAGAGGCAGTGAAAAGTGAAACTAAATTCAGTCTCCAGCCAGACAGTGTTGAATCCACTGGCTCAGTATATCGTCCTGATGATGAATCATTCACAGGTCAACAGCAAGTGAGCAGTCAAAAAAGTGTCATTTTATCACATTTTTAATCCTTGTCAGAAACTTCCAGAGCCAGAAATACAGTGTAAAGGAAGCACTGATGTACAAAAGCCATGTTTCTCTTCCATAGTAATATAGAATTAAGTCACACTGATACAGTCCATGCCAACGGTGTTGTTCAAACCCACAGAGCTTCATCAGCTGCTGCTGGATGTGTGAATGGAAACCCCTTGTAAAAGCAACACTGGGACCAAAGTGACAGATTCTGTGTTTGTGTTCTGGCTGTTGGTAAACACACTCGTGTGCTCTGTGTGCACAGGTCACAGTAGAGGACAGAGACTGAGAGGCACTCACTACATACCATGAAGTACTCGAACACAGAGTCTCTGCCTGTATTTGTACTTATGTATTTACATTATAAAATTGTAAAAAAAACAAACAAAAAAAACTTTTTTAAACAGTTCTGACTGTTGATAAGAGGTGTGTCTGTATAAGTGTGTGTGCTGACAGATGTGTGAAAAGGCAATACAGAGCACTAAACCGCAGTATCACTCTGTGATATATCTGTAATATAGCTTTGATGATTCCTCAACTTTTCATCTCGCATCATCAACATTTCAAAATGTCAGTGTTTTCCACTACCTTGGATTATGTTGTTCTATATGTTAGCATGTAGATGTTGGCATTGGAGCACGTTTATACCAAAATAAAGCATATTGAAGTGGGTACCATTAAATTGACTTTTCTGTAACAACTATATGTGGAATAACCAGGTGTTGCTGTTGTGTTGCTCAGAGTGGGAGGGGATCATTTGTGCTTTCAGTTCTTTACTACAGAAAATCATAGTTGTTTAGTCATTACTTGAGAAAAGTAAAAGCAGTTTTACTTCTAAAGTGTCTAAAGGCAGCTGGAAAGTGCTTGGTATTAGTGATCTACGGTAGCTAGTCAGCGTTATTGTATTGTAATCATGTCACTGAAGCATGATATTGTGTTACAAATAAACTGCACAAAAATGACCAAATAATGATGAGTATGTTTTGGAAATTAGAGCCACATGATGTCTGATGACAGTCATGTCCATTATGTCAAGCAGATGTCTTAGTACACAGAGGAGAGACTAGTCCTGTCCCACTGCCAGCTTCCACTTATAAAAACCTATATTCTCATTTTACTGCTTACTTGGTCTGAAGTGCCAATATCTGAGTGTGATTTTATGGATGTTACCAAAGAGCACCGGCTTCTGCCAGACAACAGTCAGGTCATTTTTCTATATTGCTGCTAAACCCATTTTATCACAGCAGTAGTACGCAGCACTAGCAGAGTAGGTAAAATTGACCTTGAAGCAAATAAATGCGTTTAATTTCAACAAGGTGAAATTTTACCTTGGAGGTGTGTTGTTACATTCAGTGATGTATTTAAGTTGATTGTTGAATCTGGCTCAATGTAAAAGCACCTTTAGAGGGATTGGATATATATGGAGTGACTATGAATCTTGCGTGGTGGTTCTGCCTTCTTCTGATTATTTTTGTATCACAGTCACATGTTGAATCCACAGTTTTTAACCTTGGGATTTACAGCTTTTGGCGACTAAAGTCTTTTTGTTAAAATACCTGATGGACTATGTATTTTTCATTAGATCCAAAGCAGTCAATGTTTTCCGGTCTTCTTCATGCCCACAGAAACTGTCCTGAACGCTGCCATATGTAGTCAACTCTAACACAGTCTAATAGTTTTGTACAAGCCTGTGAACTGACTGATGACTTATCATTGTGATGCATCTCATCTCAAGTACAAAAACAAATCCATGCTTTTTTTCAAAGGCTTCTTGTTAAGAAGTATAAATGCATTGCAGAGCTGAGCTGCTTATTTTCATTCATTAGCAGATTATTTTCTGATTAATGACTGATTAATCATTTTCTCCATAAAATAAAAGGCTTAGAAAGCTCTAGTAGACTTTAAACCATTTGGAAGTGTTTTATAAACCGCCATCTGAAAACATTGTACTTTTTAAGGAACTTTGATCCATTTTCTCTTTTGTTGTTAATTAGCTTTTTAAGGCATGAGATTGAAATTGTAATGGTTATTTTCCATTGTAATTCACCTTAAGTTACCTTGGAAATTCCCTCCCTTTGCAGCCACACATGTAAGAAGCAAAGCAGCTTCATTGTGGCTTAATAATAGAAGACCAGTGGATGCTCCATACCTAGCCTCCATCTGCAGGCTACCCGCTGACATTCAGCCCAGTTATTCACACTTGCTTGGATGCCACTACAGCCAACAGGAGAGGATGTCCTTTAAAAAGTAAAGACAGCGAGAGGAAAGTTATGTCACTTTGATCCTGCGGGCGTCTTTATGTTTTCCCTCAGATGTGCAGCAGGGCCTGCCGGCGGTGTGTGCCATGCAGACTGCTCTTCAGAGGAGAAGTGCTCATTGTATTTAATGGATGTGGTTACGTCAACTTGTTGAGAGCTATACAACATCATAAACATGCAAGACATACGCAGAACTGCCGAGACATAATTAATGGTAAAAACATATAGATTTCTGTTATCAACTGAAAGTGTCATCACTGTGAAACTGAACTGTCTGGATTCTTCAAACTCTGCATTCAGTTACACACCATACAGCTTAAAGCCTAAGATAAGATAAGATAAGATAAGATAACTTTTATTGATCCCCCTTAGGGGAAATTTACTTGTCACAGCAGCAGTAACAGACAGTAAACATTAACTCAACTCAAAAATAAATACCAGTAAGTGGCTAAAGAGATGTAACAGGCTAGTATTTAACAGGTTCCTTCAGGTGACACACAATCCATTTACACACACTGTGGGCACAAACACAAGCTGTAAACACCACATAGAATCAAATAATATCAATTAATAGAACGTATATTCACAAGCAGTGACCTATTAATGTGTCCAGCTGACACAGACCCACATTCAGCTGAAGTCCATTTGCGATCATGTGGCCTTTGAACTCAGTATTGGCCTCTCCCAACTCCTGAGGGAAATATCGAGCTCTTTAGCAGCTACATGCTCCTCAGTGTTCTCAGTGTTCACCAGCTAGGTGCTAACTTTGTCTGTCTGTCAGAACGTTCTGGCTGAACAGGACGTCACCGAACAAGGACACTGATGAGTGAGACTGAATCAAAACAGTCTATGATCAAAACCAATGTGTTCTTCAGTGCAGCTTTCAGGACCCTGGTTATTGTCGACTTTCTGCACTAACATGATTTCGGTTAGCAGTGAAGCGATTGAGAGGAACCTTCACAACTTTGCCACTGTGAATACACCTGCTTTCTGGACAATGGAAATTAATATAAGAACACATTTACGACTATAGACATGGAAAGTCTGGCTGTGACAGAAAATGAAAGAAGAAGAAGAAAAGATATTCACTGCTGTATTATTTTGCTTTGCCAAACTGAAAATAGCGTGCCTGCATACTTTCTAATATCATTTGTTTGTCCCTGTCATTCCTGTCACAGGGTGACCCCCCAAGACGGAGACACGTCCCCCTCAGGTGCTCCTGGGTGTTCAGATGGGCTTATAGGTGCTACAGGTGGCGCTGGTGCTATGGCAATGCCTGCCACCTCCACCCTCTCGCTGCCCATGAGCCAGGGGAAACCTTCTCTGCGTCGCATCAAAGGCCGCATTCACCGCAGCAAGAGCCTGGACAGCATCGACCTGCTCGACGCCAATGTGAGTCTGTGATCACACCAACTTAACCTGCTTATTTTCTCGTTAAACCAATGAATTGTTTTGTCTGTAAAATGTGAGAAAATAGTGACAAAGGAATGTTGGAAAACATCTGCAGACAGCATTGTACTGGATTAAATATAAGCTGTGATTACATTTACTAAATTACAGTTTGAAGGATGAGCACAGACTTCAAGGATGATATAGACGTCCAAGAAGTCCAAACATTTTTTTTCTCCTAATGGTTTCATTCAGATTTCACATTTTTACACAAGCTGCAGCACTAATGCACACACACACACACACACACACACACACACACACACACACACACAGGATGACCTTTGGTTATGCAATATTTCTTTGATTTTTCAGATGAGCACAGTTTAACACATTCCATATGTCTCTCTCTGTGACTGGTTTATTCTCATGAAAAGTATTAATCTGATAAATGATTGGGTAAGCTGCTTGGACCTAAAAACCCTTCCTAACTCTGGGATTGTCCATTGAGCTGAGAACTGCGTTTGGCCCACTCTCTCCTCCGGTCAACTCATGCGTACTTGTGCGTGTGTGCTTGTGTGTGTGTACCTGTGTGTGTGTGTGTGTGTGTGTGTGTGTGTGTGGGTGTGTGTGTGTGTGTGTGTGTGTGTGTGTGAGTGATGTGGCTTTTGGGAAAGCAACCAACGGTTTATGATGTAAAAGCATGCCAACCTGCTACTAATGCACGCTTGGTAAGGCTGTTTTTTTTGTGGCATGAGACCACAGTGGACACACAGATACAGATAAATCTCTCTCCTACACAGCAGTACTGAATATCTCTCTCTGCCCCCCTACTACTTTCTTTATGTCTTGACCCTCCGTAGATGTCTCCTTTAATAAATGTTCACAGTGTGATGTTTCCTCATCTGCCCCCGTCCGTCCTCTCCATGTTGACAGGCTGCGATGTGTATGTGTATGTGTGTGTATGTGTATGTGTGTGTATGTGTGTGTATGTGTGTATGTGTGTTGTGTGCTCATTGGGTGTTCAGTATTTTAGCTGGCCTTAATTGGGAGCAGCCTCGTGTGCCTGCCTGTGTAAGGAGTCATTATTCTTCCCCTCCACAGCAGCCGGCCTGTCGTCAGAGCAGGAGTGGGACTCATTATGATTATGTTTAAAAGAGGCAGCATTTGCAGTTCACACAAGTAAATCCATTATTGATGTGAAGGAGGGTTGGAGGTGGACGGAGGAAGTCACAGGGTGGGGGTGGCAGTCAGGGACGTGCTCAGAGATGACACAGCACCGCATCGCCAACCTGAATGATGCAACAGTCTCTCTCTCACACACACACACACACACACACACACACACACATCAATTTGACCGAGTTTGTCACTTTTGATTGATATGAAATTTCCTGTCAGTTTCTAAATTTGAGACAGAGGCCAAAATATCTCATAGACTTTTCGAACAACCTCTGCTCTGCTTGATAATTCTTGGCAGTGATCCGTCTGGCCTAAATCAGGGTTTTTTTTTGTTACCTTTGCAGACGTGGGTGAAGTAAGAGCAGAGGTGGGTTCCACTGGAGCTGTAGAGGCAGATGGTGAATGAAAGTTAGACGTGACTTTGCTGTAATGTCATCTCCCACAACAAAAGCTTGTAGCAGGCATGAGGCACGTTGGGTTGAAATAGAGAGACATTGTCCAAATATAGAAAACCTGTCACTGGGTTAAAAATAGAGCTGAACAATTTGAGGAAAATATTTTATGGTCATTTTTTTATTTTTGATGTTGACTTTTATTGTGATTGATCCTGTTTTTCCAAAACATTTCATTCCATTAGTCAGAGGTAAGTTGACATCTTAGTCCACCTGGCTAGATTTATACAGAAAAAATAATCAGTTTAGAACTCATTTATTTATATATTATAATAGTGGTAAACTGACATTACATAACATTTAAATATAATTGCGATGCAATGTGGCATCATATTTATTGATGACACCTGCACAGTTGGCCAGTTATGGTAATAATGATAGTAATGGATTTCCTGTGTCTGTGTCTCTGGGTAGCCAGGGGGTGTGCATAAAATGTGGTGACATTGCCCTTTAACGTTAGCTTTGACAGAGTGGCAGCACGAGCTGCTTCACAGCCACGAATCCAGGAGGAGTTTAGCACTGTCTGCCAGCTCTTATTAACACTCAGCAGCTAAGGAGCTACCTGCTACTGCTACCACGCTCATGTTAATCCTCTGTAGACAGAAAGACTCACCACTCTGTTGGTCACCACACACACTGTATTTTCATATGTAGATTCCTATTTACACATGGCCATTTTGGTCTCCAGTATGCAGAGAGCAAATAGACCATTTTAACAGATGACATTTGAACACATCACAGTAGAAATGCATATGTGTAAAAGAATATCATGAGTTAGTCAAAATGTCTTATATGAACTGTTGCCATCAAAAGCTCTCACCTCCTACGACCTCTCAAGACACTGTTGAGTATGGAAATTATGAATAAAATGGCAGTTTTCAATAATTGCATTTTTTTCCCGACATCAATACAATGCAAAACTATAGATGAAAATGACACGTGATCTTGTCAGTTCAGACTTGAATGATCATGGAAGTGTATCCCATTGCCTCTCTATATGTCATCACCTCTGGAACGAGCCTCACTTATTCCTAATCTGTCAGCCAGCGAATCACACACTGACATGAACACTGCCGAAAGTATTTCAGGCACCACTGTAGACGAGCCAGAGTTGGAGAAAGAGTCAGAGTAGTGATGCTTCACAGTTTTATCTTTAAAGACCATCCATCAGCAAAGATAGTCTTCAAACCCAGCCTCAAGAGAACCTGTGAATTCCTTCTGAAGTCAACTTCCTTTTTTACAATCTTTGCATCCTTTCTCTCCCTCTCTCTCTCTCTCTCCCTCTCCCTCTCTCTCTCTCTGTCTCTCTCTCTCTCTCTCTCTCTCTCTCTCTCTCTTTCTCTCGCTCTCTCTCTCTCTCTGGAACCTGATATAAAATGTTGTCTGTGAAACTATCTCATACAATATTCAGGTGAGTTCAAAGTTTACATGTGACTCTCAAGCACTGATTCTCAATTACGCCTCCTCTTTTCTACAGAGAATTTTCGAAGATGCAGACTAAAAAAAGCCTGGGTATCCATTTCATCTCACTGAGCTCTCTCTCCATGCAACAGTATCGAATGCTCGGAGCATGTTACACAAATACATTAGCTTCCTTTCTGTTGCTCTGCTGCGGACCATCACAACATGTCCATGAGTGTAAGTCTGAAGCATGAATAATAGATGGAAGAAATGATCTGCTTCATAATGCAGTGTTTTCTTTCTTTCACTTGCAGCTATTTTTGTGTGATAAAAAAACAACAGAGTGAAGGCTGTGGAGAAAAGAATCTGAGACGTCTGTGGTTAAACTGGGTGAACTCACCTGGGATTTTAGCTATTATTTATTCAATACAGACCGATGGCTCCTTTATTTGTCTTCTAATGCAAAGTAGCTGCCAATGTGTGCTGGAGCAAAGGATTGATTCCTTACAACAGTGCCATTGGAAAGACGTATGTGTGTGTGTGTGTGTGTGTGTGTTGCTGTAAACTGTGAAGTGTGACCTGATATTCTGAGTCCTTGAGCTGAAAGCACACCCTGTTTTGGTGAGATCCAAAGAGATGTGGCACAGCTCTGTGTCTCTGACGGCTGAGCGCTCACTTTATTCCCAATAGAGCCCGCTGCATTCTGGCCTTAATTGTCCATTAATTATGTCCAAATAAGATAAAGATAAGAACACACAAACAGGTTTCCAGTGAGGGCAGGGGTTAGTTAGAAGCCTTATTTTCACTTGGATATATTTTCAGAATTTGTCCTCTGGGGTTTGAAAGGGTGTCATACCGAGGTCACAGAGAACTTCTCAATAATGAGGAGAGGACCATTAAAAGTTGATGTCTTCAAAAGTAAAATCAATGTTTTCCGTACCTAAATGACATACTAGTCTGTTTGTCAGCATTGTACAGAGACTCATTTTACTGTTACACTTACAGTATATGTTTAAGGTTTGGTTCAGCTCATGCACCAAAAACTCACTTGTTAAAGACAAAGTGAAATAAAAAAAAGTCTGCATTACGTCATACTGTAACCACAACTGCCATAATGAAAATAAATATATAGATACGTATTTGTATCTCCCAGTATGTGCAGACTTATCAACTCACAAACTCATTTATCCCAACTTATGTGCATGCACCAAATCAATCTAATCTACACATGTACTCACATAGTACTCATATAGTACACAGCAAACCTTTGTATTTTCAGAAACAGCCAGAAGTAAGCCCTTTTTGCTTGCAGACACACCTCCATATATATTGTATAGAAACAGAACAGAATGGCCCTGTGTAAACATGTTTGCATGTACAATACAACATGTCACACCGTATTCCCAACACAAGTATAGGCATGTGCATGTGTCTGAAGAACTTGGAGGAAGGAATAATGAGACAAGTGAAAAGAAGTAAAAGAGCAAAATAACTCTATTTGGCTCTTATCCCACAACTGCGGGTTAAATGCTTTTTATGAGACCGCAGCTGGTTGTTCAGGTAAGGTCTAAATTCACAGTAACAAGCCGCTTTACACCAGAAGAATCGACCTTAGTAAAATCCATATGATTTAACTGGTCCACTGGTGAGTAGAAGTGACTGAGTGGTGATGCTCCTCGTTCATTTGAATGAAAACAGACACAGAAACGTTCAGTATTACACAAGGTAGAAAAAACAAACAAACATAAAGCTCAACCTTGGATATTTAAATACTCCCATTTAATTGAATGGCAGGTGCTGAACTTAATGATTTCTGGTCATTAAACCTTCTCATAAAATACCAAATGTTATTTAAAGCAGAGAAGCATTTGCTGAACCTATTTCCATTCTCAGCCTCCGGACGTTTTGAGTGTGATCATCCAGCAGACATACATGTACACACATCATGTACTCTGTGGTGAGGCAGACCTCTCAGTCCTCCGCTGGACTGTGGAGTGCAGACCAGAGATGGCAAACTCTCAAACGCAGACTGACAGAGAGAGTGGAAGAGAGAGATTACAAACGGAGTGATGAATGTGAGGGAGGAGTGGAGGTTATGACACAGTTGGGTCGTATGAGAGACGGGAGAATGGTTTGACAGCAGGGTGCAGGATGTTCCGATTAGATGAATATATTTTCCCTGGATAGACAGGAGGCGCTGCAGACACCTTATAACTCATGCTCTTCATCCCTTGTTCTCCAAGCACAACAGGACAAAACTGCATTCACATACAAGTCGTTTATCTTACCTGATGTGCTGAAACCTCTGTGCTTAGGTACTTGTATGTGTGCCTGTACCTATGCGTGAATGTGTGTGTGTGTGTGTGTGTGTGTGTGTGTGAGACCGGATATGGTGTTACAGCAGCAACAGTTATTAAAGCAACAAATGATTAAATCCACAGTAGAGCTAAGCTTCGAGGATCATCAGTGTCAGAAATTAACACCAGACATCAGTCAAAAGCTGCTGATCTTTTTTTTAAAGTTTGTCCAACAGCTACTAAAGGCTTTCATATAAAATCAAACCTGAAATTCAACAGACGTCACGGATGCTGGATAAACAAGTTAATTTACCCATTTAATTCCTTTTAAGTTGTGAGAATGAATGTGCTTGTCTGCGTGTGTCCGTGTGACCCCCAACTTTAAAAGCAGCCAGGTGTCTTGGTTGCAGGATGTTATTACTCTTCTGCACACACACACACACACACACACACACACACACACACACACACACACA
>JBBMOC010000043.1:3330497-3335497 GCA_037975185.1 Centropyge bicolor
CCCCTGCCCTGTGGTATTGATTTAATGTGCTACAGCTGGTTAAAGATGACCTATTGTTCTCGCCTTCATGCTCTTTGTTTACGTGTTTGTTTACAGTATATTAATACTCATTTTTGCCCAGCACTGCGTTGGTCACTATCAATATTGCATAAATCACATTAAGCTTGCTCTGAGATGTTGACTTAATGGAGCAGTCAAATTAATTTCATTGATCAGATCGGACCAGCTGACCCAACAGCAACACATACCGTCACCCCGTGAGATACCAATGTTCTGCTTACGTTCAGTTCACTATTCAAGGTGCTTGTGCCAGAGTGACATGAACATCTCCTGTAGTGATTTTCAGCCTCAGTGACGGACGGAGCGCGTGTCCTCAGTGACCTTCAGTCGCTCTGCTGTTTTGATGTAATTTTAGCTTCGCTTTCACATCATCCCTGTTTTGGTCCCAGCTCCATTTCTAGCGCAGGTCTCTGCGCTGAAATGTTTTGTTCTGAATAATTTATTGCACTTAAAAGCAATTACAACACCTTGTAGTCTTGAGTTGGGCTAAATGGCACCATAATCCTCCACACTCTGTGAAAAGCTGGCTTTTTGTGGGGGGGTTTCAGTTAGGGTTTTTTTTTTTTTTTTTGGGCTGTGGTTTGTGCAGCGTGACAGAAACCCTGTTGTGTCAGTCTGGAGCATACAGGCGCCTGCTCATGCATAAGATATGTTGGATTATAAAAGAGAAGATTGGGTTAATTTATGACTTCAACATTCATCTTGGAGCACGTGCAGCAGCAGCAGCAGCCTCCTCCGTTGATGAGATGGGATGGATTCACAGCAGCTCAGAATTTAGGCCCTCTCCTCTGTTTCCATGGCAACAAAATCACTTTGCCCCTGGTGTGGGAGGTTGGGGTGATAATGCACATAGGTTAGAGTAATGTGAATGGGCAGTTTTTATGTTCAGAGGGCACAGAGAGAAAACAGGTTGTGGTGTGTCAAAGAGTGTTGCTTTTTTATTTCAGTGAATCTGTTGGGCTTGAGCTGATTTTTCTGCTCTGTCATTGTGGCTTGTATTTAATATTTACTATATGTTTGCCACCATATTCTGACCATCTTTTACTATTAAGCTACATTTACATTGTTTTAGACACTATCAGTGTTATGTGTTTTGATGACTCATGGTATGTCCCACTGTTAAGTCAGTGAGTTCAGCATTTATATCAGCAGAGAGAAGAGGTGGACGAAGAAAGCTGTAAACTCACTCATTGTACACATACTTTAAACATTAAGTTCATTTATATAAAAACATTTCAACCACTACATTTATGTTATGAAAATCACCATCTTTATACTCAGATCAGAGGCTACAGTTGACAATCAGTAAGAGCATCCAACACCCAAGACCATTATATCACAAAGCCCAGTGAACACAATACAAACCTGGAAATAGAAATCCCTGAAATGGCTAAATAAATAATATTGAGTCAGTCCATTGCTTTTGTACTTGTCCTCATTAGTAGAATTTTAAAGTATTGAATGTGGGGCATCCCGGTAGTTCACCTGGCAGACCGTGCAGAGGTGGGGGAGAAAATCTGTTCTCATATGCATTTGCTGGCAACACAGCAAATATGGAAAACCATATTTCATGTTTCTACTCAGAGCTGGAGGAAAAACAGCCGGTTGTAGTTGATGCCAAGCAGACAGTGAGTATAGTCACACAGTGAGAAAAAATAACTCATCTATTGAAAACCAAAACGCTCTTTGAGATGCATCAATAATCTCTTTATCATTAAAACAGAAGTACCAAAAACATGCTCTGGTTTTCTTTAAGATGTCAATTTTGAAAAGACATTTAAGTTGTAGTTTGTGTTTGGAAAAGGTTTTTTTTGATTATTATTCTTTTTATTGCCGTTTAGCCAAGTGTATTTGTCAAGTGTTTTTGATAACACCAATATGAAACGCTCCTCACCATCTAATGAACATTATAGTGACCACAGTCTTCAAAAAATTTAGATTAATAAAAAAAGTTTTTGTATGGACCACGAAAGAAAGAAACAGATGACAGATTGAAAAAACACCTAAAAATGTATATAAACAAAAAATGATGAGTGAAATTGATAGAGAAAAACACATAAATGTGCACAAGTATAAAAGAGCTGAAAGGCATATTATTGTACTTGACTACAGAGCTGAAAGTATGTTGACAGTTATCTTCACGCAGGCAGGTTAGAAATCTTGAAATATATTCAATTTTTAAACAGAACATACCTCCTGCTCATCTGAAGTCTTTGCCATGTATCTGTGGTAGTGTAGACTCTAGTGTCACCTCTGTCTCTGAGCTTCAGTCTGTCACCTGTCCATCCTGCCCTCTTTCAACAGTGTCAGTCTCCTCAGTGCTGCAGGTAGACAGAACGATCTGCCTCTCTCTCTTTCACCTCTCCCTCCATGCAGGCACCTCCAGGGGCTCTCATTTCACGTTTGACTTTTATTTTCCCTCTCAACTAAATTGACCACCAGAAATGTGAAACTTTGTAAAGTGAGATGCCTCCAGGGGAAGTCACGATGCCAACCTGCAACCTGCCTCTGTGGCGTCTGTCTGCAGAGAGGAGTAAAGCAAGTGAAAAACTGAGGAAAAAAACAACAAGAGGAAATGGGTTAATCAGAGCCGACGGGTGCGTGGAGATATATGTGTGTGTGTCGTTCTGTCTGTCACTGCGTGTGTGTGTCTGTGTCTGTCTGTGTCTGTGCGTGCCTCAGGAGGACTGCTTGCTCGGGGACGGGGGGGCTCTCAGGATGGATTCGTCAGAAGCCAGGGGCTGTGCTGTGCACCATTAGGATCAAGGTTGCTATTTCAGGATGCTACCTGCTGAGGGATGTACTCAGCTCACAGCTCTGATGGCCCCTCTGCCCAAGTCCATTAAACCAGGCAGAGAGTCTGTGCTGCTGCTGAGTAACTAGGATGGAACCTATTTTCAAGAAACTGACCAGTTATCTTACTTCTGATTTATATATGTTTCTGACATCAAAAGCCATACATTTTTATTTATATGGACTATTGCAGATTTTCATTCAACAGTAAACTTTATCTGTGATCTCTGATGTATTTGTTACAGTTTTGTCCTAAGGTATGAACTTGCAGCCTTCATATTGTAGATGGGCCAATAAAGCAGTACAGAGAATTAAGCTTCATTATCTCCTACTAATGTGAGATTTCAGAAAATAAATAATCTGTCATCTTGCTGGGGACTTCTGGCATCCTGTTCAAAAACACTCTCAGGTTCCTTGACTTAAATTTCCGCTGTTGGCTCACACAGTATTTAAATGAGTCCATGTGAGGGCAGGACAGTGTGTTTGTGTGTTTTACCGAGGAACACGAGTCAGCATTCTTTGTGGATTGACATCCACAGCACAGGGACTCAAAGTGACCTCAAAGGGTCAAAGGTCACGTCTAGCTGTGAATTGGATGCAGATTTATGTGCTGTGTGTTTAAGCAGGCATGAAACTGTAAATACGTGCAATACATGGATTTTTTTTTTTTAATGACTTAAATGACTTGAGATGAGTACACACACTTATATCTGCTTACAACTACACTGTGTGTTATAAACCATTTAGTAAATAACTTCATATATAAATACAGCATACAGGAGTTGATCAGACTAATACAATGGGAATCCAAGGATTAACCTTAAAATTAGACCGCTTGTCTTGTTTTACTATGGTTTATTCAAATACGTAAATTTTACAACAAATTACCATGTTTGAACAGTTAGACTCAGGATGCTGTTTATGGGAAACTCCGGTCTGCCAACTCTTTTTCTTATTTGCTCCCTTTCCAACACCATGATGCAGTACACCTGTGTGGCCACTGGTGGTGCTTGTGCTACAGTGAGAGGACTTGAACAGCATTGGAGCTCCTCTTCTGTCAACCTGTGTGAAAAACAGGTCAATGAGAGCTTTTATCCTGCAGAGGGCAGAGTTTCACCACTAACCATCTGACTGCTGCTCGTGAGTGGACCACTGACCTCCTCAGCACTGGTCTCCATTTTAACTGTCTGAATGGGAGAGGATGCTTCTCCTCTTCAAGTGAAGTGGACACGTTTATATGTTACTGTCTTTACACCCTTTTACATTACCTTGTTTGAATCAAGCCGGTTGTCTGTGATGTGGACAGAGAAAAGGCAGTGGATGGTAACGGGCGATCTGAGCATCACAGAGGCTCATGCAGATGTTTTGGCAAGTAGAACTACATAAATCATGTGAGAAAACAAGGAGGTAAAGCCGGTCATCTACAAATCCTTAGACATGACACTAAACCCTAAATGGTCAGACTAGCACCTTGCATTTAGGATGAATGTGCTTAATAAATGTAGCCATATACTTCTGAATGTGCCATCTCTGAATCCAAATGAACAACCACGGGAATTCCGTTTGTTTGCTAAATATCTATATTTCATTATGAGTAAAACGTGTGACAGATGCTTGTACTATTGTGGCTCCCACTGTGACTTCATGGGCAATGCCAGAAAATGTAATTAACTGAAATCGACATTCCAGAGCGGCCCAGTGGGGATGTGAGAGCCGAGCAGAGGCTGTGTAGCATCAGAGGGTGAAAGAGAGGGAGAGGGAGAGAGACGGGCACAGATACATCTGCACTTTAGTGCTATTGTCAAATAAATGCCAATATAACAATTTCAACATCACGTCTTATCTAGTGACCGATGGGAAGGAATCAGAGGGTGGATTTTTAGTTTTAAAACATAAACGCAAACATCAGCATGAAATGAAAGTGTGAGAGATGTTTGTGCAGGGAGCAGCTGAAAACGAGTGTGTGGACAACGAGCACAAAGTGTTCTCATGTTTTCTTCTTGTTCTTGTTGATGAAACAGAAAAGGGAGATATGAACTCCCCGGCACGTCTGCTCACATTTATGAGGAGGTGTCGAGTCTTAGCTGGAGATATTTCATTAAGACTGGGAGGAGGGCAGAGCAGCGGGGGAGGACTGATCAGGTGAT
>JBBMOC010000043.1:3337997-3346429 GCA_037975185.1 Centropyge bicolor
AGACCAGACTCTGACTTTCTGGAATTTGCTCATTTGGCTGATTTTCTGTTTGAGCGGCTCAGGCTACAAGTCAGACTCGTCTTAGAGTCAAAGTAGAGCTTCACACTTCAGGTCATGCTGTTAAAGTTGCAGTAACAGTACTGTACGTCATTAGAAATATCATACATCTCAGAAAGAGACGTTCCTCAACACTGTTTTGATAAATCCCTCTCACAGGTTTTTGTCTGTCTTGCCAGTCTTTGACATTGCATCACTGCGATGCTCAGCAGGACATTGATCTGATTCTGTCTGCTCTGCATGTTTAAAGATCTCATCATTTCCTGTAATCCAGCCCTCTCATTCACTTACATAGTTAATCCAACTACACGGCTACATATGGATAGGCTTGCTCCAGATGTGCACATTGTATGGCAGATGTTCTCCCTGCTTGTGTGTATGCATGTGTTGGTCCGTCCTGCTGTGGCCATCCAGGCGCTTCCAGCACCAGGAGCCACAACAGACCTGACTTTATTAATGTTGTTCATTTCCCCTCGTCTGTTGGCCTCCAGCCGCTCGGCTGCTCGGCTCTCCTGTCCAACATTCCACACACTCCACTGGAATTAAGGGAGAGGCCTGCGGCGAGGCCGGGACCGAGCTCAGGAATGTCTCTGTTATCACAGGAGAGAGGATGGAGGGAGGAAGGGAACGGGGGGTCAGGCCAAAGGGCCCCCGCGTTGTTCAGCTGACTTTAGTCAGGACTGCTGGAGTGGTTGGGGTTTCCATCATCAGATCTTTGATCACAGGCTCGTGTTTCCACAGAGGTGCACGCCTCTGGCCCAATCACAACATATAGAAATCTAATGTTAGAGCTGCCGCTTTTTAAATCGATGTCTCCACTCCTATCGCCGGCAGTGTCATGTAGATTCTCTCACGGCCTTCACAGATGTCACACCAGGTTGGCTCTGCTCTCAGTCCACAGTGTGCTGCCGACGATCACCCTGTGTTCACGCACACAGCCGAACACGCTGACGTACACACGGCTCGTGCATGCTGAGGGACACATACACGGACAGAAGCATCCCTCTGGGGCAGCCGTAGCTGGAGTCAGAGCGTGTGCAGGCATTTACACACGTGTGTGGTGAGTGAATGTGAGAGACCATTTATCAGCATGAAGCTAATCAAAGGACATTTTTTCAGCAGTTAGAGTCAAGTTTTGTTGGTTTTGTTGGAGTGGTTTTATTTTTTAGGCTTGTGTTAATATGTTAAGATTTTATTTTAATATGCAGGCTTGTGTAAATATGTTATTATGTTGCTGGTCATGTCTCAGTGTTTGGTTTGTGGAGAATGATGACAGGAGATGTTTTTTGAAGGCAGATGTTTATTGCTACACCAAAAAAATTAGTATTACAAAAGGGCAACTGTCACTGCTCTGTGTCTCTGCCATTTGAACTATGCAGAGTAACTTTGATTCAGTGTGTTGATGTGAACTTTGTATTTTGTGCTGACTGATCTGCATTATCTTACATTGTGAGAGGACTGCAGTAAATTAGATATGGAGAGTGGAATAAGTGCAGAGCTTATTAGCACCACTGAGTCCAGTGAAAGTGAATTCCAGGTTGGTGAGTCAAAGCCAAAATGTTTTCTAAGCGGTTGATTAAAAAAGGCAAGACAAAGGAAATATTCTTAAATTTACTGTCTAATAACTTTCAGAAGCGAAGAAAAGATTTGAACATGTCTTGAGCACTGGCAGCGAGGAGGCTCCAACACTCCTGTGACTCAGAGTCGACTCACAGCAGAAAGATCCTGGGTTCAAACACTTTCCTCTTCTGTCCTGTGATACATATTTCCCTGTTTGAATGGGTTTCTTGCAGATGCACTAGATTCCTTCCAACCCAAATACACGAATGTTGAATATTCTCGACTGGTCTCTAAACTGTGTCTGCCCACTGCTCTGACATAGGATCAGTTAGATACAACATGTTTCTCCATGGGAATCAAATAAGGACGATTTAAATGGCAATAACTTAATGTAACCTAATAGTTTCATTTTACCGCTGCAAGATTAATTTTCTTTTTTTTCCTTTGTTATTCATGAAAAATGCATCACTTAGATAAATATAATGCATAATGGCTCGAGTTTCTCCCAGGCAGTTCAGTCCTGTAAAGCTTCTATATAATGCCCACAGGTCAGGGTTTCACTGTGAACTTCCCATGAAGGGATTTCAGTGTGAAATCCATTTAATCTTGTCCGTGCGTAATGTCGTGTAGCCTATATATAAATACAAAGGGGATTATTTTCATCCGTCTGCTATTCCTGTGGTAGGTTCGAGGCGAGGCTTACCGTGTAACAAGAGTCAATCAAGAGTTTTTAAGGCACCTGAATATTATCTGCAGCAATAATTATCTCCAAAGTGGATTACCATGCATTGTGTTATATGTGTGACTGAATTTATGACAAAACAATAAAGTGTAGGTGAAGATCAATGATTGAAGTTACATAAACGTATTACAATAGCCTCTGTGCCAGAAAAGATTTTATTTAAATAAACATTACAGATATATTTTAAATCTCTGAGTCCAGGGTTAAGTGCTGTGATTCAGATATGTTCTGGTATAAATTGCTGTTGTCCTGCAGAGTCCTGGTGTGTCATGCAGTTTGACCTTCCCGCGGGACTGCTGCTCTTGCACATTACACACTGACTAACAGCATGACAACAGAACTGATCACAGCCTTGTAGCTGTGGTCCGCATAATGTTCCCTCTGTTACGCTCTGTAATTAAAGATATGCATGTTCCATTAGTTGCACACAGAGGACTGACATCAGTGGTCCATATGCTTATTTAGTTCGCTTTTGTTTTGTAATTTTTTTGTTTTAGAATAAACAAAGACCATAGAAATCTTAGAGTCACACTGAAAGTTCAAGGTGTATGTTCCAATATTGCTATACCACATTTTGTTAAATAAGAGTATGACTTCATTTCATGTCAAAGCATAATAAAAAATATGTATTTAAGGTGAAAATAAATTCTCAGTCATGTAGATTTAACAGAAATTAAGACATACTAAATGAAAGGTAACTGTGCTCAAACGTAGGCCGTCTCATTCATTACTCTCAGCTAAATATTACAATCAACAAATTAGAAGTTCATTTCTCTTCAGCTGTATTTTGCATGCATTTATATCCACATTTCTACTAGCAGCTACTTTCTAGTTTCTCTCTGTGTTTTTTAACGTTGCCGTGACGCCTGTAATCATATCTGAATAAGCCAGGCTCCTTCAGCTTTGCCTGTGTGGTTGACTTTGGCTCGGCTTAGCAGTGTATAAAACCTATAATACTGCACATGATACATACATGATACCTTTAATGCTGGGCATGATAGCAGAACTTCACTGCCCTGACTGCTTGGTATAAACATGAGCAGAACAGTGGTGCAGTGTTTTTCACTCTGCGTTCCCTGGTGTTGTTTTCCCAGTGCTGCTTCCTTATGCTGTTTACTGTACATGTCACATGGTTAGGCCAGTCGCACTTGTTCAACTGAGGGGGCCCCAGGTGATACAAGAGCTGTAGGCAAACACAGGCAGATAACATCTCTGCACAAAGCTCTGTTCCATGTCGCTGCTGCAGCAAAGGCAAATACAACATATCCACTCTGCTTTTACATTTTTTCTCTACTTTGTCCATATGTTTTTTTTCCCTTCATGATGCAATTGTCTATGAATAAAAAGTCAACAATGAGAGAGAGCCGATGGCATCTAACTAACATTGACTCACTAGCCAGCTTACATTGCTAGCATAGACTGTATGACATATAAAATGGATGCAGCCACTGACACGTCACCCATTGGTTCGTAGACTGCCATTTTGAAGCCTCCGTTTGTCACTATGACCATCGGCATCTTGGTTTTTTGGAGCCAGAAGTGATCAAATTTGGACGAGAGGGTGGAGCTGCCACAGATGCCTGAATTCTGACTGAGACCCCGAGAACACACTGTGATAGTGGCAATCACACGGATGCCACGCCCTAAAGCATATCTGGCTTTCTTGTGTATTTTACCCTAATATCATAGAAGAAGACTCGAAACTAGCAATTGAGAGCATAAGCTAATTAGAGGGTTGTTTACTGAGTTAGTAAATGAAGTGAGAATTGCCCCCTGCTGTTCTGTAGAAAGACCACAGAGTTGAGGCACTTCCACTTTGGCTTCACTCATCTTGATGGTCAGACAAAATATAATTTAAAGGCCACTCAGAAGACAACCCGCTCTGTTAGGCTAAAGGACGTCTTTGCCGTCTTTTTTTAGATTATTTTTTAGTATTTTCTGAGCAATCACATGAATCAATAATGAGAATAGTTGTCGGTTGCAGCCCTGATATTTGTGTACATATTGTATATTACCCACTGTACCCTCTCTTTTTAACCTCGTTGGTGCCAGTTTACAGTGTGCAAACCAAACTCATTGACAAACATAGCTTTGGATTTTCCTGCCTCTGTCACATTTCCTCATTCACCCTTGTGCCCCCACCAACTTTAAAATCAAACCCACCCCCTCCTCTCTGCCTCTCTCTGCCCGGCATGCAGGAAAGGTCCGGATGTGCACATTAAATCTCTCCTCACGTATGAGCTCACAGGAACTGTCTATATGCTGGAGAACAGGGCGCTGTAAATCCCTGCCCACCGCCCGGTCCTGACCCAGCTCAGGCCCCACAGTGCCCACCCCCAGAGGGCTGGCTTAGACTGGCTTTTTAGGTCTGCTCCCGTTCTGCTGAGTTCATCAGGCTGGTCCTTTGAGCAGGGAGCCAGCCCACTGCCTTGTGGCCCTTTCTTTCTTTTCAGGCGACAAATGTGCTAAAACAGCACTCCGTAATCACTTGGCATTAGGGGCCGTTGTGTTGTGCATTAGTGGTTAGAATTGACCAGTGGGACGTTATAAAAATGAGTCTGACAAGAGAACACCAAAGCTGATGAGTCTGGATCCTGGCACTGGACGGCTAGAGGATTAGTCAGCTAACACACTGGCTGGGGCTTCTGCGGGGTCGGGTCCCATCGCATCTCATCACCACCAGGCTCGAAGCGGCCCCCGTGGCTGCCGTGTCTCCATCCGCCTCTCTGGCTGACTCCGGTTCCCATCCTCCACCGCTTCTCCTTCCTCTGTTCGACCAAAAACACAACACCATCTCCTCTTGTAGGCTCGTGTTTTCATGGGAGGAGCATATGATAATAACAGACTTGGGGCAGGATGGGTTAAGTTGCAGTGGAGGGGTCTGATTCGGTGGAGCTGTTTCTAAAATGTTTTTTTAGCAAAGAGGAAGAGAGAAAGCGTGAGTTGAATGGTCTTGATTCTTCAGAGCTATTTTAGGCATCATAGGTCACAGCACTTATCAAATTTCTACATATTTTCAAGGCAAGCCCAGGTGCAAACACTGTCGATCTACTGAAACTGACCCTGAAGTGACATAGTTTGATAACTGAAAACACAGCGAGCTGTTCACTGCAGCTCTTATTTTCTTTATCCACTCTATCATATTCAGCTTGGCAAAAAAAGAGCACGAGGGTTGTTGTCACTGATTGACCCCTCTCTGATTTCATCTCTTTGATCTTATCTGCCAATAAGTACAACAGTTACCGAAAATCAATTTTCCTCATTATCACTGAACCGTTTAATCTGCACAGCATCTAACCGCTGCTTTGCTTTTTGGAGTTAATTGAATCGATTTTTACAGAATTTCAGCTGCTTTTGTCTCATAAGCAAAGTTTCCCTGTTTCCCTGGAAGCTCCTGCTGTTTCCACTCCTTCGCCCAGCAAGAGCAGATTCATACTGTTGGAATTTAGCAGTAACAGGCAGTACCATGGGAAGAGTCACTGATGAGGCGGGGGGGGGGGGGGATGCATGTCCTTTATTCAAGCTAACGCTGAGTTCACTGGACTTGAAACAATCCCTCATTCGCTGTAACTTTGTGATACAATATACAGTAGTTTTTCTGCTCCTTTCCTCTCTTTGCTGACCTCTCTAGTTTCCCTTTATATACATCTTTCTTTCCTTCCCCTTATCCTTCACTTTCCCCTTATTTTTCCCTCTCTACTTTTCTAACCTCTTATCACTTCCTACAGTTATTCCAATTATTCCTGTCTCCCTCTTTCTTTTCCCAAACTGGCATTTCTTTTCCTTCCTAATCCTTTTCCCCCTCATTGGTCTTCCTCTCCTCTGCTCGCCTCACTTTGCCTCTGCTCTGCTTCACATCCATACTGGTCCTCCTCTGTTCTTCCCTTTATTTTCTTTTATCTTGCCCTGAGCTCTCCTCATCACAGCCCTGTGATGTGGAGGATGCAGCCTGCTGACCTCTGTGCTGTTACTTTGTTGGCTTTAGACCCGTAAACATGTCTGTCTGCAAAATATTGAACTCTCGTACTTCTATCTGCAAGAAGCTGACTCGGCTCTTTTCACTTATCTCCCCCAAGATTCCACACTGTACTACAAACAGAACACATTTACCACTGTGTGATGAATTAGTGAGTGTCCTGCATCTTCTCTTGTGATTACAAGCGATAATAGAACATAATGCACTCAAACTCTTTTGTTCATTTTTGGATATACTGTAGTTTTGTATTGGAGACAGTTTGAAATACTGTTTGTCCTTATTATCATAGAGAAGATTGACATGTCCATGAGTTCACATCTAAATATGTCTTGTCCTTAACTGACCCCTGTGCAACATGTTTTCTTTGTGTGTTAAATTGATTTATCCTATATTTAATGGAAACCACGCAGTCATTCCAGACTGTTGGTCAGCATGAGGAGATATCCAAAATATGTTTTAGGATCCATCAATGATGGAACCTTTGAGAGCATTTGAAACTCACCATATGAACTTGAAAGTCACCTAAAGTATGTCTGAAAGTCAAAAGTCATCACTTTACCAGATAGATGAAGCCAGTAATGTTACATATTCCATGTGTATAAAGATGCATCGACATCTCTTCTAAACCATGCAGACATGGCAGACAACAGGATTGTTGTTCCTGCTGTGTTTACACTGCAAACTGCCGAGAGCACGTGGTGTAACTTTATAGGATTCCTTTTCTTTTGGTCACCTCATAAAAAGTTAATGCGACTCATGTTAAACAGTTACTGTGAATGGGTCAGCACTTGTTGACCCATTCACGCCAATGGGACACAAATGTTCATCACTGGAGCTTCTGTGAGTACAGCATGAAGCAGTTGTTAAGAATCCACCATGCCCGAACTCACACACACACACACACACACACACACAAACTCACACACACACACACACACACACACACAAACACACACACACACACAAACACACACACACACACACACTCACACACACACACACACAGACACACCGTTCAAACCGGCTCCTGACCACATGATGGTTGCTTCCCATTTTCCGTTGAAAGACCTTCATTTTGCTGACCTGCAGTGGTTTGACCTGTCACCTTGCTGCGGTGCATGAGCGTGTGCTCCAGGGTGTGTAAATACACTGAGAGTCTCTGTTGGGTGTGGTTACAGGTGCGATAAAGCAAACTTGACCTTGACAGGAAGTGAAACTGGTCGTGGTCAGAGGGAAAACATTGAAACAGTCAGAACAGTGTCAAGTTAACCAAGCTAAACAAAATTTAAAGAACAGGCTATAACTTTTTCTCTATTGTTTGGACAGTGAACTTTTAAAAGCCAAAACATCAATTTAACTGACACCCGCTTGAAGCTGAAGTGCGTTTCCAGTTTTAGCTTGAGTTATGTTGCTGCGCTGCTGGACAGCTGCAGAATAAATCTTCACTCTGACGGAAGTTAATTGTGTTCCCAGAGCATGGCTGCCTGAAATGTGCAGTTGCTGCCTGTATTTGACTTGTAAATCTTTACTCTCCCTCGAAAATCAATTACATGCCACTTACAGTATGTGTCAAATGGCATTTTGGTGCCTGCTGCTCGCTGTCGACGCTGTAAGTTGAGCTGCAGCTGTTGGACTTACCAACACATAATTCTGTCTCTCAATTTAAGTGGGGCAGCTTTGCAGCACTTGTGTCCATTGCCTATTCATTAAGCTGCAGATTCACACCATGCTTGGCCATTTACACATGTGGGCCCAGACACAGACATATTAACACTGAAACCCTTTAGAGAACGCGTGTGCCTGTAATCCCTTCTCTGGTTTAATGTGACCTCTTTGGCATTTAGATAGTGTCAGGACAGTGATATGTTTTTCATTGTTTTGGCTATATTCACACTGGATTTAAAATAAAACAATACATGTATAAAGTTAAAGAGGTGTTAAAGTTAAAGATGTTTCAGCTTTGTGAGTGGTCACATTTGCATTGGCTGAACAGTGCAGGACTCTTTGCCCTGATTAAACAAACTGCAGTTTACCAATTTTAGGAGATGCCGCTAAACAATAATCCCAAACTGAGCTGTGTTTAATTGCTGAAGACAC
>JBBMOC010000043.1:3350493-3403403 GCA_037975185.1 Centropyge bicolor
AGTAGAGATGTGACATTAGTATACTGATCATTAGCGGGTTACACCACAACCCTTTCCTTCTGTGGCTTTTACTGAGCAGATTAGTATTACGTAAGTGAAAGCTTCTCAAAATAAAATCCAGGTGAAAATCATATTTAAAGAAGGTTGGAGATATCTATATTTTTCCTTCCGGCAGCAAATACCATGAAATGACCATAACCTACAACAAATTAATCCTAATAACAAATATTGTCTGATCTCATGGACTCTTTTCTGCTGCTACAAAAACTCACTTGTGCATTAAATTTGTATTAATCCACAGCTGAATATTACTATTTGCACATTTACTATTGACTACTATTTGAGTGAATTTTCATATAAACTACAGTATCCAGCTGTAGGAAGTTACTTAGCCTTTACTTAAATGTTTACAGTAGATTTGTGTCTTGGGTAAGAACAAATGGCAGAGAAGTCTGACAGTGTTGAGATGGACTCACTTGTTTCATTTTTTGACACTAAGAAGAAAACTGGTTATTTCACTTCAAAAATCTACACAAATCATCGTAATGTTTTCATGAAGTTAAACACACTCTGTCTATCTGAATGGCCTCTCTCAGTTTTTACCTGATCTATAATATTGTGACATGGATTGATAGAGAACTTCAGATGGTCCAATGCCTCCAGAAGGTTTTTATTAGCATGTAGGAGCACAGAGCCTTTGCTGGACCTGTAGGGCAGCCCTGAGTCAACAGGGCACTGGAGGGATCACACAGCTTCTCACAGACACCTAACTCAGGACAGATGAACCGGGGGAAAACATCTGCCTTAACCAATGCAAAACAAATGTTTCACGTCAAACCTCACATTCTTCTTTATCCATCACCATGTAATTGTGTGTTTGCTTACGTGAAAGCTTCCATGCGCACCAACAGCCAGCTTTATGTTTTCAGGATGGGCACATTATGCTGTTTCACTCTACATTAGTCTTTTCGCTGCAGGAGAAGCTGGGTTGAGTGAACCTTGTGATGAGCTCCAACCAAATGTGGGCCTGCATGTTCGCCTTTGTTTTCCATGTGCCTGCTCTTCCATGAGCACACCTGAGCTTTGAAGCTGCCCGCTGCCCGAAAGAGCTGTGTCTCTGTGCTTGTGTACGTGAGTGAGATAGAGAGACAGAGAGAGAGAGAGAGAGAGAGATGGGAGCAGGGATGCAAGAGGACAAAGATAGCTTTGATCATACTGGACTGTCACTAATGTCTTGCTCCTCTCTGTCAGAACATCTGAGGTACCATCACAGGTGTGGATGAGAGCGAGAGGCAAGCAGCAGAGGAAAAGCTCGTTTTCATTGTTCGTTTTTAAGGAGATTTGCAGTATTTTGTAGCTCAAGTTTGGTTCCTTTTAGTGTACATTGTTGTTAGTTGACACCTGAGCCATCATGTTGAACATCCTGCTGTCTGCACTGATCGATCCCGACAGGCGTTTGAGGAGCTTCAGAAGGAGCGAGCGACTTGCATCTATACTAGTATGTATCTGTCTGTTTTCTATATACTTCCCATGCATTTAAAAAAAAAAATTCATTAGACCTGTGTGTCCCAGTTCATGTCTTTTTAGAAATGAACATGTGTTTCCCCAGCTAAAGTATGGCTGCAGGTTTTAGAGTTGCTCATGTGTCTTGATCCTCTTCAGCGTGACCTGGCCTTTCTAGAGGCCATCCTCCGCTTGCATCCCATCAAGATGTGTCTGCTACTCCTGACTGGCGGTATTTTAGCCCTGTAGGATTATGTCTGGTGGGAATTAACCCCTTAGACCACCTACGCAGTCGCCTCCACACACAGAGGAAGTCATCATTAGAGGAGCTGGATTGAGTGTGATTGCACAGTTAGATTGCGATTCCACAGTTAGAGAGGAAAGATAACGTGTGTCTTGCATAATGTTACATTGCTTCATTTTTTTGTGGCCCACTTTTGATATTGCACACATTGTTTGTTGGAAACAGAAGTAAACTGTGAAACAATTCAAGCTGAGATTGTTGCATCCTGTGGGTGGGGTCTGGTTGAGGAACTTGACTAAATAGCTTTTGTGGTTTCCTGTGTGGCGACTTATCACTTCCAAACACTTCCAATTCCTCTGTGCCAAGAAATGTTAACAAATAAGGACTCCTTGTTTACTTTATTGATTTTGTGATCTACCAGATGCACTAGAGCACAAACACAGAGAAGCGAAATAGTAAAATATTCTGCTCACATAAGCTCCTGTTTTGTTCTGTTTTCCATCATAGCTTTTTGTGAACAGAGCAGAGACTGTCGTGGTTTTAAATACGGCTATAGTGCTTGTGTAATGTTAACACAACATTCACCACCATCCCATGGTGAAAGTGAGCATCAGCATCAGCGGCGTCGCTTCTCCTTATTGTATCCCGGACTCTTTATTCTGCGGGATAACAGGGGTGGACCTTTTTTCTAAAGCGCGATTAAAATAGAATAAAAGCGGAATTCAACAAAATAAATATTTGAGCAATTATATGTGAAACAGTATAGTGGTAAATAAAATTGTAGTAGGATAAATATTTTGGTGTATTTGGATAATGCCCCCGTTTTTCCAAACTCGCCCTCCCCCCTCCGTGCGCGCAGTGGTCTGCTCCGCTCAGACCCGACACGGAGCCCAGAGCAGGAAGGTTTTTTTTCCCTGCCATTGCGGAGCGCCGACCGAGCGATGCCTCCTCTCCACAACTTTTCATCCAGGGGTTGAACGTCAAAAACAAGGCGGTCTTATCTCTTCTATTTCAAACTCAACTTTCTCCCATGATTCCACACCTAAGCGGACTAACGTTAGCGACCCGGGCAGCGGAGATAAGATAATGAACTTTGGACTTTTCGTGACATGTTTCCCGTCGTCCTGGATAGAATAAAATAACAACGCAGCCCGGCGTGGCGGCAGCAGCTGGGCGAAAACACACAACTGGACAGAAAAGCATCAGCTCGAAAACCACCACAAACTTTTTTTTTTTTTTTTTACCTGTCATTTTGATTCAGGAATAGGAGAGGGAAATGTCCTCCAAAGCCTCAAATAAGGTGGGTACCTGGCCGGAGTGAGGTGTTCAAACATCAGCTCTGGCTTATGTAATGTTAATGATAAACGGGAATGCTAACATTAGCTAAAATAGATGTATGGTTGTACTGTGGTTGTATGACTTTGTAGAGTATTGGTAGTAGTTTTATCGTATCCCTAATGGTGTGTGTGTGTGTGTGTGTGTGTGTGTGTGTGTNCGTTATGCTGGCCATGGTCACACCTTGACATAAGTCTTACTACTGTACTATGTGTGCTTGCACTTGATAATGAGCCAAGTGTTTCATGTGCTTATTAGTAATTCAGTTAGTTCAATTAGTAGCCAGGCTTTCCTCTTTAATTTCATATTAATTTGTGTTGTCTTGGAAAGTTAAGTGTTTCATTACAACAGCGTGGACTTTTGAACACTGCTGTGAATTAAAAGTGAAACGGGATGACGGTGTTGTAAATGCATTTCCTCGGGGCAACACAGTTTTTAGTAATGTCTGCGGTAACATTGATCAGAGCCTGAACGGTGTTTTAACAGTGTTAGAAAATTCCAGGATTTTGATTTATCTTTTAATGAGTTAGCATGGTCACAATCTAGTCTCAGTCTCAATCTTAATAGCAATTAAGACTACTTGTCCTGTTGCTGCTGCAGGATAAAAGCTTTCCAGCACTGTGTTTGTGAAGAAGTTTGATGATGAAATACAGGAGTGTAGTGGAAGCAGCTTGGTTGTTCAGGTGATGAATTGATATCTTTTTCATATAACTCAGTGTTTTCTGGTGATGGAAAGAATATATGTTACTTGTAACCAACTTTTCCAAAACATGTTTTTTTTAAAAGTAGAACGCTGAAGTCCTCTTCCAAGCTAACCTAAGCTTCCCCTAACCTATATCACTCAATGCGTATATACATAGAAGTATCCTTTCGTGAATTTCTGTAAATAGCACAAACTTGATGCAAGGATTCATGTTCATTTTCAAAGCTAATTTGTTTCTGTTAGGGCTAGGCAATAATTCAGTGTTATCATTTATAGTCTGCTGGTGAAATTATAGCATAATAATAAACTTCATTGTGTTGTCATCAATGATTATTTTGTTAACATTTAACAATGACAGCACACATAAGGTTCTAGGAAAACCTTACATAAACAAATATCCTGAAATAGCTCAATATCAAAGCATGGCTCTCTAGGTTTGATAATGTTATCTTTCAATCTTACTCAATTGTAAAAGCCTAATAGAGCTGTGTCTCATTTCAAACACAAGACCTAGTGACTTCTACTCGGGGTCACTGCACTTGCTAACATTGCAAAGACAGCAGACACATCAAGCTTCCAAAACTGCTCTTCGTGAGACAGACTTGGCCTGACTACATTTTTTGGTAACAGATTTCATCATGCAATGTCAGAAGTACCACACTGTGTTTGCTTTCTCTGTGGTTCTTCACTCGATATCCATGTATTAACTTCCACCCGATGAGTTGTGATAACCTAGCATAACATCAGCATTGGTCACACACCACACAAGTTAATGATAAATGGTGACAAAATGTTGCACTCTTGCCTCTTACAGAGTAGAATAACGTCTGTGGGTGTGTTGACTTGATGTGTCAGAGGTCAATAATGTTATTCTTGCACAATAGTGTGTACTTGAATTGTGTCATTAGGTTAGTATGATATTTCAGTAAGGGTATAGCTTTCACTGAATTGTAACAACTTTGGCAAAAGCAATTAGGCCAAACAGAAATACAGCACTTTGTCTACCCTAATCTACGGTGAGTGAAGTCGAAGCGGCCCTTCAGCTTGTCATGGCAGACCCATGCCACAAAATAACAGTTTATGTTAATTGCTGTTTAGAGGAGGATGTGTTTCTATGAAGACGGAAAGGGAAATATCTTTCCGTTTGGTGCCAAAGTTCCTGTTCTGGCACCAAGGAGAGAGGAAAGGACAGTGTTTGCAAAGCTGGGTGTAAACTAGCCTGGTTCCAGTTCTTTGAATTGCGGCCAATATTTAAAATGTTGTCAAGCCATTCAAGAAGATTTGGGTATTATTGCCATGAATGGTTTCTCCTCTATTTAAAGAAAAAGCAAACCAATCAGAGACAGTAATTTTACAAAGCTGTGTCAAAGTCAGACAGCTTAGGACATTTTAAACATAGTTATCAGTTTAAAAGAGACACATGCTAATTATAGATGGTCCATAAGCAGTAGAGTAGCAAAAAGTAAAATTGTATTTAACATGTATTTGGTCATCATTTAATGACACAATAATACAATTGACCTATTTAGCAATTGTAAAGATCCTTGTGTAACATTTTTACCAATAATGTTTAATAGTTTGATTTAAATATAAATGTTCTCAAACACTTTAGACATGGTTTTGTTTTGTTTTTTAAATGAGTCATTCATTTAACTGATATCAAGCTAGTGGAAAACAGCATTAATCCACTGAAGAGTTGGCGTTAACTCTTCTTCACCACAGTAAATGCTGGCCTCATTCTTTGTGTTTGGCCCTCAGCCAGCCCCACTCAGTTCTGTGAATGTAACACAAGACGAAGAAACATAATTTAGAGCATCAGCGGTCCCTCCAGCCTTTCGACTTGTGTTTTGAGAAGACAGACTGAAATAAGTGGGAAACGCATTTGGATGAGTTTGTATTAATTAGAGTTGCACAGTGGGCCAAGAACAGCCTCTATTTTGCTTTGATGATTACACATCTCCATTTACATCAATGAAGGAGGGAAATGTAATTAGAGGACCAAGTGCTAGGGAGAGGAAAAGAGTCCTGGTGGTGTTTTTTGTTCTGTGTCCTCGGCTCCTCGTCCTTTTTGGAGAATCAGGGCTGATGTGGTGTGAAGTGATAAACAGAGTATGGAACAGCTAATGTCTGGTGTCTGTTGGGAGTTACGCCATCTGTTTATAAAGCATTTATCCAATCTTGTGTTGATACGCTTCCCAAAAGGCTTCACGTGCGTGATTTTAACCAATTAAACGCAACCACCCACCACCTCAACAACACATAGCAAAGGGTGATCAGTGCTGCCTGGATCATTGTGGACAGCAGCTCCTGCCCAACATTATGAAGAGGGATGAATCGAGACGTACACCAACAGTGTAAAAAGAAAATGAGACACAACTATACTACGTGCAGCACACAAACTCTGTCAGTCATTCCTTTTCACACTAACAGGCGATTCTTTGATTATAGCCTCTTGATTCAAAGTCCTTCAGCCCTTAAGGAGAGCAGGTGTAGACTGTCTCTGTCTATAAGATGAAGAGGGCTGCCCATATTGTAGACAGGAGCCAGGGGCCTGTCAGTGCAGCTGGGCTTCGGCTTTTTGCCTGGTTTGTCCGCGGCTGTGACCTGTCTGGATCTGAACACTGGTATATGTTCATGTAATTCATTTAGTAAACAACAAATGTTTAACCACAGGTCCATGGAACATGTGAGACATAAGACATACAGAGTCCAGATACCCAGACAGGATATATTTGATTCCTAAAGGGGTGACTAGTTTTGAAAATGATAAGACAGTGGACCAAGATAGCAAAAGTGGGCTCCTTATTATTTAAGTATCACGCCCTGTCAGAGTCTAGATAAAAAACATTGAGAGAAAGCAGCTGTTAGCGTTGTTTCAATGCCAGGGGACACTGGAGTGTGGCAGTTATCAAGGACATCTGACCTGCTTATCCCTTCATCCCTGGAGGGAAATGCAGGGCAGATACACACAGCAGGAGGCAGGTGGATAGCAGAGAGAGAAAACGAAGGAAAACAGAAAATGCCTTCTGACGGAGGAGGGGTTATTGGAGGGGTGAAATGGAGAAAGGAAGGAGTGGGAGGGAGAGATGCACCGGCTATAATCTGAGTCACATGGCAGATCTTAAAAAGACTGCCTCTCTCTGCTATAATCACGGTATTATGGCTCTTGGGCTTTTTCATGTTATAAAGCATATTATAAAGCACATTAACTTCTATTTCTATTAAATTCAAATGGAACTGCAAAATAGAGTAAATTTCTTTGCCTGCTTTTGTGAACAAGACCAGCAGACACATTATTTATCTTTTATAATCTTAACTACCCATTTTGTATTGTTGTCCTATTCAATTCACTTCTCTTATTGCTTTTTGTTGTGCATTAGTCTCTAAATCCATTTTTAAGATCCTATATTTTGTTAGTCACCTGTTATGCACTTTAAATCACATCTGAGTTGCTTGAAAGGTGCTATATGAATAAAGTTTGATTGATTGATTGATTGAGGGGAATGTTATTTAAAGTAGGCTATGCAATAGATGATTGACAGCTCTCTGCTTCACTGAGACATCAACATGAACCCTCCCTAGACTTTACTGGATAAGCGCACCACTCACTTGGCTGTCATTGGTCTCAAGCTGTGATTTTCTGGAATAACATGGGTGTGGTTCTGAATTTTTCTGAAATTTCTTTTGACCAAATCTGAAGAAAATTACATAAAAGTGGACAGTGTCATCAAATAATCATTATCAATCATACTTCAATCATCTTCAATGCCAAATTATAATAGAGGCCAGCAGGGTTTAGAAGTTTGGTGATGCAGAAATTTATCTTTTCATCTAAATGTTTGTTGTTGGGATTTGTGTTGATCGGACTGGACTGTGTCAGCTTTCAAGTGGATGTTTCTACACTTGAGTTTATCAGTGAAACCTGAGCTTGCCTGGTGTAGTGTGCTGTGTGAGACTAGACCAGCAGGATGTTGCAGGCAGAACCAAAAACACCAGAGAAGGTACAGAGGACTCTTCACCTGACTCCAAAACGTCTCTTTCTGTTGTTTGAGTGACTGAGGTCTGACACTGACCAGACAGAGTCTAAATATTACATCACAGAGCTCGCTCAGGAACAACAGAGTGGCATTCATTATATATGATTTTACCAACACATTTGTTTGCAGAAACATGTGGGCTGATCCTCTTGCTTGAGATGGATGGACGGAAATGTGTTTTAACCCTGAGTCTTGCTTAGTCCATTGTTCCTTATCAAACAGCTAGGATACTCCAAGCCAGTCCTGCATCGTTTCTGGCGGGGCAGGGCAGTTCTCTGCAGGGATTTATCATTCCCACTGCAGGCACAGGGGATTTGACATAGGGTGTTTTGTGTGTATGAGACAGAGAGAGAGAGCAAGAGAGAGACGGTGAGAGAGAGAGAGAGAGAGAGAAGGGGAAGCAATGAGAGAGAGATAGAGAGAGTGCATGTGGCAGCCGTGGCTCAGCTGGTTAGGGAAGAGAGAAAGAGGTTGGAACAGATTCATCCCAAGGCTTGTTGCCCTACATGCCTTTGCACACACATACACACATCTGTGTGTTCATTTGCTTATCTTTCACAGTGTTGGGAGTGTAGCACTGCCTGTCTGTCTGGGAAACCATCATCAGCCTGTGGGAGACTGTGCTGCCTCAGATGATATAAGGCACAATCATCAGTAGCAGTATATATGTGTACATTTCCCAGATTTCAGACTCCTGACAAGGAACTTGCTTCCCTCAGAGAGCTTTTTGTAACTAAATCAGCTTATAATTCATGTATAACCTGTCATCTTGTTGATAGTAGCAATGTTTTGCCTGCTAAATATAAATCTTGTCCACATGCACATATTGAAAGCTGCCTCCCACCACATTTGATAAAAAACATCCATTTCTCCCTGTGGTCATTCTTTAGATAGATGGATGGATGGATGGATGTTCTTTATTTGTCCCAAACTGGGAAATTCTTTTGCTGTAGCAGCTACAGTTGAAACACAGCAGCACAACACAGCACAACACATAACACATTAAACAACAAGGTTGCATGACATAAAAGAACATGGAGTGCAAAAAACAAACCAAATCTCTGTATACACCCTTTTTTTCTTTTAGTGGAAAATATAACAGTGTAAAAAAGTAACTCATTACATTAGACTGTGTAAGTCAGAAACTGTTTTTACCATGTTCCCAGAGCTGTCATCATCTTAACAAATCTTAAACCTGCTGTTTTCTGCTTTGCTCGTTGCTTCGCTTAAGCCAGTGGAGTTGAAACGTTGCCTGCAGTCTAATACACAAGTTCAAGAACTATAATCCAGTGTGCAGATACCCTTCTTTTTCCTTTTTATAAATCTGCTGTACAGCACCTTGTCTAAATATAGGATTGGATGTAGTAGTGGATGTACACTACTACTACTACTACACTTACTCATCTGTATCATATAACAGACAGAGATGAGACAGAACACAACACAGTAATGTACACAGTGATGCATATTTTTTAGTCTTTTATTGTAGGCTAGTAGTGGTCCCAAATAGAAAAAGGCTTTGTTTTGATGCTGTTTTTCACGCAGTCTTGGAAGCTGTCAACAGTGATTCAGTAAAAGTTAGTGTAGAGTAGCTGGGGTGCCTCGCGGACAGGCCAAGGGTGTTGCAAGATTTGTCATATTGTTTATTTGTAGTGGGGTTTTTAATTGCGTTTCACCACATTTAAAACTATGTTTTATGTAACATTTTACATAAAAAAGCAATAAATGTCAAAACCACCATATTAGAAAATCTTGGCTCTAGATTTGTCAGGAGGATCAGTGGCCAGAAAAATACTGTCAAGTGAAAAAAAAAAATTCAAAAGAAATACTAATATCTCAGCCCTCAGCACAGTCTCAGCGACTGGATCAGAACCAACCAACAAAACTAAAATCAGACTTGACACTACCTTGCTTCACTAACGTGTTAAGTAAACAAGCAGCTCGTGGAAGATATCCTTTACTTTCCACACTCATTGTGGTTTTACACAATCTCAATTACTCATCATACATGTGTAATGTGGCTCTCTCATCCCTGGTGTACATGAGAACAAGACAAACAGTCAGTGGAGTCAGACCTGCGGGTTGAGCTCTCTCTATCCCTACATCAGCAGCAGGCTCACATGTCCCAGTTAAATGCCTGCAACCTTTTTTTGTCTAGTCTGTTTGTCCTTGTACCTTATAAATTTAAGCTCATGCATTTTCATTGTGTATTTAGTATATAGTTAAACATCTGTGAATCTGCAGAGCACCTCTTGACTTTTATGAAGCGATCGAGAATGGTTCAGTATTATTTCATTTAATATTCATATGTTATAACAATATGATGCTAAAAGCAAACATTGGAAGGGCTACAGTGGTCTAAAAAAGTGGGTGGTTCTCTCACAGAAAATACACTCATGCAGATACACACCATCACTCCTTAGATCCTCTTCTCCTGTCTGAAACATGGATGAGAGCAGTAAAAACACAAAATAAACAAACAGCAGTTACTACTTTCAGCATGACAGTGAGGACTAATGAGTGATGCAAGGAGATCAACATTGTTTTGCGTCTATTTGTTGCCAGTTTGCAGATGCTTCACATCTCTTGTGAAGTGTTGCTGTGTTGCTCAAAACGCATTTCCCTTCACAGATACTAGCAATATCACTCAACACAGATACTCTAAAGAGCAGTCAAAGCTTCGATTCAGGTTGTATTTTCTTAATCTGTCTTGCTGTCAGTGAAATTGCTTTATGATATGACCAGCTTGATGGACACTGTACACTATGTAGCTATAAACTGCTACCTGCAGATACTCAAAAGCAAAGGGCTTGGGTCATGTGTTTCTCTCTGTAGCTGTAGCCTAGAGGTGCCACCCCTCTGAAAACAGCATAATGAAATTCATTCATACTGTATTTCCACAACGAAATAAGATGATAAGGGTTCAATACAGATTTGCAGCCGTCATTGTTTGCACATTGTTATTATGTCATTAGGTGCATCAGCGGGTGTAAGCCTCCTCTCTTGTAAGGCTGCTAAGGAGTTCTTTTTTAGATGTCATTAGAAGTCATTTATGTATTATCTTTCTGTGCTTGTGCATCTTGTTAAAAGAATGCATGCACCCCCTCCCTGTCTCTCATCTCTTGGGGGAACGGTAATTATGTTGCCAGTTAAGTGCTGGGAAAATGGCCGCTCCAACAGTAACTCATTAATTCACTATAGATTCTGCCCCACAACATGCCTATTGTAGCCAAGTCCTCAGAAGGCTTGGGAATGCCATTGAGTGGGCTTGGCCTCTTGTTTTATGGCACCATGTGACTCTGAGTTGTGGTTCAGAGTTGCATAGTTTGAAAGATGTTGTGTAACTTGAAATTTGAAAGGCGTCATGTTTTTACTTCTCTGTCAAATATTCCAACTGCATGCTCAAAGTTTATGTTTGCACATTCAAATGCTGCTGCCCGTTTCATCATAATCACCTATAGTCTCTGCGGTTTCATTGAGGTGGACGAGACTCTGCATTTGTCCTTGCTGGTAGTAGCTAATTTTAGTCATCCTGTGTGTACTGTGGAGGCAGGCAAACACGAGCTGACTGAAAGACCCCTTGCTGAATCACCCCTTTGTTTAACATGTGTGTGTGTTATGTGTGTGTGTGTGTGTGTGTGTTATGTGTGTGTGTGTGTTATGTGTGTGTGTGTGTTATGTGTGTGTGTGTGTGTGTGTGTGTGTGTGTGTGTGTGTGTGTGTGTGTGTGTGTGTACATGCCTGCTTGCCCATGAGGTACAGTGAGTTTCACCACTGTCAAACCCAGCCTTAGTGGAAATCATCGTTTACAAACCCCAAGAATTCGCATGCATTGGTTCCTTAACATTCACAACAATACTGAGGACACTCCTATAACCCTTTGAACCCTGTGCTGTTTGACTTTTGTGCTTTAGCAACCTGCTGTGCTCACTTGGTATGTTGCAGTGAAAAGTTTGTATTTTCCCAGACTGTCTCATAGTGATACTAACTGATTTTAATGTTAATTAAATGCCAAGAAAAGAGCCAACCATGGGCGCTACAGCATCAGGATCAAAGATCTACTGGGGTGTAAATGTGCCATCCTTTTTATTTATTTATTTATTTATTATTTGCTTTGATGGTTAAATGTGGCTATGTCGAGGTACTATGACCTAAATATGTTTGGAAAAACACCAGTTCGTTATAGTTTCTTCTTCTAATATGTAGTATAATTAGTGTAGATCCTGGACTTCTGTCAGGACTTCTGCCAGACTTTGGGTTAATTACTTGGTTAAACTTCTATTGAAATGTCAAGGGTTGTTGTAGCTAATCAGTATAATTATACAGGATTCGATTATGGGTGAATGTAGGTCAGTGAGAGATTCATAGTCTTTGTAATTTGACACATTTTGTTTGTTGTCCAGCCTGCACTCAGCTTCTAAATGCTTTTCTTCAGAAAATTCATCTCCTGTGACGAAATGTATCATAACATATGACAACACATTAATTAAGAATATTAAGAATGTTAATTATTAATTATCTTTGCCAGACCATAATCTTTTAACCTCGCCTTCACAGTCATTGATACTTGACACTGATACTTGTGTATCACTCGGTTGTCTGATATTAAATTGGCTCAGTCCCAGTCACTTTATATTACATTGTTGTGTTGTTCACTGAACTTGCTTATATTTCATGTTCATTGTCAGTGAGAAAGAATAAGGCTAAAGGGGACAAAATGAAACACAGGGGGATTGAGGCAGAAAGGTCCATAGTATGAGGCAAGGAAAAGGTGAGGGAAACCGTTTGGAATGAGAAACAGGCTGAGAGAGAGCTGGGCCTTGTCTTCTTATCTGCACATTCCTGTTGAGTGTGTGTCTGTGTGTGATGGGAGGGGTAGGGTGGGAATACTGATAGTTGTGTGTACAGTGATTGGCTGAATCCAAAAGGTTCCAGTGCTGGATCTGGTTATCATTCTTACTGCCTTGGCTTACACTTTGTTTCCACAGACACAAAAACAAAACATGAGCCTAGAGTGTACGTGAATGCTTTGTATGCACATGTCTTGATGCTATCTGCCAGAAACAACAGTGAAAAACAAAAGTGTATCACCTGTTTGTTCTTATAGCCTTCAGTAACCCCCTCCCCCCAGTAGATAAGTCAAAGTGTGATATGTCAATAAGAGCTGATAACAGTGGTTGTTATATATATCAGTCAGGCTCTGCTCATGAGGCAATTTCCTCCCCTGATTTTCTAATCACCCAAAATGTCAACAAAAGTGACCCCTTTTCATGCAGTTGAATCTAATTTAATTATTATTGGAAGGAGGAAAATAATCAGACCACAGTAAATGGAAACATATTCATGCATTAGCTATATTTTATTTGGCATCAGCTCCAGCCATGGACAAGACCAAGACCAACCCCACCTGCACCTACGCTCACCAAAGGAGAGAAAAGAAAACTATTCCTTTTAGCAAAACATCTTCTGGCCCTTAAATACACGTATCACTCCGCCGAGAGGGGGGCCTCAAATCCCCAGAGTGAGAAGTGCTGTCAGGGAGGCTGTGTGAAACTTTGAAGTCTGTGTGAAACCCACAGCTTGAACTAAACGGGAAGGAATTTGGAAAAGTGGAAAGTCATAATCCCACCAGAAGTTACCACCACTCTCCTCTGTGACCTCAACACTGCCTGTCTCTCTAGGCAGAGAACAATTCGTGTGGTTGAGCTCGGATGACTTTGCTGCTGGATAAGCTGCCCATGAGATGCTAGCCTAGCCTAGCTGTGTGTCTGGGTCAGTGGATAGCGGTGAACAGCCCCCTGCACATCAGCTCTGTGAAGCTGCACTGTGCTGAGTAAAAATAATATTCCTCCTGTGTGGAAGAAAATCCATAGAGTTTTAAGATGCCTGAGCATTATACATAAAGTAGTTCTAGCCACTTAATTTCCTGATAAACAACTACCAGGAACCAGGGATGGACTGATCCTTTCTCTTTCCCAATTTTGATTCTACTACAGGTACAGGGTGTCGAACAAGCGAGTGCTGAACCAGTACCACGGCTTTCTTTCTTTGCCAATTAAAAAGTGTAGCTGATCAGTAATTCATCAAAGGAGGCTTTGTTTGGATTAATTTATGACGGAGCCAGTTTTATGCGTAGATGTTAACATCCTTACAAAATCTTAATTGTATCTCTTTCAATCGTTTCCAGAGCTTGCTGTGCAAAGAGTATTGCAGAATTATATGCCTCAGAGAAAACTGGTGGGATTTAACTATGTGTGTGTGAGATGATGCAGTAACAGGTTTGGAATTTTTGTACCAATTTGACACCATACAAAGGTGACAGATGGTGATTTAAGTAAGAAAATTGCAATAAGTTGTTTGTGGCAGATCTCCCCACAATCAAAACCACACTTTCATGTAACTGTTGATGGAAGTATTTTCTCTCTACGAAGTGACAGGATCACATGTAGTAACAGGTTTGAAAAAAAGATAGACAGACTTATTGTCAACTAGTTGGTAGACAGGTACAAGGGTAAGACAGAGGCATATGAAAGAGACTTGTCTCTCAGAAACATGCTGGCTGATAGTATTTTCAGTTCTTGCCATTTGTCTTTCCACTCATTCATCCATCCATCCATCCATCCATCCATCCATCCATCCATCCAGCCAGCCATCTATCCATTTCACTCTGTCTGCTTCCATGAGACAGCAGCAGTAGACTTCAGCGGGAAGCATGGCTCAGATTAACGTTTTAATCCAAAAGCCTGGATTATAGGTTTTGTATTTTATTCCTACCCTCACTATTCTAGCAGTGACTGTGTCAGATAGTTTTCAGTCAGAGGTGTGTGTGTGTGTGTGTGTGTGTGTGTGTGTTTGTGCATGTGTCTGTTATGTTTTGTTAAGGAGAATCCTGATGGATGGGGTTTTCAGGGAGCTGTATGACAGAGTAGTGCTGCTGTTTGAGACTAATTAACTCAAGCATATTTGAGCATGTCAGCACAACAGTGCATCATTGCTGACTGGGGCTCTGCATCATCATCATCGTCATCTGCCTATTGGCTACTTGCCCTCATCTGCACACCCATGTATGTGCACACACTTGCAGCCCTCTCTCCTCCCATCACAGTCACAACCTGCCCTAAAAATGGCTACTGCTGTGCTGAATTCATCTGTTTTACACTGAAGGTGATGGCAGATTTTTTGTTGGGTTTGTTATTGCATGTGCTCTTCATAGGACAGCACAGTATATGCAAATCTGAAAGACAGAAAAAAAGACTTACATTGGTGATGCTGATGCATTTGCATGTGTTTGCTGTTCTGGAGTGCTTGCCCTCCAGAAATTGTGTGTGTGTGTGTGTGTTTCTCTCTAATTATGTGTTGTTTGAGTATGCTGCTGCCCCACTCTTTCCTTTGGGTCCTCTAAGAAGGGAGATATTGCTTCAGTGACTGGGAGAGCTGTTGCTACAGGATAGTGGTTTTATCAGAGATGCTAGAGATGAAGTCTAAATGTTAGTGTCAGATTTTCTCTTCTCGTCTGCTCTAATTCATGCATCTACCCAAGTTTTGCTGCCATGTTTTGAGTTCACTGCTGTACACCAGAAGGACAAGTTAAATGTGTTTATTTGTGTGATAATTATCCAAATTCCTGCCTTTCATGGATAAGTATTTGTGGTTGGGGTTGTGCATGTGTTTGCAATAGTGCCTGATAGCTATGAATTAAAAAACAAGGACCAACTCAGAACAACAGCGTGACCTTGGTGTATTTGACGAAAACACAATGAAATGAATCCGCCGCTTGCCCACTGGATTAAGTTGTTCTTTAGGTTGCAGGTCATAAGAAGAGGTGAGCTGTACTAGGAGGAATTTTCAATAGTGTGCACAGGGATTTTTGCTGGAAGCTGAAGCTATTTCCTGCAAACAGGAAGTGGAGTGTTTTCCTGTGGGTGCTGCGGCTGCTCTTGCTTACATCCTGCCTCAGGCTATCAGAGAAGAGCAGGCACACTGACCTAAAGCTCTGTCAGGATTTTACCTCACACTTGTCGTCATCTCGAGGCACTTGCAGCTGCCCAGTATTTCTCTCTGTGCCCCAGAATAATCTGATGTGAATAATGAATTGTTCTCTCTCAATAAACTGTCAAGCCTGACCTCTTCTTTTATCTTTTCTTCTTAAACTTCTCACACATTTTCATGCTCTATGTTTTTTGTCAGAAACTGCTCCTTGCACTTTGTTTTTGATACGCCCACTGTATGAAACATTCCTGTGGTTCAGAGGAAGGGAAGAGGTGAGTAATAGGCTTCTGGACAACAGTTTTATTGGAGAAGCAGTGATAAACAGCCTTTATTGTGCTTCTTCTAAACCTCTTCTCAGCAGAAGCCTTTACTCATAAGATGACCTCATAGTGACCTGCCGCTTTGTCAATGTCCTTTTTAAGTTGATGAAGTTAATTCTATTGGATGAAAAAACTACATGTTGTTCGCCATGTGTTTGTCTGTTATTGTATTCTCAGTGTCTCCAACTCGGGTGTGTGACCCAGCTCCACGTTTGTGAATGTTTCTAGCTTCTATTTTCCAAAAGTTTAGTGATGCTCATCAGCTGTCTTTTTGTTTGGTTGCAGAATGGATGTGTAAACAGTGCACATATTCTTAAGCTGTTGGCAATGTGCGCTCTGTTTGTGCAGATCCTTTGTAAATATGAATGCGTATGATGACTATTGAGACTGAGAGATATGTGTTGAAGGCTTGTATGCTTGACCTGACCCTATTTATCATAGCTTTCTGCAGCAGGTTATTATTGTCCATTTCATCACTGGTTTTTCCAGTCAGTTCCATCAGTATGCCCCAAAGAACTGGATTAGTCTCTGCCTTTGAAGAGCCTGAGTGAGCTGTTATCATCTGTGCTGGACTGTGTGTTATGGTGGGCCAGTCAGAGCCAAACCAGGCTGGCTGTAGCTTGAACAAAGAGGCCCTGTAGTGTTAGATCATGGCTGGGATGTGTGTGTGTGTGTGTGTGCGCGCGTGTGCACAGACAAGTACACATGTGTGTGATTGGTGGCTGCTCTTTGTTTCCCAGCCCAGGGCCTTGCTGGCCAGCGCTCAAGCCTGACTAATATGGATGTATAAATACACTAGGCTGCCGTCAGTTTGTGCAACATCAAGCACACCATTGTTTCACACAACTCTGTGACTTCAGAGATAAACCTCATCCTTTGTTCCCGTCAGTATTTTTATTTTTTCTTCACTCTCGAAAATGAGACGTTAATGTTCATGTTTGTATTGGCCTCACATGTTCTGTGATCTTTGCTTTTGTATGATGACTAAAGTGTTCCTGTAATACAATACACGAGATAACTGAATTACCATTTAACACGGAGGCACAGCTGGTAAGATCTTTTCCACACAGACAAATTCTCTTTGTGGATTTTAGTTCTATGCAGCATGACACCACATTGGCATCCCTCATCCATAACACATTTTAATTAGCAGTTGAAATTCACTCAGTTAAAGTAGATTGTTTGTTTGTTTTTCTCTCATATAGTAAAACTAAGCTAACCCCTGAGTTGTGCTCTGTTACTGTTTGCTTTATACCCTGCTTATACCTCACACATAATCAGCCAGCCTGTTAATCATCACGTCACATTGCAGTGATTAATTACTGTAATAATCTCGTCTGAGAGTCAGAGCTGTCGTCCCAGCGGAGTAAATATTCTAAGCCTAAGAGACGGGCAGGTTCCCTCTCCTTAACCATTGTGGCTGTCACTTTGCCAGATGTGTTCATCAGTAGAGAGCCAGCTTTTTTAGATAAAAACAGCCAGTGTGAATTAATATCCGTTCTCTGTCCTAAAAATCTCACAAGCTGTCTTAGTTGTAATGTATGTATATCTGTCAGGGGCAGAGCTTTTACTGCTCACAAGCTCAACATAACGACACACACACTCCTTTGCACTTTTGAAAATACTAATATGTCTGGTGCTGTTATAATCCATTTAATTTATTAAAACTGAATCAAGCAACAGAGTGAGCAATTAAATTAATTATTTTTTAGCCCTTTTAATGTGAGTGCGACTTTCATGCCATGCAGTACACTTTTACTGAAAATCACTCATTTTCTAATAGACAGCCCTCTCAATTGAAGCCAGGCTGTTCTGTCAGTCTTTTGTCTTTCTTATGACTCATACGCTTGACCTACAGCCTCTTAGTCCTGCAAGCATGTATACGCCCTTTTGGCTCATTCAGATACTGTAGGCCCTCCCTTTAAAGGCTTATGGTTAGTGTGTATGGGTGTAGGTGTGGGTGTGTCAGATTTCAGTATTTTCACTGGGTTTAGATTTGGTGGAGCAAAATGTTTCACACAGAAGGAATTAAAGTCCTAGTCTTAGCTTGCTTTAGAATAGGGATTTAATTCCATGGTTAGCATCAATGTGTGTGTGTATGAGACACAGGAGCAGAAAACAAAGAGGAATATGTCACTTAACTTGTCATCATCTACAGCTGTATACACCCTGTCTATTGACACCTTAGCTTATGTAAGTTGTATAAGCAGACCACAGCCTTGCTCTCGTCGTCCTCTTCCTCCTCCTCCTCGTCCTCCTCCCTGCCTGCCTATCTGAGCAACCCACAGTTCAAGGACAAGGCCACCTGCCTGCCTGACCGCCTGGTCACATGACCCCAGCACGCTGTTGTTTCTCATGGTGTAACCCCCCTCTGTCTGCCTGGACTGTTGGATGAATGAATGGATGAACGGATGGATGAATATATCACAAAACACTTTAGAGGAATGGATGTGTTTGGGAATGTCGGGGGGAGCCATGGTTAAATGGGTCAGGTCCCTTCACACAATGGTGGCATTACTGTGGGAGTCGTAGGGGCAGACAGGGGAGGGGGGGAAGAGGGGAAGGAGAGATAGAGAGAGGGAACACCCAAGCCCTCTCCGCCAATTATGGACATAAATAACATCCAAACAGAGCTGCCATGGAAATTAGGGTCAAAGGGTTAACTGTGTGTTCTCGAGGTTCAGGCCAACTGAACTGAACAGAGTGATTGAAGCACAAACCCACATCAGGAGACGTACAGTCAGTGTAGCACAGGTTAGTGGCAACAGGGCCGGAGGACAGTACATGAGTTTGGGATTCAGAGCAAAGTGACCTGTGTTAAAACAGGACAGGGTGCTGTGTCGGTGGGGTTATGTTGGTTGGCTCCCAATGAGACAAGGAAATATGATCCAGGAAGTTCAGTTGGAGTAACAAATTAATGCATTAAAAGCCTTATCAGATGGCACAACACTGAAGAACAGTTTGCCATACTGACAGCATTTTCTGTCCACACAGGATGGATGGCATAATAATCCACGTTTTAATATGTGCTTGTATGTTTATGATGGCCAACAGAACTTGTTGCTGGTTGATGTTGCATTGCAGCAGAATTTAAGAATAGAGCAACTTTTGGCCATACGAACCCGCATGGTTTTGCTGGAGTTCCCTGCTTTGGCACCCGCACTGTGTTGATGGACTGGCTCCATTCAAATGAATGAAAGGCCTGCATCAAAATGCAGCCTTAGGCGTTTCAGTGTCACATACCTTGCTTTGAAACATCAGTATTTATCATAGTCGCATAATTGACTAAAAGTTCTCGTTTAAAAGCTAACTGTCACAGTATCTTTTAACATGTTCAGACACATTTAGGTATATGGGAAATTGGTGTTCTCTTCTTTGTGTTTATTTGTGACTTTTCCTAACAAATCTACAGTATAATATGTCTGGGCATGTGAACAAACACCAGACGCTCTCATCAGCTGGCTTTTGGTCCGTGTCCTTATCACATGCAGTTGGCAGCGTTCGATGTGAACCTCCTGTGAACGGTATAGTTAGGTTAAGGGAAGGTGATGACAGTAATGATCATGCTGATGTCGAAGATGATGGGTGAGATGGTTTGGGGATTAGGTGATGATTAAGGGTTGAGGGAGTTAGATTATGGCGATGATAGGGTGGCCAGATGACATGGTGTGTTATTTTAAAAAGCTGATTATAGAAGCTGTAGTAAATGAGCACCCTGCCACGTGTGGTGGTGTTTATGTCTTTTGCTTCCCCTGCCACATTGGACTGTGCTCAGCACTCTGCCGCAGACAGCTGTACCATCACTCCCTGCAGGCAGACAGACTGGACAGGACAGGACAGCGGTGTTGCTTCATCAGCTGGAGGGAAGCTGTAATTTAAAGCTGGGGACATAGCACTCTGCAAGTTTAAAAAAAAACAGTCCTTTGAACACAAATTGCTGAGTGTCTCTTTGACCTAATAGTAGTAACATTATCACATTTTCTGTGCTTCCCGTGGAGTAACCAAACACTGACTGGCAGACACATAAATTAAAAAGAAAGCCTGTACTAAAAGATGAATCATACATAAAGAAGAATCAGTGTGATGTAACTGAATTAGAGGATGAGTGAAAGCAAAAGATGCCTGCCTAGCATCACTTTAATCCAGTGTGGCAGGTCAAAGGAACAGATAAATACCTTCTTTGCTTCAGCTCTCAGATGACCCAGCCAGGAATAATATAGAAATGCTCACTCACTCTTCTGAACATCAGTCAGTCTCTGCTGGCTGTTTACTCATGCTTCTGTCATTCACATGTAGACTTTGAGGACCCCGGGGCTTAGTTGTGCAAATAAGCAATAGAGTCTACCTTGCTAAGCCAAACAACAACTGTGTTTACTGAGACTGAACAGGATATGCAAAGAGTAAGTGTACATGTAGTTTGTAGACTGTAGCTACGTATAAACTATGTCTTGTTTGCAGAATTTTATGAGTTAATAACGTGTGTGTGCTATTTATGTGTATCTTTGCTGGTTAAATGTAGTTTCATTGAGTACATACATGAAAAAAATCCCATATTATAAAAACTTTAATTACTGTCTTCATTTCAACCATATTTGTCGGAATATGAATAGAATTAATAAATTGATTAGGATACTGATCCTTTCCCTCTTATGTCTTGTCTTGCAGAGTGCAGCGATGGAGGAAACAGTTATATGGGAACAGCACACAGTGACCCTTCACAGGGTAAGTGTTTACAGCCTTTTAATACACTCTCCCCTTTCTTCTCCTTTGTCTTTTCCCCCTCTCTGCCTGTCTCTGGCATTCTAATCTTGCACCATGTCTTGTATGTTCTTCACTTTTTCCCTCCCTGTTCCTCTCTGCCCTCTGCTCATACGTCTCATTGCTCTCTCTGTGCTGAGAGGTCCAGCTGTAGCAGCAGGATGTGTGGTGCTGAAACAATAGTCAAGGAACCCAGATGGCAGGAAACAAGGCTAAGGAAGACAGAAATCAGCATCCACTTCCTTACTACTTCATTTCACTTCCTTCCTGTTGGCAGCATACTCTTCTCCTTAACACAGCTCCAGGGAAAGAGGAGGGTGATAGTTTTACACCATGTGCTTTTTGTCCCCTGTTAAGTCATGTAATTATGATAGATTGTAGTAACCTCCTAACCTCAGTAGCTAAGATCGGTGCATATGACTGATTACCTCCTCTGGCACAATCAGCATCATCAGATTAACTATCAAACTATTCAAAGCCAAATTTCTCCTGACAGAGCTAAATAAACTCATTGTCTTGCTTGCTGAATTTCTGAATGTACTTTGCTTTGAGGCAGTGAACTCTTAGGTCGTTGATGCAATCGCGCCTTGGGATTGTGTGGAGCACCTGTCTAGACTGGGCTGCTTGCTGTAATCTAATTAGCGGCGGCTTTATTGAGGCTGATGGAGCAGGCCAGTGTGGCCTGTGGTTCTCCGCCTTGCGCCCTCTCCCGTGTTGTTGCGGTTGTATGATTAGCCATTTACATCACATGGCTAGCTCCCCTGGTGCTGCCTGCATAAAACACAGCAATCCACAAAAGCTCCATGGAAACCCCTTTGAAAGTTATCAAAATAACTTGCAAATGCCTAGCTTTGTTCTTGTCTACAGTTTTAAAACCCTCTTTTATTGCACAGAACACATTGCATTGTTTTACTTAAGTAACAGTTGATAGATAAAGTTAAGATAAACTTTATAATTAGTCTGCAGAGAGCCTATTAGCCTGCCTTTGTTAACAGCCGAGCCCAGGACAAGTCTATTGTATTTGCCAGTCAGTAGTCAGCCAGTGTTGTGTGTATTTTTGTGTGTCTAGGCTCCAGGTTTTGGGTTTGGAATTGCCATCTCAGGTGGGCGAGACAACCCTCATTTCCAGAGTGGGGAGACGTCCATTGTGATATCTGATGTGCTGAAAGGAGGTCCTGCAGAGGGACTGCTACAGTAAGTCTTTGACTATTGCCATCAATATTTTTGATAATGCTGGATTTTTTTGATATATGTTAACATTTACACACAAAAAGATTGTAGGAGCACTGATAGTTTGACCGCAAGATTAGTTCAAGTAAGCTCCTGCTCATATTTCCTCTGTTCCATTTTATTCTGTATACATGTTAACCATGTTGGTATGAATTGTGTCGATCCACATAGATCTCTGCAACTATAGCTAATGGAATTTGTTTGACTGTTACAGAGAAAATGATCGAGTGGTGATGGTCAATGCAGTCTCTATGGACAACGTAGAACATGCCTATGCTGTGCAGCAGCTCCGGAAGAGTGGCAAAAATGCAAAGATAGTAAGTTTGACATTGAAGGTATTTACAAATAATGACTTTGAGTGAAATTGAAAGAAAGAATGAATCACAGTTAAAAATCATGCATAAAAGTTTGAGAGAGCATGATTTCAGGATTGGGGTTCACCTACTTTTAATTTCCGTTTGACAGACTGTCTTGCGGATTGTCATTAATGCTTCATTAATGATACAGTCATGTTTGGAGGCCTAATTATTTTGTACGTTTTTAAGCTTGTTGATAGCCTCCACTACTTCTCCTTATGAGGAAGACCATAAAAATTGCCTCTTTAACACTCAACACTTCCTGTCTGTTCCAAGACTATTCGTCGGAAAAGGAAAGTGCAGATCCCTGTGTCTCGGCCAGGGGACAGGGAGACAATGTCAGAGCACGAGGAAGAGGACAGTGATGAAGATGATGGCTATGAGCACCACAGTGGTCGTGGTGGCAGAAGTGCCTATGAAGGAGCAAGCGGAGGCACGGGCACTGGCAGGCGTCACGATCGTGAGCGTAGCAGCAGCGGCAGGCGGGATCACAGTGCCTCGCGGGAGCGGAGCGTCTCACCACGCTCTGATCGCCGATCACAAGCCTCCTCTGCTCCCCCCAGGCCTGCCAAGGTCACCCTTGTCAAGTCCCGCAAGAATGAAGGTGGGCAACACAATGTCCAACACCTGAAAAGTTGTTTACTCAAAAAGTTGTAATTCAGGTTTGAATGACATAAAAATCAAAACAGCTTCTTGAATCTGTTTAATATATGAGTCTGTTGACTCTGTTGAATATAAATGAACATATATAACTAGAAATGCTAGAGTTTCTTAATCTTACGAGCTTTCAGTAAAGGCCAGTCACAGTTTTTATGTCGACTAGTTAATCTTACTTGCAGAGAACAAAGCAATGGCTAAACTGATGTTGTGCTCTGACGTTAATATTACTTTGTTATACTCCGAAAGCAGAATATGGACTGCGGTTGGCCAGCCACATATTTGTGAAGGACATCTCCCCTGAAAGCCTTGCTGCCAGAGATGGAAATATCCAGGAGGGAGATGTTGTGCTTAAGGTGAGAGAAAAGAGAGTTTTTGCATGAATGAGAAAGACAGGGCTTTTAAAAATGGGTAAAACACTGTAGTATGGAAATGAACTGATTATTTGAATAAATGTAAAAGATCAGTGTCTAAAGAAATAGCTCTAAAAAATTTAATTAAAAGAAAGAGTGAGGTGTGTTGAAAGAGAGGAGAGTATCAGGTATTATTTTACTGAAAACTCTCACTCGTCTGCTGTGGTAATCTGTGAGCTGCTGAAAGTGGATCACAGAGTGAGGTCACAGTTCATTAGTATGCAGGCTCACCAGCAGGAATACCACACATTCCATTATTCCTTTGAATTTTTATCCACTCAATCTCTGAGGAGGGAAAATCCTCCTTCACAATAGAGAGATGCATTCAAAATCCAATTTAGTGTATCAGTTGTTTTGAAGAGAGGCAGAGGTATTTTGTAGTTGAAATGTGATTGCAGGACAAGGACCAATAGAAATAGATACTTGAATAAAGATAATAAAGGGTTGCTCTGTACAAAATGTATAATACAATACCACGTCTGTGTATTCCTTGTTTCTGAGAGAACTAAAAACATTGTAAGCCTAACTATATTTTACATTTTTAGACTTGTGTGTCGCCTCCTCTGCTTTTCCTTATCTAATACATCATTATTGTTAATTTGGGGATGAACTAGGTCGTTCACAATTCCTCTTTGTCTTTTGATGATCCCATGGTCTCTAAAGCACATTGAGCTCTACAAGAAAAACTGTGCAGTGAAGATAACTTGTCGACTCTATCCAGTTCTTGTGCTGACCCACTCCTCTTCCTCTGGCAGATCAATGGCACAGTTACAGAGAACTTATCCCTGATAGATGCCAAGAAGTTGATTGAGAGGTCAAAGGGCAAGTTGAAGATGGTGGTGCAGAGAGATGAGAGAGCCACTCTGCTCAACATTCCTGACCTTGATGACAGCATCCCATCAGCCAATAATTCAGACAGAGACGGTGAGACAAGAGACATGAAGCATTGTTGGATGCAGCTGGCATTTGATCCCACAAGCTGTAACTGACGAAAGACAAATCTATGATATTTTTTAAACATTGAAACATTTCAATGATATTTTTTTTTATTTTAACTCTTCTTAATTCTTGAAAAATTCTAAAAATCTTAATTTATGTCATTGATTAAATGCTAATATATACTTCACTTAAATTTCACAGACATTTCAGAAATACATTCACTGACATCAGACCATTCCAATCGATCCCACGGGCGAGGTCGATCACGTTCGCCTGACAGGCCCGAACCATCGGACCTTCTCCGTCACTCACCTCGACAGATCAGCAATGGCAGGTGAGCAAACTATACATACACACACTTCTGACTGCAAATATGGTGATGGGACACAGCTGTCACACATGCCACAGTCATACATCCATACTCCCACCACTCCACCTTCATACATCATGTTCACACCCACAGGTTAGTGGGTGCTGAGTAAGTACCTTGCACCACTGATGCATTAATCAATAGATAAAGATATTGCATGCATAAACCATCACACTCCCTCCGGAGCCATTGCTGAGTCCAGTAATGCCTTGCTGGGAGGGACTGGGGAGGAGAGGAGGGATTGATTCACCCCTTTAAAGGATACTAGATCACTAGATTCACCATTTTTTATGCAGAGAATCACCTTCAAACTATTTAAGGTTGACTCAGCTTTATAGAATTGCTCACTTAAATCATGCAAAGCCACGTTTATTTTCTGGTGTTGCCATTTCTCATGTAAGTGGCCTAAGCATCAGTGCTCAAAATAGAATCTATATTTTATAATGCATATTTGATGAATGTCATTTGATAGCTGTTTTCTGTATATACTCATGACACGCTATTCATTCTAATGTCCACACTATCTCTTTGTCCTCCTCTTTTCTTACTACCAGCTGGAGCTTCCAGTAAGTTATCTTTCCCATAGTGTAGAGTTTGTGTAGCTTCTTGTAGCTGACAAACTCATAGATGGCAATGGAGAGCTAGTGGAAGACATGCAAGTGAAACTATAGAGCTTCTCTCAGTAACTGTGGAGCTTGGGCATCGTAAGCTTACTAGGCAAGAACAAGATACTGAGCTTGGGTGAATGGGACAAGATGCTGAGCTCCTGCAGACTTGAAGCAAGTTGATAGAACCTGACTGGGCAGCGAAACAGGCTTGCCACTTTTGGGAGGAGACCCATACTAATTCTGTCATTGGCTGCAAGAAGAAAAGACAGAGTATGTTGTTCATTTCACAATAAATGGTTCTGTTTGATACTATGAGGTAGGGGTGGATATTGAGTCAGGGGCCTGAATTCATGTTGGCGTCAAGCACTTGTTCTGGATTGAACTGTCAGAGACTTGTATAAGCAGACCTCCATTTCATCATGTTTATATGAGCCTCGGGGCGCAGACGCAGTGGGCTGTCATACTCCAGCAAAAAAATGAAAAAAAACAATGCTTCAGAGCACTTTTTGTTTGTAGCCCAGATAGAAAAAGAAGCAGAGGTGCTATTTTAGGAAGCTGTCATTTTCAAACTAATTGCTAATCAAACAGATGCAGTTTTCTCCAGACTTCTGTTATCTTGATGAGATGAAGGTCTGACTATGTGAGATACAGTATGGATGCCAAACTCACCAGGAACATGTTTGCAAAACTAAAATACAGCTGAAAAACCAGTAGTCTTATTGAGGTACACATTACTTACTTTGCTTTTGCACAGACTAAACACTTAAAACAGCTGTCGTAGCTGCGGGATGTAAGCTGAGTGTGCTGCTGCTAGTTCCGCTTTCTGGCTTACTAGTTGCTTCTAAGTCAAGTCATATAACTAAATTAACCCTCAGTGTCACCTTGTCATTAGATGGTACATTATGTCAGACTGTGGAGTAACCATACTTGTTTCAATGCAGGATGAGGGCAGGTTCACTGTTGCACAGATTACTTCCAATGTAAGTGAATGCATTCCTCTGATAACAGGCCAGTATGTTATTGTTTTGAGCATTTCACTGTAATATTGTATTTGCTCTTTCCCTAAGCAGTCTTTTATCTTCATGTACCAAATACAGTATATGTAATGAGAAGAAGAAAAACAAATGCTAAGTCCGATATTTTTATGTACCTGTGCGCATTTTGTCGTTTTTATTTATTATTATTTATACATTTATACAACATTTATACCACAACCTGTGGTTTTTGATCTAAATATTATAATGATAATTGTCTAAAAGAATGTGAAAAAAAACAATGACTTGTTAATCTGAAGAGTTACACCTGCTTCTCCTGTGGTTGTGGTTCAAGAAATAACTTGGGAAATAATTATCACTAGACTGATGTAAGGGAATGTTTTCACTATCTCCCAGTTTAGGAGTGGAAAAAGGAATTTGACATACTTCCCACAGTGCTTTGCCCCAAGCCAGATGGTTTGTTTAACCTGATTGGCTGCAGGGCTTAGAGGCATTCTTTTGCCTCGGGCACGACGTTGTTCCATGTTTTTGAATCACGGAGATCATCATCTCAGTGAGCATGAGCATACTTTGTGCACTTGTGTTGTCATTCAAGGAACTGAACTGAAATCATCTCAATAATTGTCATGGTTCAACTTACAGACCCATTCGAGTGAGTAATTAGTTTTTGTTTTTAAAATATTGTTTAGTTTTTGTTAATGATATGTTCCATTATATGATTGTTATTTTGCAGGAGTGAAATTTTGCTGTTGTTTGATTTTCAAAGATATGCTAGTATGTAGTCAGTTTTGCTGAGTCAGTTTTGTTCTGTAAATGTTTTGAAGCTTGTGCATGGATATGAAATTAGAGACTGTTGTGCCGTGCAGAGATTCCGTGCTGTATTTTGCGTTGTTTGTTGATGTCTGTGCAGCCACATCTCTCCAGCTCCTTCTGTCTCTCACTCACTTGCTCTCTCTCCCCTGTACCCATACTGTAAGAATGTGTAAGCGAAGGGATTGAACAAAGGCTTCTGTCAAATGGTGTTTGTCAGTGTGAAGCCTTTTTTTAGCACCATTCTGCAGCAAGGAACAGCAGATTTAGGCCACAACACTCTCACTCCTCTCTCCTTCTGTCTCCTGCACCGTTTGTCTCTCTCTTTCCCCCTCGTCTCTCACACTCTGTTTCTCATTCATCCATTACACACACACACTCTGTCTCTCGCTCCCTCCCATTACAATTCTGTTATTTATCCTCAAGCTGCAGCTCTCATTCATTCTTCTTCCTCAACAACAGACACACATGCAGGTCTCTCTGATGCTGATTCTGCTGACATTTAAACTTGCACAGATCAGATTCATGTGTAAAACTGAATTGTAGTGAGAGCTGCTTGACAAGTTCGGGAACCTAGAAAAGGCTGTTTTGTGGTGGAAAGCTAACAGGTTTCACCCTGAGTATCAGTCCTTGCATTTGAATGGATGTATATGTATTGTATTTGCATCCTTGTCTCACTGTGTTTTATTGTGTGAACATGGGTGACTTCACTGTACTCTATATTTTGGGCATGAGTGAAGTTGCCTTGTCTGAGCTGGTGGCACAGTCTGCACCTTCACATTCTTCTACAAAAGCTTCTGAATACGGCTCAAGTGCTGTGCCAGCCGGCAGTCATGTGACCAGATTGGAATTCAACCATTGTTTTAAGCAGCAGAGCCTTCTCTACTCTGTTAGTCTTAGCCTACTAGACACTCTCTCTCACACAGTTTTCACTTGTTTATTTTATCCAGGTTAAACAGGAACTTGGACTGAAAAGTATCCGAACTCAAGAGTTTATGTTGGGAGACTTGGTCTGACTTTCTTTCCCGGCCTGTGTGCTTTCATTGGAAAGGTTACTGAATGGTCTGCTCCAATTGAACTCCAATATTTGCAGGTTGTTTCTGACAGAGATGCACATTCTTCTTTTAATTGCTTATTGTGTTCTCTTCCATTTTTCTGTCCATGTTCCCTCATCATGTAATCCATGGTCCGTGCTATTTCTCTATCCATTCATTTTAGTGTCTGTATTTTCCTGGTGACATCAGCATAGGACAAAACTATATACACTATTTCACTTAGAAAAAACATGGTCTCACACTGACAACAGCAAAGATGTTGCAGTCATTTTAGGAATGCATTAATGCAAACTGCTTTAAACTGACATTGTCTACAGTGTTTACAATTTCATTTAGCAGACACTTTTATCTAAAGTGACATACATCCACATGCCGATGGAACGGCCATCGGGGGCAAGGATACTTCGAGAGATAGACTGCAGGGAGCCAGGGACCGAACCACCAACCTTATGATTGGTGGACAACCTCTCCACCTCCTGAGCTATAGCCGCCCTGTCATTGACAGTGCACTCGTACTGAATTGCCTTGTGTTCATTTTGTTTGTTTCAGCCATCGAAGTCGAGATGAGGAGCGCATATCCAAACCAGGGGCCATGTCCACACCAGTCAAAAGCTCTGATGATGGTGTTCTGTCACAGGCCAGCGACCAGGCCAGCTCCAGAGATGACAAACAGTTACCTCCACTGCCCGGTACTGAAGCCTCTGCCCATCAGCCCTCAGCACTGCAGATTTCTCATGCTTGTCTCAGCTTTTACCACACGTTATATTTCAACATCTCATTGTCATTAGTACAGTAAGGTTCCTATTAGGTCTCACATAAGAGAGATCATTATAAGAGGTGCATTAACTTTTTTCCTGAAGAGCAGTGCCTGAAGACAAATTATTCAAAGACACAGTGAGTTTCAAACATCAGACACTGTTGCATACCTTAACACTAAGCACCAAGTGGCACTCTTAACTGCTGCTGATTGTGTAATATCTGATCAACATTGTTAAAGTTATTAATAGTTGCACATTACATTTTCACATATCCTTCTCAGTCTCCACAAAGAAATACTAACTTAACTGCTGAGAGAGCTGAGAAGAAAAGTCTAATGTTACAAAACAAATACCACCAAATCTGACATGAATTAAGGTTGATGCTTTCACTTTTACTCTTGGTTTCACTCTTACCAGCACTTGGATAATACAGTGTGTATAGCTTTCCATGGAGTGCATGCTATTTTACTCACTTTGTTTGTATTTGTGGCAGAACCAAAGCCAGTTTATGCACAGCCTGGTCAACCTGATGTGGATCTGCCTGTCAGCCCCTCCGATGCTCCTGTACCCAGCGCTGCTCATGATGACAGCATCCTCAGGTAAGTGTCCTGGATGTTCTCATCCAAAGCACCTTAGAGGATCGAGTGCAGATCTGCATTGCGGCATGTATACTGAGTGCATATATTCATTTTGATAACCAGAGTGAACTTTATTATTCGAAATACACTACCACTACCATAAATTTGCAATTTACTTCAGATTAAGGCAGAGATTCTGCTCAGCTTCTGCTCTCTTGCTTGAATAGCTGGCTGTTTTCTGTCTCTTAGAATGACTCTTTTTAAATCCACAATTTGGTGACCTTTTTGCTTAATTCTACCTGTCTACCTATGTTCTCCTGCAGGCCAAGTATGAAGCTGGTCAAGTTCAAGAAGGGAGAGAGTGTCGGTCTGCGGTTAGCAGGAGGGAACGATGTGGGAATTTTTGTGGCAGGAGTTTTGGAGGACAGTCCTGCAGCCAAGGAGGGGCTGGAGGAGGGAGACCAGATTCTCAGGGTACGATACACTGCATCATTTTTGCGACATGGCTGTTTTGGTTTCTCCAGTGACCCGATTTTTGTCACAATGTGCAAACTGTGTGAAATTTAGCTTTGACATTAGTGAGAGATCAACAGAGTTCCACTTTACAAAGCTACATTTTTGCTGGAGAAAAGTGTTGGCCTCCTACCATATGTGCTTCAAGGGTTTTTAGGTGTCTACATGTGCAGGACAGATATTTCATCACAAAGGCAGCAGTTCACTGTTGAAAGGAAAGATGATTGTCATGACCTTGTTTTAGATTCATAAGAATTGAAGTCTTGATAAAAACTGCTGAAGTTGACTATTTATAAAATGTTAGATTTCAATTACATATTTCAATAACTTGTTTATTTTGTGCACACACCAAGTCATATGCATATAAAAACATTAACTGTGCCTAAAGCAGATGATTTTAATGTCTTGTAATTGCAATGTGTTGTCCTAGTGTTATCTAGCTTGGAAGATGATTCTATTGTTTTTGTTCATTGAAGTTTTTCTGTTTAGGAAAACTACTGCTATTTTTTTCCATGTCACATGTGTGAAAGTGGGAAGAACATCTGGTGTTATTGTCAAAATAGATGAGCAGGAGCTGCCCACGCTAACTTAGATAATCAGTAGTGCAATTATGTGATCCCATGGCCACAATAGTTTTATTTCTGTGTATAGGGATCTTGGGAATACAGTACAATGTATCAGTCAGTCCATGAGTCATTGAGGGCTCTGCCTCGTGTCAAAACTCTCCTTGTTTCCAATGTGAAGACACAATAGAGGCCGTTCTTGCACTCTGACCTTGGAACAGTTGACTTTCTGTTCCACCAAACACTGGAGTAACATTGTTGATGGGATGATAGAAACCCTCTTGATGTCATCGTTGTCATTCTGACATGTTTATACACCAGCCAAGGATTACACCTGCTATGTTTAATGCTGTGTGATGTGCACTGTGCAGAGGAGGCTTAATACCTTTTTTTCCTATGACATGAACATGTATGGACTGCATTTATCTGATAAACAAAGCCGTCCATTGCCTTATCTCCTTCTCTTAATGAATATACTATGTCTCGTGTTCCTCCCACTCCACAGCTTAGATCTCCTTTTTGTGTGTTCTCTCCACTGTACAAACACACTTTAGAGACTTCCAGGACATTGTTTTCCTTTTTCCCTTTGGCCATGGTGTGTTAGTGGAGATAAAGACGTCAAGCCCTCCTGTTTCTGGGAAGGATAAAGGTGTCTTTCTGAGGTTCAGTGATTCAGTTCATGTGTTTCTGGTTTCCCTGCTGCCCCTCAAGCAGAGTCAATAAACAGCAGTTATTGTGTTTGGGACAGCAGCAGGAGGTGAGGAGGAGGCTGCTTGGCTGTAGGGGGAATCGCCCTGCTTCTGTTGAGGAACAAGTTTTTCTGTTCCTCTGTTCCTCTTGTTCTGTGAGGAATCAATGAATAATAGCTGCTCGAGGTTTTTTTTTGTGTTATTGAAGAAAAATATCTTCAAAGTTGAAAAACAGGAGCGAAGAAGACTTTAGTTCAATAGCTTTCAACAATGTTTGAAGCATTATCAGTGATGATTTAAAATTACTTACTAGCTGGCCAACTAGTTGACAATAACATTAGCTTAAGAGTTTATAATTAGCTTTTTTCTATGATAGTCCACTTGTCCTTGGCTTTGGACTATAAGTTGATTTCTTCTTCTTCTTCTGTTTTGCATCTGTAGGTGAACAACGTGGATTTTGCTAACATCATCCGGGAGGAGGCTGTGCTGTTTCTGCTGGATCTCCCAAGAGGAGAAGAAGTTACTATTCTGGCTCAGAAGAAGAAGGATGGTGAGTGATGGCAGTAGAAAGTACTGTGTTAGTTGTGTAGCACATTTTAAGGGCTGTATCATCATCTATATATATATGTATATTTTCTCCTTTTTCTTTAGTGTACCGGAGGATAGTGGAATCGGACGTGGGTGACTCCTTCTACATTCGGACGCATTTTGAATATGAAAAGGAGTCACCATATGGGCTGAGCTTTAACAAGGGCGAGGTGTTTCGTGTAGTAGACACGCTCTACAACGGCAAATTAGGCTCCTGGCTGGCTATCCGTATTGGCAAGAACCATCAGGAAGTGGAAAGGGGAATCATTCCTAACAAGAACAGGTAAAAGAAGTTTTCAAGTCACACCTTTAATACCTGTACAACTTGTTTTGGTACTTTATGAATGGAGGCAGGTGAATAGAGCCATGATAGTAAATCTGGGAGTAGCAAGAAAGGAACATGTCCATTTACTCATTGGCTTCACCTGCTGTCTTTACACATTTTATCATAACTGTTACTGCTTATTATGTGTTTCTGTGATTTTGTTTAAGAAAAATGTCAGTGTTAAACTGTCTGTTATAAACTGTAAGTGTTTAAAGTAGGTCATATTTAACACACCACGGATCTACTGTGTTATGCCTGTGTGTCTGAGGATCTGTACTATAAATCATGATCTATCCAACAGCATCGTTTTACTGAGGCCCATGTCTACAGCCTCCAGCAGCCTCTGGCAGTGTTTACACAGAGATTCCTCACTGTTCTGTTGACAGAGAAGACATAGCTTTCCACATACTGCATGCATTTTAGTCACATATATTTAGTGTTGTGAATTATATCTCAGCTGCTCGGCCAAGTTAAACCTTCCTCCCTGGATATTCTTGGATATTCTTTCGAAACATAAATGTTAAAATCACACTCAGAATTCAATAATATTTTCAAAAAAACACACATCAAAGGGAGACTATTATTATTCAAAGCCACTAGGAATGAGTTCTCCCCCCTGCCAACCCGCTGCTTTAATCACCTGACCGCTTTCCCATGTTTGTGTGGTTTTCCAGTTATTTCTAAAAAAGAAAATATTGGTCAATCTGCAGTAATCTAATAACAACTTTAGGAAACAGATACTGCAAAAGGTGAACATTATAATAACTTAATGTTTTGCACATCTGAAATGATGGAAAGTATCAACTCTTTACAAATAAGACCTATTATTCCACTGCAAAGTCTCTGTATTTTCAAGTAAAAATATTGAACATTTGCTGGTTCCAGCTTTAGAATTGTAAAGATTTTCTGCTTTTCTTTGTCATGTATGACAATAAATGAAGTAAATGAATAAATTGAATTGTTGGTTGAACAAAGGAAGTCATTTGAAGACAACATTTTGAGCTCTGGGAAATTGTGATAAGCATTTTTCACAATTTTTTGACATTTTATAGATTAAAAGATGAATCGATTAGTTGTCAAAAGACTCGACAGATTAATCGATAATGAAAATAATCTTTAGTTGCAGCCTCATTCACAGTACCAGAATAGTATGACTTTCCCCTCAAAGGAACAGTTAGCTAAATGCTGACTGCCTGTGTGCCTGAACAGGCAGTCCTGACAGCTGACCGTACTTTTACTCTTCTCTGTCCAGAGCCGAGCAGCTATCCAGTGTGCAGTACACCCTCCCCAAAACACCAGGGGGCGACAGAGCCGACTTCTGGAGATTCAGAGGATTGCGAAGCTCCAAGAGGAATTTGCGGAAAAGCAGGGAGGACCTGTCAGCCCAGCCAGTTCAGACCAAGTTCCCTGCCTATGAGAGGGTGGTGCTGAGGGAAGGTAAGAGTACACAGTCTGTGGCAGTAATCAACTGCAGAGCCACATACTTTATACTTTAATATAGTGCAAGAACTTACCTCGTAGTGAACAGATTTCAAACTTGTAGCTAAAAGAAACACAAGCATGTTTAGATACTTTAACTATGACTTTTTAAAACAGTATGATCTGTTTTAGTAGTGTGTTTGGAAGTGTTACATAATGCTAACCTTTGACAATCTCCGTGACACGGTCTTGTTCGTGTACAGCTGGGTTCCTGAGGCCTGTAGTCATCTTTGGGCCGATAGCAGACGTGGCCAGAGAGAAACTGGCCAGGGAGGAGCCAGATATATTTGAACTAGCAAGTAAGTAGTTAAGTAACCATCCTCCTCTTTTCTGTGTTCAGGCTTTGTAGCTTCCCTCTGTGTCTTAAATTGATAGAGTACACATGGTTAATTTACATGTCGTACCTCTCTAAAGCCGAGGGCTGTTTAACTTCTCAGCATCCATCAAATACTCACAGTAGCGGTCATTATCTAATAACTGACTTGTTTCCACTGTAAAGAGACATTCATCACTGCTGCCTGTGACTCTCTATTCTTCTGTTAAATTCACTGCTTTGCTGGAAGGATCAGTACAACAGCTCACTGACAAACAGCTTGTTGAGGCTGCAAACCCCATTTAACTTGATTTAGTATTTGATTAAAAACACACATTTGGAGGATGCTCAGCAAATTCATTCCAAAATATATTTTCCCATTGATTTTCTTTTTAATAGATGTTATTTGCTTAACTCCATAATACTGCTACTTTTTCTTTTTTTTTTTCCCCTTTTCTCTGTATATAATTGTATATAATCCCCCCTTTTCTCTGTATATAATTCATTCTTCTACACCCCAAGCAGAGATGCCCACTCCCTTTTATTTCAGTCCTCTTACTTCATGAAGTTGCAACCTTCTTTAATGTGTGTGTGTGTTTTTTTTTTTGACACATTGAATATTGAATTTCACTTACTTCAAGTGCGCATTCACACATGCCAGCGCAACCACACACATATTTTGTACACACCCACATAGAAAATGATTCCATTCCTTGATGTTTATTTGCGTAACTCCAGTGATGTTTGTGTAACTGTATTTTCTTTTCAGAAACACAGCAACAACAAGGAGGGGAAAGTATGTCACTTAGTGCATCAACTTTTATTTGTTTTATTTGATTTAGTGAATGGCAGATAATCTGTAAGCTGGTGTTTTGTGGCTAGCTGACCTATAGATGTTTCAACAATGAGTATTGGGGAATAGCACTTGATTTAGGAAGTCACATTTGTCTTAACAATTTGAAATGACTATTGTTTTAGCAGATATTAGCCTGGTATACAGTCTTGTAAAACAAATCATAGAAAATCTGACAGGGGAAAAATGCAATATCATATTTACACACAGTTAGTTCTTTCATTGATTACATCTAAACCCATTCAAAAAGATATGAACATTGATGAAAATGGTCAGTGGTTTAAAGTTCATACAGATTTTTACTGTTGAGATGTATGTTTCTTTTCCAGACCACACCTCTTTTCCAAAATTTAGTCCCTAAGGAACTATGTGTCATCATGATATTGCATGTTGCATATGGAAGAGATTAGTGAATGCCGATTAATTGATTTTATAGTTGAATTTAGTGGTATTCCCCTTTTAATGACAGGTTGCATCATGTAGAAAGACAGCATGTGGAGCTGTGCATTTAATATGCCATGAAAACTGAGATGTGTTAGATTGCTTTTCCACAAAACTTGAAAGTAATGCAAAATAGACAGGTAGTGTTGAGTTTAAATTGAGGTTCAAAAACAGACACTATTTTTCCTCATTTGGACATCAAATCAATGTTGCATTATTTAGAGCTGCAACAATTAGTGCAACGAAAGTACATTAATCACAAATTATTTTGATAGACTATTAATTGTTTAAGTTACGTTTTTTAAAGCAAAATGTCAAGCATTTGGTAGTTCCCGCTTCTTAAATGGAAGGATTTGTTGCTTTTCTTTGTCATTTATGATAGTCTAAGACTACACAATTAATCTATCAATTAAGATAAGATAAGATAATTCTTTATTGATCCCCCATAGGGGAAATTCGGGTGTTACAGCAGCACAAGCAAACAATCAGATAGAAGTATAAAGTATACAAAATAAAAAACTATAAGAAACTATATTTAAAAAAAATTGAAAATAATCAGCAGATTAACTGATAATGATAATAATCATGAGTTGCAGCCCTAGCATTAACTTGCCAACTGGAGGCTTTGCCCCTAAAAATGCCCTGCAATGGTGAGATGGAAGAAGTGTTCCATGATACCTCCCATAAAAATACTCAGCATGTAGTATTAATGAAATAAGATATAGAAATACAAATAGTCAGCTAGTCGCAGCCAACATCTGAAAATAATTCTTGCTACAGTGTGTGCATTCAGACACATGGTCCATATTAGATTTATGCAGAATTGTCACCAAATAATTGATTACACCAAAGTTTATCTGTACGAAATTTGATTCAAATGTTTAATTCAATCAAACCATCACTCTGACGCAACTCTACAAAAGCAAAAAGAAAAGTGTGTGTGTGTACATCTGACTATTTATAATGTGGTGATGGAAGCATAAAGCCTCTAAATTTTACATTGACAGGGACAGTTCTGAATTAAAACTGCTGCATTTCATTTTAAAGATTGCTGCATATGCTTGATTCTTGACTTGTTGCATGGCTATATTTATCTGCTCTTTTAAAAGAATTGTTTTTGGGTAGTTTAGAGCCGAGTTTTTATAGATCATAGATCCTGTTAGAGTGTTAGAAATGAAGCCTCGCCCTCTGATGTGTTTAAGGCATTACTACACTGAACATCCTGGTGAGATGACTGCCCTCCGTTGAACCTTGTGTTTCTAGGCAGGAAACCATTGCTTATCTTTATGTGAATCATAAACCCCTCTACACATCCTTGCTTAAATCCCTGAGGCTTACAATGACACTGTATTCTCATTAATCCCAAATGACCCTCATGCTCTTGTATCTGCATATTTCATGTCAATGTTTCTCACATAACACACTTCCTGCACCATGATTTCTACTGTTACATGCAGTTGCACGCACACATTCATTATACACCAAATCGAATATCCATAAACCTGCCCAAAATACCTTATGACTACTGCATGAATTGGCTGCTGTCCTCATTACGTCTTTACTATCTAGCTGTCTTCATAAACGTACACTTGTCCTCTCCTGTACGGAGATAATTATTCCATATTTAACAGCTCTATTTCTGGGAGTCGACAACTGCACGCTACAAGGATGTCTAATTGGGGCACAGCCTGTGTTTATTGTTGTTTATCCCTTGTGTTGATGTGATGCGGTGACTCTGTCCATTTATCTCCTATAGAGAGCGAACCCAGAGATGCAGGAACTGACCAGAAAAGCTCCGGCATCATTCGCCTGCACACCATTAAACAGATCATTGACCGGGTGAGAGAAGCTGGATCTGCACACACATTTAAATATACAGCCAAAATGTAGAGATATAAACATCCTTTGACAGATTTGTTATGGTAATGAAAAGATGGCAGCGCGCCACAAGGATCTGTACAGCTCACTGCTGCCCTCTGGTGTATTGCACTCTAATGCAACTAGGTGCCTGAACCTCAGCACAGTGGTGAATTTTACTGTATCACGTTCATTTGAGAAACTAACTATATGGAAATAAACACATGTCTTTGTTTGTATTTGCTTTCTGTGTTTGAAGGACAAGCATGCAGTGCTGGACATCACCCCGAATGCAGTGGACCGTCTGAACTACGCTCAGTGGTATCCAATTGTGGTGTTTCTCAACCCAGACACCAAGCAGGGCGTCAAGAACATGAGGACCCGCCTCTGCCCTGAGTCTAGGAAGAGCGCCAGGAAGCTCTATGAACGAGCCCTGAAATTAAGGAAGAACAACCACCACCTCTTCACCAGTGAGTCCAGTGGGAGGGAGGGGGGGTAGATTGGTCCCCCAAACAAAGGAAGGTGAATGGTACAGAAGGCGAAGATAAATTTCAAAGGCAGTTGACAGTTGAATGCCGCAGTGTTAAAGGTTATGGCTCTGCTGCACTTGGTGTTCATGGCCCTGTTCTGTCAAACTTCTTACAAAAGCTTGTTCAGCACTGACCGTCACACAAGAGCACCCTCAGGCCCCTTTCTCAGTATGTACTCTTCCTGTCAAGGGATGTGGTGTGACCATACTTTAGGAGCATCTACTGGGGATAAAGATATTAGGGAGGTCCTAGAGATCATTTTTCTCAGTTTACATTTAAGCTTTCCACCACGCACTTATATTTTTCACACAATCTTCTGTCCAAACAATTGTTACACCACTAGCTGAAACTGTACCTCTTGTCCTTTCTCCTTGTACATTGTTTCCAAAATCAAGTCTCATAGAAGTGTTGAAAGAGATAAATGTGAAATACTTAACACCCAACATGCACAAGACAAGACCTTTGTTTTCTTACTGAGCTTGAAGGAGAACAGTTCAATAATGTTGCATTTAGAGAATCTCCTCCTCCATGGGATTGTTAATTCAAAACAAGATACTTGGAAACTATGTGCCTGAGCTGTCATGTGACTGCTTTTATTCACACTTGAGCAGCATAGAAAGTGTTAACTGGGTCCCAAGTGGGAAAATTACTAGAGCAACTTAAAATTATGCTGGAGTCCTTTACAGACTCTTTGTCAATCATGTAAAAGTGGCAGAGCATTTACGGGTTAGAGTGCGTGTCAAAAAGGAAGTTTTAATTATGATGTTATGGTTGTGCTTAATCGGCAATTGAATAATTGCTAGTGCTCATTTGATTGGAGAGATGTTTTTTCTTCTCTTCTGCCCTTCCCTCCTTGTATTCAGCAACCATTAACTTGAACAGCATGAATGATGGTTGGTTTGGAGCACTGAAGGAGATAATCCAGCAGCAGCAGAACCAGCTGGTGTGGGTTTCAGAGGGCAAGGTAAGAGACACACACACACACACACACACACACACACACACACACACACACACAACAAAACACTCATACAACCATGCAGACTGGAACTGACCTGTTCTTACTCCCTTGTTCCCATTTACTTTTGTTTCCCAGGCTGATGGGGCAGCTGAGGATGACCTGGACATCCACGATGACCGCCTGTCCTACCTGTCGGCGCCGGGCAGCGAGTATTCCATGTACAGCACCGACAGCCGCCACACCTCCGACTATGAGGACACGGACACGGAGGGTGGAGCCTACACCGACCAGGAGCTGGACGAAACACTGAATGACGATGTGGGTCCACCCACGGAGCCTGCCATCACCCGCTCCTCTGAGCCTGTCCGAGAGGACCCGCCTGTCATCCAGGAGCCCCCTGGCTACGCTGGCTACCAGCACACCGTGCAGCCGGACCCCCTGAACCGCATCGACCCGGCTGGATTCAAGGCACCAGTGCCGCAGCAGGTAGCGTTTCTGAGAGCTGCACGTCTTCCCTGTTGTCTGGAGGACGTGGTTTGCGTTAGAAGGGTTTTTTGGAGGCGCTATTGAAGGCACTTTTTTATTTTTACAGTTATCCTGTCTATCTACTGTTACAAAACAATATGAGTGGGAAAGTGAAACCTTTTGTGGTCAGGTATTTATCGCCATATATAAATATTATATATAACAAATATATATACATATATATTTATTATATTATTTATTTTATCTATTTGCCTTTATGTGTTTGTTGATTGATGTTTGTGAGCGTGTGTTTTTTATTTTTGAAAAGGAGAAGAAGTTGATAAGTATTACTGTTACTCTTGTACTCTGTATTACCACAAGCTGTCTTATTGGTGTGACTGTTGCCGATGTCACCGGGAAAAGAAACTTATGTGTGTCCAACCAAGTGTCTGTACCAGTACTCACCTATGTGCACTTCCGACCTTTGTTTTACTTGTGATTGGGACTATGACGCTACGACACAAGAAAGTATTATGTGCATGTTGGAAATGCCAGTGTTAATCCAGTGTACCTGTGAAATGTATTAATCAAAAACTCGATTGGCCGCTGTGACACCCAAATCTAAACGTTTGTCGACTCATGATGTGTTAATGGACCGAAAAGAGGAAAAAAAAGAAACTACTGTATTGTAACCGCAGCATTAAAATCAAATTAGTGTACTCTAACCATGAAAACTTGTCCTGCTGCTAATTCCTAACCCTCACATGCCATTGGTTGATCTACAGCTAGTGTTAAATGTGAATGCGAGTGATTGGCTGTTTGAACCGGTGTAAGCTTTAGGCACAGGTGAGGAGCAGATCTTTGTAGAGGGGCTGTGAAGGTAGAAGCACTTGTTGGTACTGCAGCGTAGTGTGTCAGCGCGTGTTATTAAACATTTCTGAACCACTTCACAGAAAGCAGAGGCCGCTGCCGTCCCTAGCATCCCCCAGCAGCCTGAGCCCCTGGCTGAGACAGTGCCCCCTGCTGTCGACGTTACTGTAAAAACTGTAGGGGGTCTGAGCCCTGACGAGGCTCCTGCAGCTCCCCACAGCCAGCCAAGCCCCAACCCAGAGGCTGGCTCGCTTAGGAGGCCCACACCTGAGCTAGCCCCTCAGAGCGTCACACCAGAACCTCTACAGTCTGGACCGGCCAGTTCAGAGCCAAAGGTATCCATCTGACCGTCACTGGAACGCTGCGTGAGCCGGGCCCAGCTCAGCTCGGTCTGACCTGGCTGACCTCCTGTGCTGCTGCTGCTGCTGCCTGTCTACCTACCTACCTCCTGCTGCCACGCTTCTCTCTCTCTCCTTCCGCCCTGCATGTCTGCTGACCACAGTGCTGCCCAGAAGAGACAGAGATGTGTGCGTGTGGACGTTGTTGTGCGTGCGTGAGTGCGTATGTGTGTGCACGTGCCAGAGTGCGAGCAAGCGCTGGTAAACAACAGTGGGCTTGGAGGTGATGGCTGCGCTGATATCCCTACGTGTAGAGGAGCAGTGGAAATCCTCTCACTGTTGCTTATCCTCTTTGCATGGCTGTAACATGTTTGCCTTGTTCTCTGTTAACCACTAGAAGTAGATCTGTTTGTGCTGTATTTATCAGTGCAGATTGAATGGATCATTTCCTTGTAAAAGTAGCCATTAATTTTCCAACCATTTTTTCTACCTTGTTATCTGTTTGAAATGTAGCTATGACCAAGTAACAAAGATAACATAAACAGAAGTGTTCTTCAGATTTGGATGGATAATTAATGGTTACTTCTCAAATATCAGGATTTTAAATCTGTTTTTTGTACGATGAGTATGTGCTTGTAATGTCAAACATTATTGTGGATGTTTAAGTTGCCTTTATAATTGCACCATGACAGTGGGTAGCATTTTCCCTTGTGAATGCAGCAGTGCACAAAAAATGAACAAAAAAAATTATTCGTCAATTTATTAGAACTTCTGCGCATAGTTTACATTTCGATATGCCATTTTCACATTTTGTCAGTTTGGACAAGAAAAATGCTTCCCATTGTTTTGTTGTGTTTTTCTTATCAAATTTGTTATTCTTTATTTGATTTTAGTGTTTATTTGGGGTTGCAGTGATACATTGTCCTGTTTTTAAGCTGCAGTTAGTGTTTGGCTGTGCTGTGATTTCTGTTCAATCTAATATGTTATCTGACCAGTAACCCCTCCCTCTCAGTTTCTCTATTTCAGGTCTTTCCCTTCTCGTTTCCTCTTCTGCACTTAATTTCACGGATGCGTTTTAATATTCTCCTTTTCTCATGCTTTAACTGATTTTTTTTGTATCTCTAGTCACATCACATATTTGATATTTTTGCAGTTTGTTCGAGGATCGCGTGCACTCGTTTAACCTTTGTCTTTGTCTTGTATTTGTTCGGTAGATGTTTCAGAAGGATCCATACAGCACAGACAACACAGGGAGAATCGGTCACAGCATGAAGTCTGTGGCTTACAACCCTCAGCAGGGATATCACCCTGAGCAGCCATACAGAGATTACGACCACCCGCCCAGTCGGTATGATGTCAGCAGCAGCGGAGGTGGTTACCCAGAACCAAAGTACCGTAACTATGACTCTAACCCGCCCTATGAGAACAGTGTGCCTCACTACGACCAGCAGTGGAACCCCTACAGCCAGACGCTCTCGACTGCCAACTCCCAGGGCTACGATTCCCGTTTGCCATACAGTGACGGCCCTGACCCCCAGTACACCCCTCCTCTCCGCTACGACGAGCCCCCACCTACCCAGCAGGGATTCGACGGACGCCCTCGCTACGGTAAACCGACGGGTCCAGCCCCTGTTCGTTACGATGATCCTCCGCCTCCTGCTCCAGGGCCCGACATTCACTATGAGCAGGACACTCACCTGAGCACATACCCCTCAGCCGCCCGCTCCCCAGAACCTGCTGCCCAGCGGCCTGCCTATAACCAGGGACCAGCACCACAACAAAAGAGCTACAAACCTCAGCAGTATGACCCCATTCCTGTGAACTCTGAAACCAGCCCCACACCACCTCCCAAAGCAGAGGCCCCCTCGCCTTCCCTCGCAGACGTTCCGAAGCCTGTCCCTGCTAGAGATGAGCAACAGGATGACCCCGCCATGCGGCCACAGTCAGTCCTGACGAGGGTCAAGATGTTTGAGAACAAACGCTCCGTGTCCATGGACAGAGCCAGAGATACAGCCGATTCATCTGGGAACAAGGTGAACTGTTTAGCTGTGCACTTAATACAGTTACTGTAGTTGCTCAATACTTGACTTGTAAATTTTCCTTTCAACTTCTTTGTACATGAGCAGTGAACATTCCTGACTTTTTTTTTTTATCCTACTAATAAAGTTTATTGCTTTTGCTACGACAGGCAGCCGACTTACCTTTGAAAGCAGGTGGAGTAATCCCTAAAGCAAATTCTCTGAGCAACCTGGATCAAGAGAAGACCTTTAGGTGAGCCAGTGCTGCTGTTAATGTGTTTTCATTCACCCTGATTCACCCTCAGCTTAACAATGGAATAAAATTGTGTAATTACTCACTTTCATTTTCACGTCATTGACCAATTTGCTCAAACTTCATTTGGGCCATTTTCATTGTACACTCTTCTTCCTCCTGCTCTGCTTTCAGCATCTCTGCCTTTCATTTAACCTGATCTGTTTTATCACACCAACCCAGAGCCCCGGGGCCTCAGAAGCCTCAGCCCAGCGTAGCTGATGACATTGTGCGCTCCAACCATTACGACCCTGATGAGGACGAGGACTACTACAGGAAACAGCTGTCTTACTTCGACAAGCTCCAGGCCGGTCCCAACAAACCCCAGCCACAAGCACAAGCAACCCACAACTACCCCAGGTGATGCTCACTCCCGTCCTCATTCCCAGGCATTCATAGATGTGGGACATTAATGCATCATTTCCATTCCAGCTACCTTTAACATTATTTATGATTTTTATATTTATGTCTTGGTCATTTTTATTGTGAATTTTGAATTGATGGTTTTGGTCTTGTGATACAGGTCAGAGTCAGTGGAGAAACCAACTCCAGTGGAGAAAAAATATGAACCAGTTCCCCAAGTGACACCTTCTATGCCACCAGCCACACTGCCCAAACCTGCACCTGAAGGTAAAATTTACTCTTTTACTAAAACAGTTAAAAGCATTTACTATTTAAATTCTAGTGAGAGATACTGTAGAGCTCTTTCACTGACCCTTGTGACTCTTCCACAGCCAAGCCTTCTGCCCGAGAGGACACTGTCCAGACCAACTTCCTGCCTCACAAGAGTTTCCCTGAGAAGTCTCCAGTCAATGGCACAAGTGAACAGCCTCCAAAAACAGTTACTAACACCGGGGCTCCACCAGTATCCAGCTACAACCGCTACACGCCCAAGCCCTACACCACATCTGCCAAGCCTTTCGCGCGCATGTTCGACAGTCCCAAATTCAACCACAACCTTCTGCCCAATGACAAGCCTGAGATTGCTCCAAAGGTAAGCAGATGTTGGCCAGCAGTTGTTTTGGTGCAGTGCTCTGAAGGGGGTCAAATAAATAATAGTACAAACGGAGGCCACACTATTAATGTCCATGTGGACTTATATCAAAATCAAATCAAAAGATGACATAATTAATGATGCTCTTAATGTTACTGTGGCCCTCAGATTTGTTACCAAGTCAAAAACCAAACCAGTCAGTCTAGTTTTATGTAATGTTTAATTTCAAAACTCAGTGTCTTTTTTAAAATTGGTTCCAGCCATTTTCTATGTTGATTTCATGTTTCCAAAACTCTACTGTAACTGTAATTTTGTCACCACGTGTTGGTGGTTACATAAGTAACTCTTAGCTTCAAGCTCTTTAGCAGATGTCCTTACCAACAGTTTAACACTGGCTTGTAAATTTAGAACTGTCATCAAACACAACCATCATCTGTGTCTGGATTTACTGTCCAGTTACTGAAAGTTAGCCCTCACCTTCCATTCAGACAGATTCAAGAATTTTCAGTTTCTGTGGTATTAAGTATTGTTTCTAACACTTTAATCTCTTGTGTTTGGAACAGGGCCGGAGCTCCAGCCCAGTGAAGCCTCAGATACCCCCACAGCCCCAGAACGCAGACCATGACAGTGGCCTGGACACTTTCACACGCACTATGGAGCACCGCTCCAAACACCAGCACAACAACATCAACGCTGTGCCCAAGGCCATCCCTGTGAGGTAAGAAACTCACTCTGCTGTGGATTGAATCTAAGTTATTGTGTTGAATATGAGAGTGTCACAGTCAAGGTGTCTACCTCTCAGCCCCAGTGCCCTGGATGATGATGAAGATGAAGATGAGGGCCACACAGTGGTTGCAACAGCTCGAGGTATCTTCAACTCCAACGGTGGCGTCCTGAGCTCCATCGAGACAGGAGTAAGCATCATTATCCCACAAGGTGCCATTCCTGATGGTGTGGAGCAGGAGATCTACTTCAAGGTCTGCAGAGACAACAGCATCCTGCCACCGCTCGACAAGGAGAAAGGTAATTTACCAAAGATGAAGATATGAAGAGGCTGGGGGGGGTTCAGTTCAGATGGTCTCTGCATCTGAATTTAAAGCTTAATCTAAACTGAGATTGTGCCAATTGACTGTCATCCATTGGAGAGACAACTGCTAAAGTCCCGGCTGATTGTAAGATGACTGAATTAAAGCATCTATAATCAATGTTTTTATAATAACGTATCAAATGACAATAAATGTAAAAACAATGTGAAATGGAATCGATCAAAGTGATAACCCTACTGAGGATTATTACCTGAGTCTGCAGCTCTCCTCCACTTTACTTTTGGCTCATTGATTAACTGTCTAGCCTGCAGCTTTACTGCTGTGGTTCACTCTCCTTGCTCTTATAGCCTAGTTTTTTGGCCCCAGCAGCCAGGCAGCTGTTTTCATTGAAAACTCTAAAAACCCACAGTGCACTAACATTTTTATCATCTAGCATCTCAAGAGACAGACATTTCCCTCAGTAGCTGGTAGAGACTAAAAAAGATGACAAAAGAGTGAATATTGGACTTAAATTCACCAGAAACCAGAATCCAAATGAATGATAATGTGCTCTGTAACTGCTGGATGTTTAAATGAGCAACTTTAGCTGACGTGTCGACCATATCGACTTAAAGCGTGATAAAATGTCAATGTTGTGTTCACACCTGGTCTCGACTGCAGTTATTGCTGGGTTAAATGTTTAGTTCCTTTTTGATCTGTGGAGTAAAATGTGACAAATTGTCCAAGTCCTAATCAGTCTGTTGAGTGAGTCATTCACTCACAGCCGTAACTTATACTTTCTTCAGTAAATGTCAAACAGACTATTTTTCTGCCTGACAAAAAGCTTCACTGCGTGCACTGTGAGGGAAGTTGGCATTAATTAAAATAATCAGATTCTAAATCCAATATATTCAACATGTGCTGTAGCTATCCAGTGTGAGAGCTGTTGTTGTTCTGTTGTGTTGTTACTTATCACTGAACAGAGCCTATACACAGCTGCTGTGTAGGAGAGATGCACCGCCTCTTTCTCACACTTTGATTAGAGAATTTTCTTTTTATTCAACTCAAGTCTGCATTAGTTTAATCCACTTGTCATCTGCAGGCTATATTATACTCCGGTGCCATACAGTGACAGTTCTGACAGTGAAAGCATGAGTGAGCCCCCCACAATCTGATCAAAAGAGCTATCAGCAGTAACCACACAGTGATCTCAATATATAGATAATTATCCAATTCTAATCTAAAGTGTCTTCATGTTTCGACCATGCAGGAGTCAAATCCCTAGTTCGGACACAGTTTTGTGACATTTACAGCCATACAAAACCACAAGTCTTCGAGCACTGTAGAGAAACCTGTGTATGTTCACCTTGAAGCATTCTGAATTGAATGTATAACCACATTATGTCTGTGTTTGCAGGAGAGACTCTGCTCAGCCCTCTGGTGATGTGTGGACCTCATGGCCTCAAGTTTTTGAAGCCTGTGGAGCTGCGCTTACCTCACTGTGCGTCTATGACCCCTGATGGTTGGTCTTTTGCTCTAAAATCCTCCGACTCCTCGTCGGGTATGCTGTGCTCTCTGTTCTTCCGGGGTCGTTTGGGCTGGCTGTGTGAATTTGAGGGTTGTGGGTCACTGTTGAATCAGCTTTTACCCCTCGTTTTGCTTCTCTTCATTTAAAAAACAGAAAAATTGTGAAAATGATAATTTGGTCATTAGTCTCAGAATCAATTCAGGGGGAAAATCTGTCTTCTTTTTTCATAATTATGGCTTTGGTTGATTCATTTTTATCATTTATACTAGTTAACTCACACACTCAATCTATCATTCACTGTATCACTGGTTTTCTTTATTTGATACTTAGATCAAAGTCTTTCCTCATTATTTTTACATGCTGAAATTGCAGTTTCTCTCTCTTGATTTTCAGTCACCTTAACAACTTTCTCTCATTTCATTTAACATTCATGCACAAGACACGCTTGGCTGTACAATAATTTACTTTCATCAGAGAGAATTCTAGTGCATGCTTCTCTACCTGGAGTGATTCTTCTCACATAGCCACCCAAATCCTGACCTGGAGAACAGCTTTTATAGATGTTCCAGAAACTGGGACACTGTCATAACCAATAATGCCCATCATTATCCTGCAAAAAAGAGAAGTCACACAAAGACATCTTGTTACCATGTTAAAATATAGCTCTCTAAATTTAGTTCCGTCTTCCTGAGTGTGGAAAGAGACTGGCCTCAGTTTGTTTACTAAAAGAACGTTGGTGTATCTGAACAGGATCTGGGAGAGACAGGGAAGTAAAAGTATGCAAATAGAGAAACTATTCACGGCTCTCAGTGGCCCATAAAAGTCTGAGTAAAGCCACAGAGCAGAATACTGTGAAATCCACATTTATACTTGGCATGAAATTGATCAGTTGTTTGTTTATCACAGACATGAGATAAATAGAGAATTCTGCACAAATCATGTGAATAGAAATTAGAAATAAGACCAACTAATTTAAGTAGGTCATTGTGTAGTAAACAAGCTGAGGCTCATGTGGAAGATGAACTAAGAAAGTTTTCTGAATATTGTCCTTCTCACACCCCGTCTTCAAAAACAGTGGTAATTTTGGCAGCGGTCAGGATTAGCTGCTAATTAGCCTCATTTTAAGGATGAGACTTGGAGGGCTGAAGGAGATGTGAGCTCACTCCGTTGTCCTGCTGAATTGTGGGAGGATTATCGGGGTGCGTGGTAATCCTCTTATTGTAAAGCAAGGCCACTCTCCGGCCTCCTCCTGTCCCCTCTGTGGTTTTCTGCTCACTGCTTTCTTGCTTCTCCTCTTTCCTTCTACATAGCTCTGTGCTTCTTCCTGCCTGCCTTGCTCTGTTTATACTGTGTTAGTCTGTAGACGATTGTGTTAACATATAGGCTGAAATCTGAGCCACTGTGACACAGTTTAGCTCTGAAGCCTCTCTCTGTTCATGTGGAACTCAATTAGATTTGAAAATCAGGTGAAACTACTGAAATGGTTTATCATCAGGTTATACAATATCCCATCTTACAGGCTTGACCACCTGGGATGTTTATGGTTTAATGGCAACATGTGGATTTTTGTCACTACGGTGGCTAAGGAGTAATATTTTGATAGGTGGGAGCACACACACTAGCACATGGGTAACACCTTACACTCTCATAAAGTTCCAAGGATCTGTGCAGGTATAAGCTATGCAGCAGCAAAAGGCAGTGAAGAAGAAGAGTACCACCTGATGGACAGTGAACTGATTTAGACAAGGCAGTGCAGCATCGCAGGTTGAAGGTTCATCAGTTTGACAGGAAGCTCTAAGCATGAGGTCCAGTTACTGAACATTTTCAGCAGCTTACAGACACGTCTCCTGGCCTCCACCAGCAGATGGTGCAGTCTTCTGATGAAGGCCACAAGATATGACTGAAAGCTCCAGAAAGTTTTCAGCTAGTAAACCTTGTACATATTGTCAAACACCTTTCAACAATTGTCAAAATGGTTGACATTTCAGTCATTTTTCAAGCAGAAAAGCAAATATTCTCTTATTTTAACGACTCAAATGAGAAGATTTGCTTCTCTCTGTTTTACATGATGTAAACTGAATATCTTGTTTCTTTGCTGTTGGTCGACACAACAAGGAATTTGAATACGATATAATGGATTCTAGGAAATTATATGTCTTTTTACAGACAAAACAATTTGCACATTAATTGATAATGAAAAGGATTGTTAGTTGCAGCACATTGCATTTTTAGTGAGAAGTGAATGTAAACATGACTGTTGATTTCAAAATCTCCACAGAGTACGTTTGATGTCATGTTCTGGGATTCTAGGATTCTTTGTCATGTTGTGATTTGTAATGCAACATTTGTGATACAGACTGAGCTAGAATGCCAAAATGAAAATCTGCCTTCCTTCCCATTACCACTGCGAAACTTGACATGAGTCCTGCTTCCATAGCTCAGAACTCTCACCTGCTCTCGTCGGCGCTGGCTCGCAGGCAGACATCACAGAACGAGGCAGGAAGCGACGGCCTCATAACTCACATGCAATATTTTTATGTGAACTTCTGAAGAGTGACGTTTTGGCTCACTGCCTTCTTTCTCTCTCTTTATGGTGTGCTACAAGACTGACTGGCTCTTTATTAGTGTGGAGGCTGCGCTCGCTCCCTCGCAGACAGTGAGAGCAGAGGAGTGCTGTGTGAAACCAAGAGGTGAAGACTGTGAAGGCTGGCAGGCTTGTTCTGAGCTCACCTCCAGCCAGCAGCAGCGGATAACTCAAGCACAGAGCTTCTTGTTCACATCAGTCTTCAGAACTACAAATAAAGGACTGCATCTGAGGCTCCTCCCACCTCCTGTAGTTGTACACACCTGAAGAGAACATGGCCGTCTGTTATTGTCACATTCACCTCTGTAGCAGAGTTTGACGGTGACATCAGTGCGATGGCTGCGTTTGTGTAGTCACATGTGTGGTTAGCCTGCAGTGTATGGACGGACCTCTGCCCAGCTGCCTGGGCTTCCTCTCATTGATCACTGGAACCTTCCTCTTGGCACAGACCTGTGTGTTTATAATTGCAATTACACTCAGACCTCACAGTGACTGAGGTTTAATGTGCAGTCAACAGGAGGCTGGGGACATTCAATAAAAATATGAAATTGCTTTTACTAGTCTCTTGTGCCGCTGCGCTTGGATATAGGCCACAAAACCGCGTGATATTACTTAAACATGGCTTTCGAACAATACATGCAATCAAGTTCTGCAGCAAGTGCTGCTTTTAAAATGAGATGAGCACTTCATGAAATTGTTGTACAATAGGTTTTGTGGCTCAAAGAGGAGATTGTAAATGCTGATGAAATGCATCACAGCTCTAATTGTACACACAGAAGCAGCTGTTATCACTCACCATCTCTCCCCCATCTGTCTGCAGGTGACCCAAAAAGCTGGCAGAACAAGTCTCTCCCCGGAGACCCCAACTACCTGGTGGGAGCCAACTGTGTTTCCGTGCTCATCGACCACTTTTAGGGACGGACCAGCAGGTGTGATGTTACTGAATGTGAAGCAGCCGTGGGGGATAAAATGAAGAAGATGGACACACATATACACATAAACACATATACACATACACACACACACACACACACACACACTCTGACAGACGCACTCCAAACATACACACACACGCCACATTATGGAGTATGAAGAAGAGCAAGTCAGTGCTGTTTACTGCAGCCATGGATGAAGGGGAGACACTGATGAACGTTACAAGCTCTTCTTTAAACTTTTTTCCCAATTTGAAGTTTTGATGTGAATTGAAACCAGTACTGCATGCCCCATGCCACTGAGGATTGACACTATATATAAGGCAATGTTTAATGTCATTTCTACATGAATTTAGATGGATGGATGGCTTTTGAGGCAGCGTACATGCTTCAGAAAGATCTGTGTCGGTATATTTATGCTATATATGCAGACGGTATATATAGTAGTATAAAGAAGATTTAAAAAGTTTTACTCATGAATTCAATTACCATTCAGCATCTTGTTATTTTTTTCAGTTCAGGTGACTCAATTAAAAAAAAAACCCAAGTATCTCCACATTTTGATTTTCCACATTGAGGGAATTTTAATGAAGGTTTGAGACGGCCGGTGATCAGGACATTTGCAAGTATCTTTTGAAGGAGTTGGCAGAACATGAGCTGGATATGAACCCAAGCAGCACACTCTTCAAGACGTTCTTCCTTCACACCTTTTATTCTTCCTTCTCCTACAGTAAAATCTCATAGCTTAATTTCTTACCGAGTACAACGTCTCTCCTTCCAGCCTGAGGGAGATCTATGCATGTTCTTTACTCAGGTCCAGTAGCCTCCTCAGTTCCTTCTCTCCCTCTCTCTTTCCTCTTCTTCTCTCTTTCTATCGTTTTTCTCTGCACTCTCCCACTCACACACAAATAAGCAGTGATGCCTTATCTGCAGATTATTCACTTTTCATTAAGGAAAAAAAATAAGTTATGATAAATTATGGTATAATGTCATTTGTTTTGCCATTTTTTTGTGAACCCACTGTATAAATGAACTTGGGTTTAGCACACAATAACAGTTGATAAAGGATAACAAAGGTATGCTCTTCTTTTATCTGCTATGCATTACTTAAAAAAAAAACACAACAGAAAAGAAGTGGCTGTAAATAAAGCTAGCATATTGCCTTGTTTCTTTTGTTTGTAAATGAACTTTTTGTATGTCTTTCTTTTTTGTATAAAACTTAGAGAAAACATGTTTTAAAAAGTGGAAGAAAGTGAACGTGGTTATCTTTGTATTCTGGATATACCCTCGAGCCTTGGAACTTGTAACCTGACAATAATACATCACAACCTTTTCTACCAATATATTCACACCACGTTACGGTCACAGTACAAAACGGTCTTTTTATGGCTCTTCATGGATCAGGAATGTGCTTGGGCTAAAATACATTTAAAATATGTTCTTTTCAAAGGGTGTGCTCTCAAAGTGTCCCCCTCACTGATTTGTGATACTGGATGCTGTATTGTGTGCCCTTAAATGTATTTTTGTACTAATAGACAATATATTCCGTATGGCACACCAGTACCATTTTATTTTTAGATATAACACGGCTTTAATTGGATATTAGCTCTTCACGTGTGGCTGACTTTTTTTCTCTTCTGCAACACAATTTTAAGTATACCACTGTATTAATAAATAAAAATCATTTTTAAAGTAAAGTGTCATTCAGGAAGTTTGTGTGTGTTTTGTGGTTGCTGCTTTCTCTCATTCTCACCTCTGCTCATCACATCTTCTCTTTGACTTTCTCTTGTTATATACATTTTCATTATCAGCAAGACTGGCATTTTATTTCCTTTAAAACTCAATTATTTTCTTCATGATTCTGGGAAATTCTAGTTTGCATTTTTCACTTTTGTAAAACAGTCCAAAACCTAAATATGTTCTGTTTATTATCACAGAAGATGAGGAAGAACTGCAGATTCTCATTTTTGAATCTGATTTTTTTTCATCACTACAAAATTAATTTTGTAATTTAACCAGTTGATTATAAAGCTGTTTGTTACAGCTCAACTGAGTGTGATGCTTGGCTCAGGCTTCACAGCCAGGTGGCGCAGGTGAGCTCTGAGTGAGTGCTGAACAAGGTCAGAAATAGAAAAGTCCTTCAGCTGTGATTTTAATGTCTCGAGATGCTGTTTTCAACATGTCTGTTGTATTAGTTTTAGTCCCTGCATAAACTGTCAGCCTATATGAGGAAAGTATTGATTATCCTTTATTGATTAAGAAAAGGACTGAAGTAAAATGTCTATCTTTTATGTTAATCAGGACCTTAAAGTGTTGCTGTTACATAATAGCCAATAATTTAAGATGTGTGTTTTCATGAAATGCATTTAGAACATTGATCAACACACTGATTATTTGGAGAAAAAAAAAAATATCTGTGATGAAATATTTGCAAACTGAATGAGTCTTGCAGGATGTAGGATCCCAACATAAGGTGAAGGGTCACAGATGATTAGAATCATTTTTCTCTGACTCTTATTACTGGATGCTTTCACCTGCTGAAGCCTCTAATCACAGTGTGCTGCAGTAAACCTGCTCACCTGTCCGGACAGTTCCTAACCAGCGCTAATTGTTTCCTCACGTGCTGGATCCTCACCAGGTGTGTCGCAGTTGTTCTACCTGCCTGCTGCCTCCACAGTGAAGGACAGACACAGAGCCTCTGTTCAATGACACTGCAGATGATGAGCAGAGGATCACTTTGCTTTTGCACAACATAAACTTCAAACCAACAGTCTCCTGCTCCTGATCCTGATGTTTGCATGATGAAAAAAAAAGACTCCATAAATAACCAGATCCTGCGTCAGCAGCAGCAGTGCGAACAACTGCCTGGTAGTAAAGATCCACCTCCTCCATCCATCCATGCATCCTTCCCTCCTTCACTATCGTAGTAAAAGAGAGCGCCGCCACGCAGACGCGCGCAGTGGCACAGCTCCAATGCGCAGTGTGCGTCTGCGCTCCGCGGGCTGCGAAACAAAAAGACTCATCTGCGTGATTTCAACCTGCAACACGTTCAACCTGCGAGAGAGAGAGAGAGAGAGAGAGAGAGAGAGAGAGA
>JBBMOC010000043.1:3408403-3565884 GCA_037975185.1 Centropyge bicolor
CACACACACACACACACACACACACACTCAGCACACAGCGTTCGAGAGAAGCCCCAATATTTCAAGTCAACTTCACTTAATTCCCTGCGTCAGTGAGCTTTGCAGATGCATCCAGACTTCCTGCCTCGTCTCGCTCCTCCGTCCACTTGTGTTCTGATTTCATGATCCGTGTTCAACAGGAACCAGGAACACGATGATCCGAGCTTCTGTGCTCCACATTCAAAGATTAAGAAGCCCCCCCCTTCTTTCGTTTCCCCTCTGTTTGCTACATATTACCTAATGAAGCAAAGAAGCAGCCCAGCTGAAACGCGGCGTCGTGCTTCGCCTGCTTGACAAAGCATCATCTGCGAAATCCCGGAGAAAAAACATGAATGTTGGGGTTGTCAAAGATCTGACAATATTAAATGTGTCCACTGCTGCGTCATGTCGTGTTCTTTGTGGAGACTTTTCTTTCAAATCAAACAAACAAAAAAACCCCTGCGTTCTTTGCAGCATGGTGTAAAACAGCGCCTCCCTGAGGCCACGTTCAGAACGGCTCCAGTGATGTGGCAGAACATGCAGCTCTGTAAAAACTGGGATCAGCTGTATCGGACAACTGTATCGTCCATTCAAACCAGTGTTTCTCCGTTGATCTTGTGGTGTTTGAGACAGAGGACAACACGACGGCTGCAGTTCTCTTGTTGTCTCGATTAATTGTCTGGTCAGTTAAACATCAGAAAACAGTTCTCACAAAGCCCGACCCAGTGTCATGGCATGTTTATGAACAAGTCTCATTTGATTTGTAGGAGTTGTGTACATGAGCACCAACTGTCTGTTCATCTCAAATCTCATGTCCAAGTATCCTACAGAAGAAAAATGTCTTACTCTTTCTGAAATGCTTTATTAACATTTCACCAAGATCAGGATCTTTCTCTAAACGTAACCAAAGAGCTCTCATTGGCTTAATCCAGCCACTGAGTGGACGTGACCCCCCGGTGCCCCCCCCCCCTGCACACTCAACCAGCACGGGTCTGAAATGTAATGTTTCATTCATTCAAAGAAACCTGGTGCAAAAAAATTCTATTTGCTTCAATGTTCGACAAAGAAAAGTGGGTAACTCTCACGTTTCAGAACCTGGACCATCAAATGTTTTGCTTGAAAAATGACTAAGAGTGAATTGATTGATTGAAAGTAGCTGCTGATTAGTTGAATCCAAAGTGTTAATTGGTTCAGTTCAGTTCCAATGATTTTTGCCACATTAACTTTCCACAGTCTCACAGCGCTGTTGTACTGGAGCTCATCTTCTCATCAGGACCTGAAGCAACATGTTGAGGCCGAGGCAGAGCGGCACTTATTTTAACACAGTTTCTGGTGTGAACGCCCGCTAACATCGCACATCGTCGACGTGCTGAATCACATGATGATGATGATACGTGTTGACATCAGTGTGTAAGAGAAGTTTGCTGGTGTAGGAACATGAGGCGTTCAGGGCCGTTCGGAAAATGTACGTTGTCTTATCGAAGGTGTGGAGTTGTTCATTATACTCTCCAAACTTCTACGATCTGAACATGAAAGAAAACTGTCATTTGTGACCTTTTAAAACTGATCTTAAAGCCACACGTCACTCAGAAATGTGTTTCGCTCTGTTTGTGAATGTTTGACCTTCACGCTGCAGAACCATGTTTGTGCAGAGTCTGACACTAAAAGACTGTTTTCACTTGAACCTGCTGAAGGAGGAAAGAGAGGAAGGAAGCGTTCGCCTGTGGTCGAGTTGAAGTCTGAGCAGGAGTTTGTTGATGTTGTGTCGTGATTCACATGTGTGACCTGATGACTTCAGAGCTCCGGTGATGGACTGTGCAGTGAAGCAGAGACGTCTCATGTCCTGGGCCGAAACGTCGGAGACAAGCGATATTTGCATATTTATAGATTCTGGATTTTTCAATAAGGGAGAAGGAGGAGATGTAAAAGAACATTAAACTAGTTGATTTAACTTTTGATGGCGGAGGCTTCATGTTGTCTTGTTGTTGTCAGTCACTTCCTCATGAACGCAGCTCAGAAATGCTTTGAGGGAGTTTCCTCAAGATTTGCACAAATGTCCACTTTCAGACTTCAGATGCTGATTATGAGAAAATTTCACACAAATGTCTAATAAGATAACATTTCTTTTATATCCAAAAGGTCAAACTTTTTTCACTGTGATGTCATAATGTTCTGTCAGAGCTTTTCTGATTATGATTCAACACCAGATGTTGACCGTCCTCCAGTCTTCACTTCATACAGTAGAAGATGAGTCTGGACAGATATGGGTGAGGCAGTCATTCCATCGCCGTCTTAAAACACATGTGGAGGAGATCTTTAAACAGCCCACAATGATCAAACACATATCTGTGCACACACACATTACATGTCTGCACAGCCGTCCTCTTTGTATTCACACACACTTTCATCACATCAAACACAAACAGCCTCCATTATGCATCATTCTGATGTTTGAAGAGTGAAGCTGGTTGATGTGTGTTGAAAGCTGTAGGGTTTTTTTTTTCAGTTTTTCTGGACGTTTGCAGGCCTGATCTGACCCTACAGACAGGTTTGGGAGGAGCGAGGAGGAGACGGAGGAGGAGAGGGACGGGGTCATGTGTTTTATGTGTTGAATGCAGCATGTACTGTGTTTGTGTGTGCAGACATCACGGCTCTCTCTCTCCCCCTCCTCTCTCCTCCACCTCCTCTCTCCTCCACCTCCTCTCTCCTCCACCTCCTCTTGTTTGCAGTGTGTCTGTGTGCCGGTGTGACCCGGAGCCCGGGACGTGTCTGACAGAATGCTTGATGCTGCACTTCTTTACAAACAGCCTGGCCCGGGCCCCAGCAGGTCTGCCTGCAGACTGTCGAATAGAAAAGGCCAACCAGGTTGACCGGGGCTCAGAGGGAGGGAGGAGAGAGCAGAAGAGAGGATTCAGTTGTTGTGTTGTTGCTTCATGAGGTGACGGTGTCACAGGTGCTGCGGCCGTACTACACCTGTGTTCATTCTGCTGTTGTGTTCTTGATAAATCCGCCAGGAAAGAGAAGATTTATGAAACAGTCTCATCTTTTATTTGAATTGAATGAAGAGTTTTTTAGCCGACATCCGCTCCCTCCTCCTCCTCCTGCCATTGACCTGATGTTTTCTGATGAAAATAAAGAGCTTTCCAGCGGCGTGCTGCAACAGGCCGTCATCAGCGTGAAGGCCTGATACCAGACAGACACGCGGAGCTTTGTTGTTGTGTTTGACTTCTATCCTCTACCTGCCATTGAGCTCTAACTTCCTCCTGGTGGAACAAAGCTGACTGTCGTCCCTCCCCCCGTCCCCCCCGCCCTCTATAGCCCATCAATGGCAGAGCCTGCTGACTGGAGCCTCCCTTTGTTCTATGATTAGCCACTGTGTTGTGCTGGATGGTGCTTTATGTGTGTACACATGTGGGAGGGCAGGCCCGGGGGGGGGGGGGACTGTGTGCTCGTGTGCATTTATTTGTCTGTATGGAGCTGGGGTTGACATAAAGATTGGTCGTACCTGCTCCTTCTTTATCTGTTTGAATCCAGACCACAGAGACCCAAAACCACCGGAGCAACAAAGTGGTTCTTTATTGAGATGCAGGCGACAGGCTGCAGACACACCTGTGGAACAGGAAGCGGGGGAAGAAGAGGGAGCGTGTAGCAACATTTCTTTCACTTTTCTTTTGCTTTTATCTTACTCTCTCCCACTCCCTCAGAAAGTAGCCAACCACTGCACTGAAAGCAAATCTCAAATCTGAGAGGCGCTTTAACTCTTACGTAAACACAGTTCACTGTTTCAACATTACAAGGATGTAACTTTTAGTCTGAGCACAAAGAAACACAAACATTTTGAAGTAAAGAGCTAAAGTAAAACTGCATCTACTGGGGGTTAAAGCACAGGTTAAACAGGCCTGGAGTGGCTGCAGCTCTGAGGATGGTTTTGTTGTTGAAAAGATAATGACGATAAGAGAGAGACAAAGTGAGATGTGGACTTTAACACCAGCAACATGTCTCTTTTTCAGAAGGTTGCATGAAAAAAATCCTTAATAAGACATTTCAGTGAATTAGAGTTAATTAGTCGACAGCAGCCTGGAGGCTACGTCGAGACTTCAGCTGTATCATCTGAAACACAGTGAGCACATCACAGTGTCAGACAAATGCACCAGCTTCCTGTTGGGAGTCAGTATGAGGGATGAAGTCGAACGAGCCCGCAGGATTAATTCTGCAGGTCAGAGGTCAAACCTTTAACAGCAGTTAATGGTGTAGAAAAGGTCACGAGTTGGGTAGAAAACACGCACACAATCGTTCACGGTGCGGCTGTGATCAGATCTGTCACCTGTAATGCAGTCACCATTGTCTCCAGGCCGAGTCCGGCGGCATCATCTTAGAGTCATTTCTCACTGATAATCGGCAGAATGATGCATTTCCTTGTGGTTTCCTGCTGCTCCTGTTGCCTCATCAATACAGATGGGACTGGCACTGCGGAGACAAAGCGCTCAGCTCTGGATGTTTTCCAAGGACTTTGTGTGTATATGCATGTCCCTGCCTGCATGTGTATGAGTGTGAGATACAGGGAAAAAGAGAGAGAGTGGCGGACTGATTGATCTGACAGTCTAACACCTCTGCCTGTTAGAGGAGCCTCAGTGGGAGTTTAACCAGAGCACGAGCTTCCAGAAAGGACAGGAGGGGATGTTAATCCCTCTGTAAAACCATCGTCCTGCTTCCTCACTTCACCTTCACTCTGCCTCTCTCCTCGCTTCTAGTTCAGCTTCATTATGCTCATTGCATAATTAACAGTGCATTGCTTTCCTGTCAGATTGAGAAAATGTATCTCCAGAATCAGGTGCTGCCATGTTTTGTACCTCTCGCTATCTCCCTCTGTTTGCTGTGGTGCACTGAAATGACATTGCCGATTTTAGAGGAGAGAAAATTTTATTCCTCACAGTTTCTCGCTAAAGGGAACAGAACTAAACGCTCATTTATTTCAAACTGTCCTGGGGCTGCAGTGCATTGTGGGAGTTGAGGGTTTTTTCTCTCTAAATTCACAAGTTGATTTTTCCTTTCTTTTTGCTGTTTGGGTTTTTAAAAATCTGCTTTAAAAGACAAAAAGAGGAAGGGGTTTATGCATAAAGAGGAAAGTAAGAGGGACCTTGCCGCAGTGGCTGATGGGGGAATGTGTGGGTGTTTGCTGAGGCGCGAAGGAGGCCAGCCGCCCCCCAGGCCATCATCTCCTCCCTCAGGTTGATATTTCAGCTCCCTCCTCTTCCTCTTCCTTCCAGCTCCGGAGTGTTTCTCTTGGCACTGCCTCAGCTTGGTTAGCATGTCTCATCCCCCACCCACCCGCTCATCATCGACACTCTTTTTGATCCGACTCACTGCCTGCTGCTGTCCCTCGAGGTTACATCTCTGCAGGATCCGTGTTTTAGCTGTGGCTCTGGGAGAGCGAGAGCCTCTGGGATTTCACTGTTAGATAGAGAGCGTCCGCATGTCTGTCACAGGAACTTGAAATGTTCTTCTCTTACAACCTTAGGGAAAATGAAGGATCCATTTCAGCCTTAACGTTACACTGTATATGCTGTACGTATGTCTTGTGCCTTCTCTCAACACCAAGACTTTCTATTCTTCTTCGGATTTTCTATTCCATATTTTCCTCTTTGCCTGTTTTCATCTTCATATTTGAGCTTTATTTTGTTAAAGTTTTTAAAAATGCCACATCAGCAAACCATTTCTACTTTCCTGACTCCGTCCTCAGCGCAGGTCTCCATCACCGCCACAGCGCTGCAGTGCACAACCTGAAAATATGCTCCGTGTAAGCTTTTCTTTTTTGCATTGATCAATACCCCCCCACTGTGCTCGGAGAGGGGGGAACCAGAGCCAAGAAGCCCTCTGCCTGAAATTAAGTGTGTGTGTGTGTGGTTCGAGCTGTTTAACAAAATTAATCAGCAACTGCTTTGATAATCGATTCATCAATTCACTTCTTTTTTCAAGCACAAATGCTGAACGTTGTCTCATTCCTGTTCCTCCATTGTGATGATTTGGAGCCTTTCTCTGTTTTACATCATTATAATCTAGAGTGTCTTTGGGATTTTGAAGTGTTTGTCAGGCAAAACAAGCAATTTGAAGATGACGTCTTTGGCTCTGCAATGAGCATTTTTTTCTCTAAATTTTCTTTGACATTTTGGACAGGAGATGATTCACAGAGAACACAGTCAGCAGCTGAATGATGATGAGAACAGTCATTAGTTGCAGTCTTAGTTTGTTTGTGTACAACAATGCATCAGTGTGCGCTCTGGTACAAAGAGTATTTATAGGCTTTATAATAAGCACATTTTGCCCCTGAGTTCTGACGTGCAAAGTGGTAAAAAAGCTTTTAGAATGTCTGCTCTTAAAAAATGTGTAAAAGATTGTCTGAGAAGAAATGTAGGGAAGTTGTTTGCCCACAAACAGATTTAATGTTTAAAATTCTTCTTCTTCAGTGTTTATTAGTGTAAAGCCGTCATAATGAAACTTGTGTGTCAGCAGGTGTTTTCAGAATCACCTGACAGCAGAATAATAAAAGTCAAAGACAGACAGCCGTGAATCACTTGTTGCATTATGAACCAGTCTGAACCAGCAGCTTCATACAAATCCTTCCATGATTCCTGGCCACGCTTGCTGCATTAGAGCCACAGGAAAACCTCCAGAAAAAGAAAGCTTTTGATCCGGGATGGAAGCATCTCGATACGATGACACGCGATCGATAACTGTGGGAAAGCAGCAGTGTTGTCACTCGATGTCGACTTTGATTTGGACCTCGTCAAGGCTTGTTACTATGGCAGCTAGAGACAGTTACTATGGCTTGTTGGCTGTCGGCATCATTTGAGGGAGGTGAGGGAATTGGCGGCGGAGGGGGGGAGAGCCTCTCGCTCTCCCTTTCTGTTTCCTGCTGAAATGAGCTTTAAGGGGAAGCAGAAGCAAGAGAGAGAGAGAGAGACAGAGAGAGAGAGAGAGAGAGAGAGAGAGAGAGAGAGAGAGAGACACAGAGAGAGAGAGAGAGAGAGAGAGAGAGAGAGCTTGTAGCACATGAAGATCAGAGCGTCGAGAGGCTTGTCATGGGTGAAATGACAGACCGGCTGAGAGAGAGAGAGAGAAGTAATATGAAAGCAAAGGAACAACAAAGCGTTGGGAGAAGAGTGACTTCTATTAGCAGAACGAGGAGGGAGAGTGAAATGTTTTGGTTCAAGTCAATTACAGCCGCGGTTCTGTGGAGTAATGAGTCTGGCCGTGTCTCCTGCCTCTGTATCCTTCTCATTAGCCGGCTCTGGAGAACAAAAACACTGTTTTGACAACTCCAGTTTACACATGTTTGCGTGCATGGAGCGCCCGTCCTCTGCACATCCTGGACAGCAGTTCGACCGCTCAGGACCAGAGCTCTGTGGCCATGTCTGGATTCACTGCTATGACTCACTCTGTTTCTCATTTTCTCAGTCTTGGCTCTCTCTCTGCTCGTGCTCCTCCTATACAGCTTATTCACCACTGATGTGGGGGGGGGCGTGTCGGTGCCCCCTAGCAGCACCATCACACGGTGTGATGCTTCAGGAGGGAGACAGGATTCATGCTGGAGGATTCTGCAGCAGAGTCACTGTTGAGTCCCGCAGCAGGACGGGTTTATTTAGGAATACTTCAGAAGGTCCATTTAACCAGGACGACAAGCTTCCTCTGACCTGGTGAACCTCGCAGAGCACAAAGAAGTGAAGGAAAAATGATCCAGAGTGAGAAAAGGCAACTGAATCCTGAGCGACTTGGAGCATTACTAGATTTAGTTTTTTTCCTTAATGCTGCAAATGTGTAAAGATGTTTTCTTCATTTGCTCTGTTTTGTCTATTTGTATGTTATCTAAGTTATGTTACATCTAGCTTTCAGCCAATAAATACATTTAACCATGTAAATACAATCCAAGATATGTGAGAATCACACAAATATGTCAAGAGCTTCAAGTGCCACAGTTAGTGACAAGAGATGCAGAGTTTTTCATGACGTCGTCAGAAAGGCCAGTGTGCAGTCTGAAGACGTTCAGTCTGCAAGAGAAGATATGGAGAGATTATACTTCCTGAACTTCAGGTTAACTGTGCTGACCTTCACTGATCACTTTTATGTAGGAACAACATCCAGATGATGCTGAAGGCCTGAATCAGTGTTCAGGTGAGGAAGAAGAGAAGGAGACACTTTGACACTGAGCAAACTTAGTCAGTCATATTTAAATAGGATGCCAAAGATTCTGGCTGTGCAGGCAAAGTTTAGATTGCATTTTTCATTTGCAGAACAGAAGCTGATGAGTAACATGCACGATACATGAAGGCCATGTTTGAGTGATGTGAAAATCAAATAGGGATAATTAGATATTATGTCACTTGCCGTGGGAGTGGGTTGATGAGAGCACATGAACGGAGACCTCAGAGCTTCCGTGATGACTCTGACGCAGCAGGTGTCTGTGAACAGCTGCAGTTCTAAAACAACAGAGGAAGGGCAGCAGCTCTTTGAAACCTGACGAGTGAGGATCTGATCAGAAGGTCAGAGAAAGGCAGAGTGGAACCTCTGAGTGTGAAAGCATGTGTCTGGTGCAGTCACCTACACAGTCCTGCAGAATCGACCTATAAACAAATCTGCCACAAGTCATCAATGAGAAAGTGGTGCATGGCATTTTCTTGTTTCTCCGTCTGAAGTGATCACTTCTGTCTTCACTGCTGCAAACTCCCCCCACTCGTCCTGAGCATGGTGTCGACAGAAACAGACAGGCCGACGACAAAGAGTCACCAGTGCTGCAACAAGGACACGATCCTTCACCAGTGAACATGAACAAGTGTGTGTGTGCTGAGGCTGGAGGCTGCCGGGGAGTGAGCCCTGGTCTCTGCAGGGTCGCACCCCCCAGGGTCGCACCACCCAGGGTCGCACCCCCCCGGCCCCTCACTTCATGAGCTGAGTTTACTCTCATGCTTACCGTCATGCTTTAATGTGGTTTTTCACTGTTTTAGCGTTCTAATCCAAATAGCCAGCATTTTGTGCTTAATGGAATATATTAAATAGCCTTTATGAGTTATTTTTGCTTTATAATGTACAGTAGAAGTTTAAGAGGAGAAAGCAGATGCAAAGTGCACATTTCCTTTGAAATGAGATGACTTGATTCTATCAGTGTTAATATTGGATTTTGTTGTGACGTAGCTGCCAGTGATGGCGGCTCAGGGGCCATTCTGCTAACGGTGTGAAGGCACTTGATGTGAATGCTGTTTCCGACATGGTTGTAACTGTAATCACACTCTGGAGACTGTGACGTGACCGTGGCCTAAGAGCTGAGATGCCTCACCTTCTCTTGTTCAGGAAACATACAACAGAAATGTGGGGATAGCTCCGGAGCCACAGTTAAATAAGAGATAACCAGCCAAGCTGATTGTTGCTGCATTGTGTGCTCATATATATTGAGGCTTCTGTGTCTGTAGTTTCCACTGAGGACATGATGCAGCTTGGTCTATATCAGTGTGTTTTAGACTAAGAGTGACAGTGATGTGAGATGTGACAGGCCTTCTTCTCCTTCTTCTCCTTCTTCTCCTGTGTCCGGACCTTCTGTCACTTATCTGCGTTTTTGTTTTGTTTTTCAGCTTAATCATAGGGAATAAATCTCACCTCTGGAAAAACCTCATTTTTCAATTTGCAGGAAGCAGAAACACTCCAGCGACATCCTCTCCATGCTCTGCCTCTTTTCAACAGACGTCGCGGCCACATCCATCGTAAATATTCCTCATTAAAACTGTAATTGATTTTTAAGTGGAGAGGAGCAAATGTGTGTTAATGTGTGAGATGAATAACAGGAGCGAGTAAGAAGTGTTGACAGGACTCCCATTATGAGCATCCTCCCCTCGCAGTGTGTGTGTGTGTGTGTGTGTGAGTGTGTGTGTGTGTGTCTGTGTGTGTGTGTGTGTGTGTCTGTGTGTGTGTGTCTGTGAGTGTGTGTGTGTGTGTGTGTGTGTGTGTGTGTGTGTGTGTGTGTGTGTGTCTGTGTCTGTGTGTGTGTCTGTGTTATTATCCACACAGAGATGATGGTTTTGCCTTTTCTCCGTATTTGAGTTGCTGCCTAAACTAAGACACGGTTATCTGATCTTCGCCTGAGATTTGATCAATAGACAAATTTACCGCAGCCTCCCAAAAGGCCAATATTGTTGTGTGGTAATGGAAATGCACTGCCACATGAGCAAGGCTTTCTCCCAAAGTAATCCACATTGATTTGTGGGACCACTTTGATAAATTGGGGGGGTTTAGGTTTCGCGCTGGTCCATTGCACAGAGCTCGGTTCCCTCTGTGTTGTGAGTGGTTGTTTGAATTGATGCCTATGGATTCACCTACAGAACAAACCATTTTAAGACCCCGTGCAGAAAAAACTTCAAGGTTTCAACCTTTTTCAGTTTCTGTGTTCTGAACATTTTGACCATCTTAAAAAAAGAGGCCGTCCTCACTTATTGTACACTTGACTGTTAACCAGTTATTTTCATATGCTAATGATAGGTGTGTGGGTGAAAAGGCCTATTAATATTTATGAAAGTGTGGGGGCTCATTTGTGCATTCATTTGTTACAGAGGCTGATGGTAACATGCACTTCTTAATTCAAAGCAGCAGGAATAGAAAAAAGTCTTCTTTGTAGTTTTTTGTGGAAAGTGATTCAGTGGGAGCTCCTGTAGGTGGGAGACATTTTATCAGCAGTGTAGCTGTAGCCAACTGATTTTTCTTTCCATTAGCAGGAAGGTGATTGTGGTTGAAATCCCCTGGTTGCAGGGTGCATGTGCCAGTCAGCTGGCATTTACCTTATGCGTTCAGTAATGCTTTATCCAGGTGTTTTGCAGACAACATTGTGGTGGGACAGAAATTAATTGGGGCAGAAATGCCCCTGAAAGTTAATCACGCAGCCGTGAAATTAAAAAAACGAGGGGGGCAAACAAAGCAAACGGCAGCGAGGCAGCAGTGGAATGAAATGCTGACTGTGCGCGAAGCACCGCGCTGCATCAACAACAAGCACAACAACTAATCTGACTAACTAACTGGGACAGAGAGATGGAGGAAACACAATCATCATTTCTCATCAGGAGCAGCTGTAAATAGTACAGATTAGATTACAGCCTGCAAATTACAGTGGTACAAATGAAATACTTACTGGGTATTTACGTGAAGGCGCAGGGAAACAAGTGCAATGAATGATGGGAGTAAGAACAACATTATTTTACAGTCCACAAAGCCAGTAACTGCACTGTAATGAGAGTGGAGAAAGCCTGCACAGCCAGGACCTCCAGTGACAGCAGGGTTTTATTCAGGAGATCAGCCCACGTGGATTCAGACAGAGCTTACAGAGGCTGGAGGAAAAACACATCAGAGCAGATATAAACTTTAACTCATCATTCACCACAGAAGATACTTATTCATATATTATATTCATATATGGGTTTTTTTCTTAATCTAGTAGAATTTTATAATGAATGATATCACAGGTCATTTCACTGTTGTACCACTTGTTTTGTCCTCCCTTGTTGTCCAATAACAGTTTTACAGCACTTTTACTGTTAGCTCCTTATTCCCTAACCACTCATCTCCTTCCCTTGAAATTATTCTTCATACATTATTGATTATTATTAAGTAATCACACTTTAATTTGCTCGCTGTAATCTGACGTTTTAGAAGGAAAACAAGTGTCAACAGTATAGATGGAGTTTACCAAACTGCTTTTTTTATTTCCCACATCTCTATAAAAACTGCCCCTGAGAAGAAACCATAACTCAGATTGGTTGGAGAAGGATTCTGCCTTCAGGGCGTTCTCCAAGCAATATGATGTAGCACTTTTTTTTAACCAATGTATTTCTTTGTAAAACTTGAGACCTTTGGCTGTACAAGTTATTCCAGTTATTCTCAGAGGACATTCGCTCTCCCAGCACTCTCTCTCTCACATGCATTCAAACACACACCTACACATCACACTGGATTGAATATAGAAATAATTAAGAGCCAGAGATCTCATGTGAAGCTACAGAACGCAGCGCTGAGGTTATGCTGCGAATCAGGTTTCAGCTGCGCTCGTTGTGTTTTTTCTAATCTTTCCTTCTTTGTGTAAAAGTGCATAATCACATATAAAGTGTAATTAGTGCTCCTGGCCTCACTGGTAATCTGCAGCGAGTTGGGAGTCAGCATCGCTCATTTGTTTACGCTCTCCTTGATGACATGATGCATGTGCCGTGCGGGCGTCGCCGTCACGCCGAGCTCTGTGTGTTCATCAGCGAGATGAATGCTTTTCTTGGGCGTTGTTGTACAATTATTCTGGTAACGAGCTGGGGAAACATCTCACAACCCCCTCACTCAGAGTTGGCTGTTAAAACTAGATTGGCTTCCATTTTGCGTCTATTTGTTTACAGAAGTGATTTCTTTTGGATTCCTTCCCGACGAGCGAGTACCGGCTGAGCTCAGAGTTTCTGCACGACTCGGCGCACTGCGTTGTTTTCACCTCTTTTAAAATGAGCAAACTAAATTGGGTTCAATTAGATGACAGCAATTTCACATTAAGATCTGGAGGCTTCAGATTATCACAGTTTACGGTTTGGAGTTTCCCACTCGAGGCCAAAACCAGAACCAGAACCTGAAACTGAAGCCAACATCCTCCATAACTTTATAATAGCAGAGTCAAGTCATGTTGTGAGTTCGGGGGTTTTCTCTCCGACTCAGACACATAAGACTTTGCTGTTCATAAACTGCACAGTGCTCAATGATGGCACTTGTACTTTTTTGTATTCTTCTACTTCTACTATACAAGTAAGATTGACATGAATGTTACATATAATAAAGTCATTAAAAAAATGCATTAAATTAGTTGCATGAGCCAACTCACGAGCAACCAGGCTGCTTGTGACTGTGGTTGTGCCAGCTGTCAACAAAAAGCCTAAACATGAGTATTAAAAAGTTCTAATTGTTGCCCAACGTTGTCCATTAATAAACACTTTAAAGTAATTAGAGCTGCACCTAGCTGCAGTTCTTCAGTGTCTGCAGCAGATCCTCCATCTATGCAGCAGCCACACATAATAATAGATCGTTTTTCTCTCTGGTATTTCCATGCAGTTTTTTTTTAAACACACAAACATATGGCAAAATGCACAGCTTCTGAAAGAGCTTGGGAGCTTTGAAGAGGGCCTGAGTGAGACATGGTAGTTCTCTGTTTACGATCCAATGACCAGCAGAGCAGTTTGAGTTTAATCCAACCGCAGCAGCTGTCGTCCATAAAGGTGCAAACTATTCACTTTTTACATCCACCTTTCACGCCTGCGGGGGGGTGAGCATTGGATACTCAGAAGACGAAGCTCTAAATCACTGGCTCTTTGTTTTGCTGGTGGAGAGGAGGTTGTACACTCAGGTCCTGGTGGGTGCTTCCACCTGTCTCCTCCGCTCTCTTCAAACCTCGTGTGAGGTCATCTCATATGAACTGCGCTCGCCCCGGGCCACAGCACCAGGCTGATGTGTAAGTGAGAACAGCACCCGGTGGCCAGCCTGCATGGGGTCTGTGCAGGGGGATGAGGCTTCGCTGGAAACATCCAAACAACCATAAAATGGCTGTTTCATGAAGAAGAAAAGGAAAAACGGCAGCAGGCTCACATAACTCCTACGTGGAATAAAAGCGAGGGTAGAGGCGCCTGAACGTTGTGTTCTCTCTCAGCTCGGGCTTTATTTTCCTGTCCTGTAGTGTAACCAACGCGGCACACGTGTGTGCTCATAAAGGCATGGTTAACTGATTAAAGCACAGTCACAGTGGCACTACAGCCTGTAGCTTTAATCAAGCACAAACCAACGGATGCCAGCTGCCTCAGTTCAATACAATCATCAGGGTTTAGATGTGTTTACTCTGTTGTGGGAATATTGTTCCCAGAAATAGAAACATCTGAAACCCACCAGCCATCCCATAAGTGTCACCCAATGAATTCCTTTCAAATCACGGCTGGTGACAATCAGACAGTCAACCTGGTTCAGTGAGCTTGAGACCAGTCGTGGACTCTTCATCTGTGAGTCTCAGGGAGGTCCATGACGTTGGTGAGAAATTAGAGGACTCTGAATGGAGTTTGTGGCTGTAATCATTCGCAGAAGCCGTCCTCAGTGTTAATTGCTTCTTGACTTGAAAGTGTCGCTCAGTCCCTCCCTGTGAATGACAGTTTGGTGGGTTTTTCTTAATATGTTCTAATGACTTGAGTTTGTGGCTTCGGAGACAGCGAACTTTCCCACCAGGACGAGATGTGCCTCATGAGACGTCTCTTTATGGAATAAAGAATTTGCAGCAGATGCAAAACGTTTTCTGATCCTGTGGACCACAGCTAGGTTTTTTATTTAGATTTAGATATAGATATGTGTTTTAGATTAGATTAGATCCAACTTTTTGGTCATTGTATAGACAACTGAAACACCAAAAATACAGTTTAGCATCAAACCAAAGCACAAATATAAACACAGTATTTACAGTATGTTATGGGGAGTGGGTAACGCAACACACAAGAGTGGAGGGTAAAGCCTTTAATAAAAAATCTTAAACAAACAAAACTCACAGCAGGGTTGGGTCCAGGGAGATCAAAAATCCACATACACAGACATCAGGTGAAGAACAAATCCAAAAACACAAAACGGGCATGAGAAGAAACAGCAAGGAACCAGAACGAGAAGAACAACTAGAAGAACGACATGAATGAGAACAGCTAGTAATCCAGCAAAGGCAGACTGAAATGCACTGGGTTACATGGATCCTGATGGTGATTGGCTGCAGCTGGGAACACAGGTGATTAGATGAGGTGGGAGTGGCTGGTAGGAGAGGTGAGGCAGAGACGGGGTAGACAAGAACAGAGACCTGAGGTGAGACTCTATGGCAGGTGAATAGTGACAGACAGGACTTAGACAAGACAAGGACATGACAAGACGAGGACGAGACCGACAGGACTGAAAGAATTAAGACATGGACCGCACCAAACTGACTGGTCTAAAACAGAGACTGAAACTAAGGCACAGAACTAAGACAGAACCAAGACACAACATGGCAAGACACAAGCAGAGCAGAACAAATAACATGTCAGGCAGAATGAACAGAACAAAAACTAAAGCTGAGCAAAAACACAGGCCTGCCTGGCAGAACCATGACACAGTATGAACAGAGTGAAGTGAATATCATAAGGTATACACAGCAGGTGCTGACGCAGGTAATTGTGAGTATCAGTGTAAATACGCTGCATGGAGAAGGGTGAGTGACATTATGTAGAGAATAAATAGCTGGATATGAATCTACACTATAGGACAGATATGTACCGTATAGATATATATAGAAATATGAATATGCCAGCGTGCAGATGCATTCAGTATGGACCAATACGTGGTATAATATGTGTTGCTATGATGGCACATAAGAGAGCAGATGAATGTATGTGTGTCTGGGTTAGTGAGCGCTATCCGGCAGCTTCGTTTGGAATATGAATCAACAATATCAATAACAAAAATATACTTCACAGTCCAATTTGAAAAATCGCAATTTTACAAATCCCCTCTAATACTGGAAGCATTTTCAAATGTGCTCGACTGTAAACTGCAGCGAACAGTGTCGCCCTGCAGCAGAAACACAACATCTTACGGGTGGAATCCAGTTTCCAGTCAGTCTTTCTGATTAAAAAAAAACACAGAGATGTAAAATGCAAACAGTCAATATCTCCTTTTAATCCCACACACTAATAAAACACAGATATCCAGAGTCCTAATTGTTCAGTGGTTATCAAAAAAGTACATGTTTTTTTTTTTCAAAACCCCGTTTCTCTTCATGTAAAATCCTTTAATGACTCAACTTGATCATTTATCAATAATATAATATGTTATAGGAGTTTTCTGTTTGGTCTAATTTAGTCTTTTCTCTCTCCTTTTTCTTCTGATCTAACAAAGTGAGTGAGGGAAAATCTGTATCTAAATCTAAATGATTGAAAGTTTAATTATCAATATGATGAGAAACTACCCTAAAAGCTCAGCTTTGATTAGATTTAAGCAGAGATTTGCAAAGACCTGCAGCTCCCACAGTGGGACATATCTTCACAAGTCACAAGGCAACAATAGTTTGAAATATTTAGAAAGATTGTTTTTGTTCTGAGCTGAGCTGATGCAGATGAGAGGATGCAATTTACACACCCAACAAACACACTCTCTCTCTCTTTCTCTGTCTCTCTCTCTCTCTCTCTCTCTCTCTGTCTGTCTGTCTGTCTCTCTGTCTCTCTCTCTGTCTCTCTCTCTCTGTCTGTCTCTCTCTGTCTGTCTCTCTCTGTCTCTCTCTCTGTCTCTCTCTCTCTCTCTGTCTGTCTCTCTCTCTCTCTCTGTCTCTCTCTCTCTCTCTCTCTGTCTCTCTCTCTCTCTCTGTCTCTCTCTCTCTCTCTGTCTCTCTCTGTCTCTCTCTCTCTCTCTGTCTCTCTCTCTCTCTGTCTCTCTCTCTCTCTTCAAATGTGGCTGCTGCAGGCTGAGATTATCCTGAAAGCCTGATTCAGCTGTTGGTGTCACTGCAGCCATATCCAGGATGGATGTATGACTGAACAGTGCTGCGCGCTGCTGAAAGCTGCAGCTCTTTACTCCTGAATTACGACCACTGGGGCCCAGAAGCACCGTCAGAAGTTTGAGCAGAAGTTTATGGTTGAAGTTTGGTTACTCAGAGTCATGTCCAGGTGAATCAGCACCTCCCTGCTGCAGTGTGCGAGTGGTAGCTGCCGCCGCCCGTGTGACCCCCGGTGTGTCGGGTTATTCCCAGCAGCCACTGCAACAACTTGACTTTGAGGAAACTAAAAAAGATACCTTACAGAATACTTAAAAAAACCCAAGTCCCTGCTTGATAATAAAGCAGCCTAATATTCACACATGGTAAACAGGTCATGTGACCCATGCACCTCTGCAGCTGAGCCATGCTCCCATCACCATCAGGAGGGAAAATACTGTCATCTGTCCATCACTCAAAGCGCCTTGCCCTCATGCTGTAAAGCCTGTGCATCCTCTCCATGTAAATTTGTTGTGCGTCTTCGGGTTGATTTTCTCTGCCTTGAGGATTTAACAACCCAAGGTAACGCAGATTCTGTCGTGCGTTGAATTTCATTCCAGCATCCTACAGTGCAAACATGTAATTGAAAGGAAAGCAATGATGTGTTTTTTTCTCTTTTTTTCCATCTTCATTTGTTGCAGCATCAAAGAAGCTCTTGTGAAATGAGAAGTGGCGGTCCATATGTAACTCTGTGTGTGTGTGTGTGTGTGTGCCAGATACAGAGAGTGTGATGGTGATCTAAATGAGGAAGAGAAGCCACAGAGTCCTCTCCTCTTTCATCTGTCTTTCTTTCTCTCTCTCTCTTGGCTCGCTCACAGCCAATCAGACCTGCTGCGTTCTCGCCGCGCTTGTGATGCACAGAAACGGGTCACGGGGGTTTTTTCACCTTCGCTCCTTTCTCGCTTCAGTGACTTTGTCTGAGATGAACGTTTTGCTGGAAGAACACTGTGGCTGACCAGACGAGGAGGAGTGAGGAAGACAGTGTGCTTGGCTTTCAGTTGCACATATGCATAGACAAGTGGCACTGGCACAGTTTCCCATAGCTTAAAATCTTTAAATGTCTTCTTTTGTCTATTTTAACTATCTTGAATTACAAAGAAAAGCAACTAATCCTTATGTTTAAGAACCTGGGACCAGCATTTGTTTGACATTTTTGCTTGAGAATTGAATGAAAAGATTATCAACATTGTTAGCAATTAATTTTCTTTCCACCAACTAATGGAATTCAACTAATCTTTCAGCCCCACCGGAAGATTAAAAAGTATATATCAGTGAGGAGCAGATCTGGACACTTGCCTGATGCTGGATTGTCTCGCTTGAGAACTCCAGACTTGCCTCTTCTCATTTCCTGTATATCAGAGGCTTTACCCTCCTGATACTGACCCCCTGTGTGAACAGAGCGTGGCATGTCGGCAGCAACAGCTTCAGTCCTCTGTCACTGTCCACGCAGGACGTGTTCAGCCACAGTGCGGCTCGCCTGATGTTTGGCACGTGGCCTGATGTTTTGGGTCTTGCGAGTGGAGCGTGATCTATTGCGAAGACAGCTTTGTTGATTGAAACAGGAGAGTATCTGTTCCATCACACTCACGTTGGATAAACAAATGAAAAAAACCTGGCTTCCATGTGTCCTGCGTCGCCAAGGTGGACGATGATAACGATGCTTCTCTGCTCAGTGCCCACGCTCACATTTATCCTGAAGTGTGCACCCACCTTGCACTGATTCATCCCTTCTTTTACGTCAATGCTGACATGCTTGCTTATGAATTTGATATGTAAGATCGTACCTTGTGAGGTTGTGGCTGTGTGATTCCACCTGGCGTAAAAAGCAAGCATGCATCTTTTAGCAGGATCTCATTGTTTACCATCCAAACATAAATGATGCATTTACATTTAAGACTTGTATCTTTATTTAAAGGAACCTTGTAAATGTTGACAGGAGGATTATCGTACCGCAGGTCACGCCGTGTTGACCTCCTGTGTTATTGCGGCGTCTGAGCACTGCACCATCCCCTCTGGTGTGTTATTGTTGTCATAGGGACTGATTCACATTCAGACGTTCCTGCCTTGATTCATGGATTCGGCGGAGGTACTAGAGACCTCTGTGAGTGAGAGGAGAGAGGAGTAGAGGGTGGCTGAGATGCCACGCCCCCCCTTCCCCCCCAGGCAGCAGCGGCAGCGGCAGCCAACCTGCTGTTGTGCCACTGTTTCCATGGCAACGGTGGTGAGGTGCTGGTGCGCTCCAAAGCGAAGTGGCGATATGCACGAGGTGGGGGGAGGGGTTAGGAAGGAGGAGCAGGTGGTGGGTGGAGAGGGAAGGGGAATACTGTAGGAAACGGATGTCAGGGGGAGAAAACAGGGGGGAGGGTGTGGGGGAGGAGCGCTGCTGCTGTTGAAACAGCGGGAACACGAGGTGGAGGCCAAATGCGCTCGTCTGTTCGCTTTGTCAGCATGAGCTTCAGTTTCTGCAGAGCCACAGACACCTCATGATCCCCACAGTGCTTCCACACGCTCTCTGTATATGCTCATACGGACACATGTAAAGATAAACACAGGCCTCTCATTTCATGGCCAGCAAAGGTTAGTTGAAGGTTGCTTGAAGCCGAAATTGTCACATTAGAAGTTCAGCTCCCCTGATGCCACAGCTCACCTTCATTTGCCTTTCACACACACACACACACACACACACACACACACACACACACACACACACACGTCTTCAAGGTGAAACACAAGGGGGTTTTACTATCTTATGCACATGTAGAGTTTCATTCTTTTTCCTCCTGTCAACTCGTCTGATGCAACATCACCGATGTAGAAACCATACTAAACAGAAAAACTTAAAACACTTTAGATTGACATTCTTCAGCAAGCGATCGTACTATAAATACAAATGGCTGTTTCTTTCAGCTTCCATGAGAGACACATATGTAGGAGGATATAGGAGCATTTATAATTAGACATTTTTTTAGCCGCTCTCTTAATGAATGTAAGCTGCCGTGCAGGATTCAGCTGGAAAGCAATGACATAAATCCCCCAAGAGCTTCGTACAGAAGACCCCAGTGGAGACACATCAGAGCGGTATGACATACTGAAGATTGTTTTCATTGTTCATAAATGTGCAGATTATTTTCACAGTAAATCAACATCAATTAGTCAATAAAATGTCAAAAAAAATGTTTTTAGATATTTAGATTGAAAAAGCCGGACAGTGTGATAGAGATAAGCAGAGATAAAGGCCACAGTGGTGAGGTCCACCCCCCCACCCCCCGACATGCTATGCTCAGCCTTATTCTGCAGATTTACACATGAACTGCATTACAGGCAGAAACACACGTGCACAAACAAAAGCTGCACACACACTTTCACACATGTCAGATTAGTCTGTGCTAAGAGGCTGCAGAGCTGAGAGAGCTCAGACAAAAAGACACTTTCTTCTCTTGGACAACATAAATCAAAAGTGAAAGGAAATAAAGGAGGCTGTATTACTTGAGAGAGAACAGCAGGAGACGAGCTGACAGAGAGGGATTCAGACAGTACGTTTCTGAATCTGTGTGTGTGTGAGACAGGATTGTTTAGTTTGGCTCTTAGGTTTTTACCATCTATATGTTTCTTCAGTATATGGGTCTGTGTGTACGTTTGCTGGGGTGGGGGGGGTCCCTGCTCCTCCCAGTGCAGCAGCTGATGGGAATCATTATGGATCCTGGCAAATGGCCAGTTTGTGGTTACCACGGCAACCGTACTGGCTCCATCCATCTTGGCGATGATGATGTTTGAGAAACGGTCTGCTCTCTAAACCCTCGCTTTCAGTAATGGCTTCTTTGATTGGCGCCATGCATAAATGAATAAGAATAAGGTCAAGACTGTGATTTAGGTAGAATCCATAGTTGCTTGCATATCTTTTATTTCTAAACAGCAGCGTGGAGTCATAAACACCTCAGCTGTCGTCTGGTTGATTATGGAAGTCCTCACTGTGAGTATAAGGATTGAGAGTTTTATTTTTATTCACTCCCTTGGAAACTGACTCTTCAGAAGAAACAACACAAAATAAAGCAAATAAAAGGGATTTTAGATCAAATATTCAATAGTGTAATTTGCAATTTTGCTCTGTTCAGTCTCTGCCTGGAGGAGGGATCACTTCTCTGTTGCTCTCCCTGAGGTTTCTTTCTTTTTTCTCCGTTTAAATTTCTTTTTTTTTTGTGCAGTTTTTCCTTGTCTGAATGGAGGGTCTAAGGATAGGAGGTGTCATATGCTGCACAGACTGTAAAGCCCTTCCTTCGTCGGCCCAAACCAGAACTGAAACTTAATGTAAGACCATGGGCCAAAAGCAAACATCTAATATATTGTGAAGATGCAAAATGGTACTAGGATCCCCAGTTGCTTTAATTGTCTGACTTATGACGGATTATGAAAAAAAAAGAACAATTAGGGATCCTACATATCCACGGAGCCTTTTTAACCTCACAAATAGTAAAACCACATTAACAGGATTTATAATTTACCACTTTAACAGCTGTGCCTCAGAGAAAAATATAATTGACTTGAACTGACGTGGCCTTTAAGTTCTGAGCGTAAGAAATAATCCCACTTGATTTTATGTGCACACACGCAAAGTGACCAAATATGTGAAGGTAAAACAGCTGTATGATGTAATTCAATGCAATGACAATGTGTAAATTTGGCTGGACATGTTTACAGTTCTGGCCAATTTGGATCTCTTTAGTGAATCCACTGAAAAACTGAGAGAAAAGGAAACAATTAGCCAAACTTTCATGAACAACAATGTCTTTCCTCAGAATCACTACCAGAGATACAACAGGCTTTGACTCTATATTCTTCATACTTTAAAACAGCAACCACACACAGTATAATTATCTACTACCTGCACTTCATGGTCTTTAACCAAAATAGTACTACAACAATTAAATATTCAGTACTAATAATTAGCTCCGTCGTCCTACTTCATTAATCAAGTCCTTATGTCGGTTAAGTTAGAATAGAAATACTTTAACTCACTGTTTTCATCTTCTTCTTGCAGTAAACCAATGAATGCTGTGATTGAATTCAGTATCTGTGTGTGTCCTTGCAGAAAATAATGCAGGGATAAACAACCTTGTGGTTTACATGTAAGCAGCCCCTTTATTATAAATGTAAGCACTATATCATGGAAGAAAAGAGAAACAGGGAACAAAGACAGACTTGAACTTGCATCATCTTTTCTCCAGTATTAGAGTTCACCAGGTTACTATCAGAGCAGAGCAGACAGGCCCAGACACCTTTTTACCCACAGTCCTCTCCTGAGGGGTTTCCTGAGAGCTCCCAGTCCAGCTGGGAGGGGCAAACCCTCCACTGTGTCCTCAATCTGCCCCGGAGTCTCCTCCCAGCCAGCACAGCCCAGAGCATATTCAGGGAGGCCGACTCCTCTGAAAGTCAAGGAGAAGTGCCACGATATCAAGGTCCTTCCAAATCACTGAGCTTCGCACTCCATCAAACAATCCACGAACAAGACGTACAGCTTGTATCTCCCATCTTTATTCTTTCAGCCAGCTCTCCAAATCTGTGGGTCAGATCAGAGATTGAACAAGACGTTGAGAGTTTTGTTTTATAGCTCAGCTTACCGCCCAGCCCGGGATCACAGCAGTCACATCATGAAATACACAATAGAAGGTTTAATAAGGATGAAGGTAGTATTAAGAGACACAGTCGACATATGGAGATGGTCAGGGTGGAGGGCTGGGACACACCGTGAAACTGGGAAATAGTCAATGTTGATTCTTTTCAAGAAGCTGTTATTTTAATCAAAACCATGATCTTTTCCTATCCACGTACAAAAAAGTCTTTCAGTTTGAAATTTATGACTGTTTCACAAATTGTGATATGTTGTAACATTATCTTTTTGTTTTGTTTTACCTCCAAGTTATCTAAACCTTTTATTCTCATCCTGCTCACGATGCACGTAACTATAAACCACTGCACATTGGAGGTGGTGGTCATATTTGAATAACAGTGATGTCACTGAAGTCTCCAGATCTACAACATGATTTGGAATTAACAATACTAATCCTGAGTCCTACTCTCATATATTAGATTATTAAATTGATCAAAGTGGAGGACAGAAATAACTTCATGTGGACATTTCCTTGTCACAGGATGGAAGCACAGTAGCACCCACACAGTGTTTTTTCTCTGATTGAACACAATACTTTTTGCACTAGTTTCCATGGCAAATGTCAAAAAAAAACCTGTCCATGTTTTCCTCAGTGAAAAGCAGGTTTTGTTGTACTGGCTTGTGATCGTGTGCTGTCTCTGTCGTGTGTATGGATGGAGTTTGCTGCGGCAGCTTCACACACTTATCGCTCACTGGTTTTCTCACATCAGGGATCCAGACGGGCTCACGAGCCTTTTTTCTGTCATAAAGCAGTTTGACTTCAACCTTTTCACACCGACTTTGCAATAAGTCACTGATCTGTAAAAAGTGAATTTTTAAGTTGTTGTGTTTCCAAATGTTTGCTTTGTGGTGGGCCCTCAAATGACATGTCACCTCTGGGTGTGTGTGTGTGTGTGTGTGTGTGTGTGTGTGTTAGTCGTCAGTATCAGAGTAATGCATTCTTTCGTGGCGATGACACTGGCTCCTCTAATCCAGTCCTGTGAAAAGCCAAAGCCTCGCTTTTATCTCTCTGTTCCATTTACACTTGTCAGTACTGTGTGTGTCCTTGTGAATCTGCATGTGAGCGTGTTGTTTGTGTGTGTGTGTGTGTGTGTGTGTGTGTGTGTGTGTGTGTGTGTGTGTGTGTGTGTATCAGAGACACACAGAGAAAACCCTCAGTTTCGTATCAGTCACAATATATTTCAAGTTCAGAAAAATATAATTAAACTTTTTACGCTCACTTTATCATCTCAACTGTCATTTTCAGTCATTTCCCACCAGCTGTGTGTCACTTGAGCTTAATGATCTGAACATCATTCTCTGCTGACTAACAGATATCAAAGATTTCTTTCAGACTCCGGTTGTTGTTCCTGAGCACGTTTCTCACAGCGTTACCTTTTTTCTTCAGCCTTTGAATGTTCAGAACCTTCTGCAGGGAAATGTTCACAAAGTTAGTTCAAGGTTGCCTAAAAATATTCTTTTTTTCCTTCACATTTGTTTATTACTGTTCCATTTTTCCACTTTGCATGATTTGGCAACTTAAAATTTCCAAACCATCTAGAATGCAAGACTCATAGAAATGTAGATGCCCTTTCTTTACAGTTTGCAGCTTTATTCAGGCTCATATCCTGTCGAGCACCAACACATCTCACAGTGTATGTTACAGGCTGCTTTATGTCTCGTCATGTCTGTATCTCATTATTGGGTTCAGTGCATCTTTCAAAACTTCCTACTTTTCCAGATTTTCATTTCATAATTTGTTGCCACGCTTCTCCTGTTTCTGTATTTTTTTTTTCTTTTCCTTTGCTTCTCAATTGCTCTGTGCGTCTGTTAAAATACCAGGAACGCACAGTATCACAGTATCAGAGTACTGAACGCTGATGCCTCAGTATTTTTATTATTTTTTTTATATTAGTGGGTGTGTGCTGCCCAGGTTTCAGTGACTAATACTGCTAAGTATTGCATGTTAATCCTGTTCTGGGAGCAGCCAAGGGGAAAAGCCTCCAGTGACTGACAAGCAGCAAAGCTATCACATGGCTCCTGCTCTCACATCATTTCTCCCCTGAAAGCGGCAGACACACAAAGACTCACACGCTCTTTCAACACATTTATACATGAGCGCACAGACATGGGTTGCACAGTGGAGGGAAAGGAAGGATGGCGTGAGGAAAAGGACGAGATAAGGAGACATTTCAGTTACATTCAGTCTCTGCTGCTGCAGGGGTCATTCAGACATCAGTGGCTGTGTGTGGATTCGATTGATATCTACAGCAGTATGACATGTTTGAAGGAGACATGAGACACTTGAATGCTCAATCTGTTTCTTTATTGTAATGGTACCAAACGATGATAGATCAAGCTCATCATCTGCTCCATGCTTCCACGTCAATGTCATCATATGATCTGAAAATAAAATAAAAGAGTGGGATGTGATGAGGCAAAATCGGGCAGAACGTCGTAAGATCACTTTGGACTTGACACAGTCCGCACTTCATTTTTATACTCTTATCCCGTCATACAGATCCAGTGGACGAGGTATACACCGAGTAAACTGAAGCATGTATGCATTCACACTTGCTGATTGTTTCCTTTCTGTACTCTGTATTCTTCGTAGTCTTCCCACTTCATCACTCCAACTAGAAAGTGAATATTGTCAATAGCAAATACAGGAATAAACAGCAAGCTTGAGGGGATCATGGTATACTGTGTCTGAGGCATGTCATATCTAATGCCATGCATCACTCCTTTTCACTCATCTGGCCATGCAAGTCCTAAGTTCCTAGTAGAAATAAAGAGCTGAGCTACGTCAAGTTACATAATTGTCGGACTCTCTGATGATATTCTGATGACACTCCAAATATGGATAACTAACCAGGAACTGCATTATGAGCGTAGCTCAGGTCAGCCTTGACTGTACATTGTGCTGTGCTTTTACTCTGTGCTGAGAGAGAGAGAGAGAGAGAGAGAGAGAGAGAGGCTTGTAATAATGACACATCATCTGAGGACTCTTTGTCGCAGTGCCTGACACCAGTACAGAGAGGGTGAACATTACCTGCAGTAACACAGGAGCAGCATGAGGCCCTGTCTCCTGCAGCCTGCTGCAGGTTAGACCAGCAGTGAACAGAACAGACACAGTAAAGACATTATTGGGACTGACGGAGAGAGACTGTCACTCAGTGTCCGTTCCTGTGTCCACTGGAGACAAACCTGGAGAGTAGTCAACTTCTTCTCTCTTTATGCTCGACAGACTTTGGAGGAGAAGTGACAAAACATGAAGAAAAAAAGTGGGTTGTCTGTATTTATATAAGGACATCATTAGCACCATTATTTGAAGTCATTTGTCACAAAGTATAGGCATTTATATACATTGACAAGTGAATTTCACACTTCAGAGATGTGGGCTGCGTTTGCAAAAATAGACTCAGCTTGTCAAGATAGTTGAGTAATAAAAGGGACGATAGGCGTTGGCACACTGGTTAGAGTAGCTGCAAATTGTCTCCGGCAGTCGTAACAAAGCCGGACACAGCGACAGACAAATTGGTTGCAAATGTAAAGATATGGCAGTCGGGAGTTCAAACAGTCCAGTGCAACAAACTGAGTGTAAAAACTTCAGAATCAAGCAACCGTTCATGAAAGTGGAACATAGTCTCCTTTTCAGCCTCTGATCTAAAATCAGGAACACAGGGTTTTACTTTATACGCTTACCCACCGAATTTGTGTAATTAAATGATAAGCTTGTACTTATTTTATCTTTTTATTATTGTTAAATCCTCATGAAAACTGTGAATTTATTATAGCTGTAACACAAATCCTGCAGCTGGTATCTTGTGCGTCCGTGCCAACTGTACTGTCGTCCAAAAAAAAACTGTTTTGAAAGTCCTACTGTTGCATCGATATGTTCCAGAGGAAGGAAAATAAAACTATTTGCTGAGACATATTTCTTTTATTTCTCTGGCTCTGGCTCTGAGGCTTAATAAGGCTACAAAGTCAGTACTTTCTAGTTGGATTCAATTACTGTGGGTTATGATGTGGACCTGCTCGCTAATTATAAAAATATGAAAAAACACCAGCCTCAACCTTTAATCCAGGCTTCTATTTATCTGGCTTGTGCTTGCGTGCGTCTGTGTGCTCAAATGAAATATTGACGTCCCATTCGCCGGGTCCTGTGTGTATCAAGGTGAGTGAAGACGTGCAAGATTGACCAGAGAGTGGAACAAGATGGAGAGGGAAATAGAAAGGAGAAGGCTGGAGAGAGAGCAGCCAAAGTGAGTGTGTAAGTGCAGAAATATACTGTGACTGTGTGGGCGCAGAGCAGCAGCAAGAAATACTGAGATGGAGTGTGATACGGGGAGAAATTGGAAAGGGAAGGATGGCAAAACTGGAGGAGAGAGAGTGGATATCAAGAAAGTCGGAGAAGAGAAGGAAGGAGGAGAGCAAGATGGGGAAAGAGGGAGAGCATGTTGGTGTTTAATGGAGGGTGAAGAAGGGTGAAAGGCAGAGAGAGACCATGGAGGAACAGAGCACCAGAGGCTATGAGTACCCTTTGTTCACACACACTTTCTATGATACGCGAAGTCACACCTGCAGTAGCAGGGACTGTAGAAATGCAACACCACACCCAGAGCGAAGCGTGCTGACAAAACCAAGTGGTGCTTCTCCTTTTTTTTCTTAAATCTAAATTTAATCTAATCAGGCAGCTCATTTAAAAAACATCTGCTGCTCAGAGTGACGTGCTCGCCAAACACAAACATACAGTTTTACGGTGGAATCACTGGGATTTAAATCAAACAGACCGATCAATGAGTGGATGGGAGTGATCGATAAGTGAGGGAACCGCAGACATCGCACCGAGATAGGTCCAGACAGCTTCAGCTGTTTCATTTCAAGCTGCAGGGAAGCTGTTTCCAGGTAGATGGAGCACAAAATCTAAAAGCAAATCAGCGCTAATGGAAAAACCTGGAGCACCAATAAGTCCTGAGAGACACTTGGATGAAGTGGACCATGGTAGTAAGACGGGATGTTGCATTTTCAATAAGCCCTCCCAGATAAACAACACAATGCTTTCTTTGTGAATGTCCTCTATGGCACATCTTGATACCTCGATCAGTACAATCTTTTTCTCATTTGCTCACAAACTGAAAATTCAAATTGGATTCGTATGGCCTGCATCTCCATAGTGTTAGCCTCAACATAGTGGCAGGTCAATGTGCTGTGAGACAACATTATGACATTATACTGGTGGACATATGACTCTTCTACTACTTTTCTAATCACTGCATTATAAACAATGGATTATGTAGATATCTCATATGCTCATGTCCCTGCCTTCAAACCACCGCTTGGCATTTCCCACACTACCATTTAATTCACTCAAGACAGCTGTCGCACTCTCTGCAGAAAGCTTCGTGAAAACTCATCCAGAAGATATCAACATACCTGTGTCTCCATGTGTGAACCCACGGTATCTAAGCTGCCAAGATATTTAACATTATTGGTTAATTTAATGTAAACAGCCGAATCACAGGATGAGTTAGCTTCAAAGGTTCTTTGTGCAACTCTGAGCTTTCCTATATAGACATTTACTCCTTTATCACTCCTGTTATGGCTTTAATGTTTTATTCACTTATATTTTTAATGATCTGTGGCTCAAGTTGTGTATCACAGTCGCAGTATTTCAGTCACCGGCAGCAGTCCAATGAAATGAGTGCTCATCGCCTGTATGGGGGATCAGGTTGTGTAAGGAGTGAATCACACTTATAAGAAGCTGAGAACACAGAAGAATTAAAATCCGAAGCAACCGGGGAACAGTGTGGCCACCGCGTTCATTTTCAAACACCTCAAACTACAGGTTCACATCATTCACTTGTTTCCAGGCAGAGAGAAAAGAATCGAGTCGAACCTGTGAACACGACAAGCAGGTGACAAAGAAATCCACATCCACGCTGAAACACGGGAGACGAATAAGACGGCAGATGGAATCACCAAACAAGTGCAACAACTCCCACCTTATCAGTGTATTACTCAGCTCCTCACAGAAGATGACCTTTTGCCTGAGTGTGTTTGCCAGAAAACCCAAAGAAGAAGTAAATCCCATATTGAAAGTCTGTTTGTGTATCAGAGGATATTTTGGTTTATTGTGACTTCTGTTTGTTTTTATAGCCATCATTTTAACTTGTACTGATAAAACTGTACTACTACTACTACTCGCCAAAGTAATTGCCAAGATTTGGGAACATGTCAAGTGAGATACAGTGAAGTTTGAAGGAGTGAGAAAGAAGTGGTCAGATGATTGTACAGGATTTAAACAGAATGGCCAAATTATCCAAACGATTTAATGTGAAACAGAAAATGACAGACAAACTACTTTGTGCAAGTTCAGCTATGTAAAGTATAGTAAGTCAAAGTTGAAGCAGAAAGATGGGTAATAATTTAGCATTTCCTGTTGTTTACTCTTCAGAACATTTAGATTTGGTGAATTAAAAAAAGTGATGTTTTTGCTGTTTATCCTGAGGGGAACATGAATGTCTGGACCAAATTTCATGGAAATCCATCCTGTGGCTCAAAGAGTCACTAAAAGCCAAAAAAGTTAACCTCATGCTGCCAGTAGAGGAAAAGTCAAGAGATCACTATAGTCAGAAGGATTCATCCTCTGGGGAAGATGAATTACACAAAATATTACGGTAATCAATCCCAAAGTTGTTTAGATATTTTAGTCTGAACCGAAGTGATGGACCGACATGTCCATTCCCGGAGCCTGGCTAAAAATGTAGTACTCCAAATGTAGTCAACCTAGAATATGTGTACTTTTGTCATTAGATAGTAGGTTGAACATGAAGACCATACACTGTAAAAAAAGAAAAGAAAAAGATTCAACAAATGCATAAACCATGTATTATCATCTGACAGCTCAAACGCTCATTTCACAGATTGCAGCAAATATATTGGTGATTACAATGTTGTTATTACTGACAGGAAACTGGCCAGAAGTGCAACAATAAGCCCCAGATTATATGAAATATATGATCAATCATATGAATGTGTATCTGTCTTTATTTCCACATACTGGAGCTGTCGGTATCTCTCCCCCCTGACAGTGTGTGTCTCCTCCTCCAGGTGCTGCTCTCTGGACTCATCGGGGTGGTGTCATGGAAGAGGCCGCTCTCTCTGGTGGTGAGTGTCCTCTGAACGCCCACGCTCAGCTGCTAATCTGACAAGTCTAAACACAGCAATAATACCCAAGAGTCAAGTGTGTCATTGTGGCGATGGGACGGAGGGAGACGTACGACATGCAGACTTACATACTGAAGCAGATGCTTGGTGTCGTTCTCATTAGGATCACCACATGTAGATTAGGACTCAACACCAGAATATAAAACATGACAGACATCATTAACTGCTTTATATTATTGCCTGGGATGAAAACAAATAACCATCATCCGTGTTTGTCGATTATGAATGAGTGCCGACATCTCCAGACCTTGTTGCAGGTCACGCTTGCAGTTTAGCAGCCGTGGAAACAGGAACACAGTTTCAACTTTGGGGCATGTTCAGCTTGTGTTAAAGTCCCTGCATCACAGCTCCAGTGCTGTATGTTTTCACAGCCGTTGACCTGGAAACTACAGGACCAAAGTCAGTCAGTCTCAGCACTTTTCACTTTTCTTGTCTCTGCTTGCACAGATGAATAATTGTTGATCCGTGTTGCTCAGCTCAAACACACACAGCATCATATGTGGACAGAAAGCTGTGTGCTGTCTGAACACAGAGCAGTGTGTTGGACAAGGACCCATATTCATCAAAGTTCATCAAACTGGTAAAAGTGAGAATCTGAACGAAGGGAAGCATTCAAGTCAGAAAGCCTGAAGGGTTTCTTCAGTTGCTTCGGAGCAGATGAAAGAGAGAGTAGCAGAGAAACAAACACACAGCTTCTGACACGTGTTTTGAAGTGATTGTTCAAAATAACGTTTGTGGTGAAAATGAATACCAGGAGCAATGTGATTCAGAATAAATCAGTTAAGCTCACTTTTTGCATTTGACTTGGACACCTGATGGGATGTTACACCTATTACAAATGTTTTTCTCCAACACCAGACAGTTTCTTTCTTTCTGTATTAACTTCCCAAGTATAATTCCTGTAAGTTGAGTGAATGCAGACGCAGGGTGTACATTCATCAAACCTCTAAGAATCAAGATTAAAGAGCCAACTTATGTGTAAAGATTTGTGAGCAATCAGTTAAGTTACTCAGTGCTATTTTCAGCAAAGTGTGAGTGACCATTAAAAGCAACTCTCAAGTGATCACTACGCTCTTAGCAAAAAATAGATCGTCAGAGGCGAGCTTAACCTACATCTGCCGTATTGTTCATTCTTAAGAAGACCTTACATTATCTCTTATTGATGCTACTCTGCAGAGAATAAGCTACTGTGAATCATATGTGTTGCTTCAGCTGATGCATTATTCACATTCTCACCATCACTGTCAGAAGGTGTCTGTTCACATCTGCTTCTTCAGTCATCCTGGATCTGTTCTTTACTAACTTCTTTTACATTTAAGAGCATTTTAGGACATAAGGAATCTTTTATTCTTAAATGTGTGAAGAACTAGAACCATACAGAACTTATGTGTGGGCCCTGGTTTGGCAGTGTGGCTTTACATCTGAGCTGTGAAGTGATTCTGTCAAGAGAGTCATTGTTCTGCCATAATAGAGCTGGAAAACCTCGGATTGACCTTTGATGTAGCGCTCGTTGTAGCCCACACTCTCTCTTACCTACATGTGTGAGACATTGCATAATATAAGTCATTCTTTTGCACTACAAAAAGATCGATGCACTGATGTGTCTGTCTGCAAATCTTTTAGTCTTTCTGTCCTTTAAAGTCAGGAGTGGGGAACAGCACAAACAAAGCCCTTGCCCAGTTCTCTTTCACGCTCTCTCAGTGTCACCAATAATCTCATCTCATCTCATCTCATCTCATCTCTCATCCTCCCCCCAACTGCGTTTCACTTGTCTTGCTCCCTTTAGTTTTATCACCTTGCTTCCTTGCTCCACATATCTGCATCCCTTCACATTTCTGTTCCCTCTTCCTCCTCCTCCTCTTTCTTTGCCTTTGTGTAATGTAAAACCACAGAAAAAGATCCAAATCATTTCAGCTCTTGGGGGATCAAAAGAAATAATCCATCATTGAGGTGTAAGTAGAAATTGGTCACACGTTGTGCTCTGTAAAAGAGTTAAATCCTCTTACCTCTCTTTCCTTAAAAAGCAGGACTAATTTACTGGAAGAGTCTGCACCTGCCAGCGCGCCGACATGTCAGTCTGTGGACACTGCTTCCTGTCTTTAGAAGGCTCTGAAAGCTAATATCTTGTGTGGTTTTTGTGACTGTATCATGCGATGTTCAGTGCTGACAGTCAGACTTTTCCTTTCCTGGCCTGGACCCAGTGCTGACTGGCAGGTGACTAATACACCGGCTGGACGCGTTCGGTCCTGGCAGCGCCGCACCAGCCCATCTGCCAACTGTGGGCGGCCATTGTGATTCGTAATAACTCGACTTTCTCCAGTCCAAACCGTTTAAGTATACACGGTAAACACTTGGTTCTCTTGGCTGACTTATTCGCAATCAGTCTATTATATGATAAAACAGGTTCAGGGGTTAATTGTATGATCTGAGCAGTTTTAGATTTGACTCTGAAACGATTTAGAGCTGAAAGGAGAAGATGATTAGTATATTAGTCAGCTGACAGAAGATTCATCTGCAGCTATTTTCATAGCTTTCTGTTATCAAGCAAAAATACCAATATTTGATGCTTCTGGTTTCTTTGATTTGATTCACTTGAAATTGACTTGATGGACAAGAAAGTGAATCCATTTTTATTCTTTTCTGCTCCTGTATGATTGAGGAAAATTGTGTGGTGCATGTTTTACTACTTTATGCCATTTTGTAGAGGATTAACTGATTTATATAAAAAAAAATCAATAACAAAAATCATAACACATTGGTATAAAATATTGAATTTGTGTTGAGTTTAATTATGATGGCCTCTCAGTATTTTGAGACCACGACTCTTCCTCCTTTCCTCCATCTTATACTATTATTCTATACTGAAGCATAAGCGAGTCAGATATGAGTTATACATAGAGAAGGTGAGACAGGGTGTCGAGAAGAAAACCTGCGCAGCATCTTTGGTTCTGACACATTGCAGTCAAGTCAGCGTGTGACACCTGGTGCAATGTTTGGATGGTTGGAGACTGGTTGTTTTTATGCCAGAGTGGGGGAAAAAAGAACCGGTGCACTATTGTGCGGAGAGAAGACGTGGTGAATATGAAATTCTGTCTCCCCGAACTTCCCTTGTAAACTCCACATCAAAGATATACTGAAATATTGTGCTCCGTGGAATGAGAAAACACTCTGTGTCCGCGTTTGAAGGAAATCCTCCTCATCCAGCTTATCTGAAACAGCTAATAAACATTGTAGTTTTCTATCCAGTCAAGTCTGCCGCATTAATGCCACGGCACATTTACTCCATATCACTGGCAGGCAGGAGGAAGACAAGACTACCTGCAGTCTTCTGCTGTTTGTGACTGTGATGGATTATGTGTTTAGAGAGAGACAGAAAGACAGAGAGTGAGTTGGAGGGCACTAAATCCTTGTATGCCCTGTCAGGAGACGAGGCGACTATAGTCTGCAGTGTCGAACATTTGTCTCAGGAAGCCTCAACTGGTCTATATGTATATTTAATATACAGTTAATTCCATTTTAATCTGTGCTCCATCTGTCTAACTTTAGTGCACCATGTAGAAAAATATTTCTCAATCTAGTCAAACAAGACAGCCAAGTACATATCATAAAAATCCTCCACAAGCCTATTTTAGCCTCTATTCTCAGATTTTAGTTTTCATACATTAGGGTTGGTGACCAAAATCAACTTTTACTATTTTGATCATTGACTCGTTGTTTTAGTTATGTTCAACATTTGATAGTTCCAGCATCTTTAACATGAGGATATTCATGATAGTAAATGAAGGTTTTGGACTGTCACATTGGATTGTGGGAAATCGTGATGAGCTTAAATTATGTGTGTGAAAATCAGCAGACTAAGCAAAAATGAAAATAATGGCTAGTTGCAGCCCTGTATCAGTGTATATCAGTTTCCCCATTCGTTCATAAAAAAAAGATAATGCCCTCTGCTGACCTGATCCTTCTCTGGGCTGAGGTGTAGCATGGAGACATTTAAATAATGGAGAGGTACAGCAGTCTTGAGGTGAAACGGTCACTGCACTTGTGAGGTGTCAGACAGCAAGAGAGTCCAACATGTGCAGCTACTTTACATTCATGTTTCCACAGGGATGGAAGTACAAGTTGTCCTTCAGTGACAGAGTGCAGGGTTGGAGCAGGCCTGCGTAGCCCAATCATGGCCGCTTCCCTGCACCGCTGCCTATGTTTGCATGGACTGTTTCTGATGAAGCTATAACTCCTGTTTATGGATCATAGAGTCAATGAATGATTAAACACGCTGTTGCTTCTGTCTCTATTACAGTGTTATTGTGATTTACTCATCATGCAAATTTTGAAAAACATTGAATTACTGCCAGAAAATGAATTCAAGTTCATGGCTGCTCTTGCCTTCCGCTGTAATGCATTAATCACCTGAGCTGCAAAGGCTTATCTTGACGCCGGCGAATGCTCGACCTATACAGTACGCCGTGAGAATATTAAATCTGCCTCTCTGCTGGGAAATTCTCTTTTCAGTGCCGGCTACCTGGCTCATTGTTTTCAATGGAAATGAGACGCTGTTGTATGTTCCCAAGTGTGCTTCAAGCTTAGCATGTTTTCAGCTCTCATAACACCGTGGACTGCTTGAGAATTATTTCATTATTGCAAACAATAGCCATGACCAGCACTTCTTGAAGCAGGAACCGTCTCTATAACAGAGGCCTCCAGCAGTCAGAGAGTTTCATCTGCACCAACACAGTCACCTCCATGTGGGGCGCCGACGCATCCACCAACCTGTGAGTGACAGGTTGGACCCGGAGCATGTTTCTGGCCTGATCCAAGGGATGTACTCATCCTTGTGCTGCCTGAGGCTCTGACAACAATCATTCATTTGTAAAGATTAGAGGCCGTCGTCATGGCACGTCACCCCCACGTTTCTACAGCTGTCCACTGGACAACCTGTCTATTATACAGTACGAGCTGATTTCAGTACTTCGTATACTCATTATGTAAATGTAACTACTTTTAGACAAACATTCAATCAATCTGTGTTAAAACACTGTTTGAATCTCTATGTACATAAGCACAATTCTGCCCATTTATTCACTAGAAAGGAGTAAAATCAGATGCTACCAAAAAGTCAGTAAAACAAATGTGCATACTCTAACAACAATCAGTGTTTTCCAAGTGCAGCATTTTAAGAATATATTTCCCCCTAAGTGCTCACACAAGGTTACTGTGCAGCCTAGAAACCTGTTGCCGCCCTCAGAGTGCTGCAGCGTTTGTCAGGTAGCAGCTCGTACTCACCAACACAGCCCTGAGGCAAAGAGCTGTGCACACACACAGTTTGGATTCAAATGTGAGACTAGTTCCTTTATAAATTCAGATTTTTGCAAAACATAAGTAGAGCTTGTAAAATGTGAAGATACACTAGCTATTTTGATAATTGTCAGAATTCAGTTGGACACAGGAAAAAGCTGTGAGCTCTGGTGCTGAGTCTGCTGCAGCCACTTTAGTCTTACAGCTACTTGTTTGCCATGGTTGATTTTTGTAAACACCTTTATTGCATGATATTCATTCTATTTCTGCCCGTAGCTAATGTCATTTGTCCAAAATGGCAAAAATACAGAAAACTCCACAGTGCAATATTAATAGTTAATTAATAACTGATACCCTAAAATATGCACAACGAACTGTATGGTGTTTCATATTGTGCAAAACAAAAATGATTAAACCTGGAACCGGAAAATGACAGAAACAAATAGGTTGTATAAAAGATTCGGGACTAAGCATAAAAACAGTTTATGAACAAATTCTGGAATAAAAGCTGGAAGATTGTGGATGTAACTGAGTGAATGTGGTGGAATATTAGAGTGTGTGAGCAGTGCCAGGCTGTGTTGACTCTCCTGTTTGAAATGTGTGTGCGCATGTTTATCTTAGATCAGCAACAGAAAGAGTGTGTGTGTGTGTGTGATTTACAGCACTGTGTCAGTGACGTGCGGATGGCTGAAGATTTCCTGGGGTCCACACCACTGCCTGCTTATAACACACACACACACACACACACACACACACACACAGCTTGTGCCCACTGTGGGGTCAAGAGGGCGGCAGCTTTCCTCTTCTTTTTTTTAAACAATGGAGACACACATAAACGCACACACCCCTGCTCCCCACATCTCCAAATATCTGGCTAACGACGCACACAAATCACAGCACGTACACATCATAACCGTAGACTTTCCATTACGATCACATAACTGCAGAAGGGCCAGCAGGACATCGGTGAAAGGTTTTATGAGGTGCTCTCTGTGACAGCCTGTGACCCTGACAGGCCATAAATATTACTGTAGCTGATGAGAGAGAGAGAGAGAGAGAGAGAGAGAGGGAGAGAGATGGTACACTGACTGAGTGCGATGAGGGAACAGGCATCTCTGCACTGGTGGAATAAAGATTTATAGCCCGACATTACAACAACAAAAAATCAAAACGACACAGTTTGTGAGAGCCAATTTTTAATCATTCAATTAATGAAATGATTAAACGGCTGCCGTCAGACGAGTATAGGCGGAGACGGTGGGTCTGTCCAACCCAGTTTTGCCCTCCAATAGTTGAGCATTTTTCATACAGACCTAAATGGACAAATTAATCCTCTAAGCAGGAGTGAAATTAGCCCATTAGCAGCCTCTCTTCCTGGCTCTGGGGCCTGCAGGGATTGGTTTGTGTGGCTTTTCTTTTTTTTTTTCTGAGCCAGCCGAAGCTATAAGTGGTCTAACTTATTGCTTTGGGCCGCTGGTTTTTCGGCCCCAGACAGACAATGTTGGACTCCTCCTTAATCCTAAATCATTTTGATGTCCGTCTCCCTCTTCTGTTGGCTACATCCATGAATGCACACAGTCAGTTTGCTCTTACGGACAGATCTCATTGAAACAAAAGTACAAGTGTGGGATACGGTGCTCGGTGAAAACAGATATGAAGTAGACAGAATGTTGTCGGGGAGTATTTTAAAAACCTCTCGTGCATGTGTGTGTGTGAACATACAGTAAACAAGAGCTGTTCTCTGGTGTATAAGCCCACCACTATAATGCTCTCTGAGGCTACTATTAAATCTTTATGAATACCTCATAAGAAACAAAAGCACAGTGATGAGAATCTGCAGCTTTTAGTCTTCGGCTTGTCTTTTGATCTTAATGATGTCACAGCAGATTATTTATAGTGATGTTGTTCACAGGATGCTGCTGCAGATGTGAATGCAGAGGTGGTTGGTGACAGGAGTGTACAGCTGTGCACATGTGTGAAAATTAGTTTGCTGCTGTGTTTCCATGTTTTGCAAGTGTGAAGAAGATCGTGGATCATTATGGGGGCTTTGTGTTTCTTCTCTGAACATAAAGCTGTTTCATACATTCACCTGCTGTCTACAATGACAGAAAATGCTCTGTCAGCTGTTACCTCCAACTATTATCAATTTGATTCAAAAAGATGACAGTTAATATAAAGAATGAGAGCAGCTGTTTTTCACCAGCGAGGACATTTCTCAGTCTGAGGTGGTAAATTTGCCACTGTGTACAGTGTATGTGTTTTCGGAGAAGCTCCAATCTAAAGCAGACACAGTGGAGCCCTGGCCACTTCCTGCACTACTGCTTAAGGTGGGTGTGAAGATAAGCATTGAAAACATAAACTGACAGAATATTGTGTGAAACCTGCTGTATTACTGTGGTGAATCCAACTCCAACTGGCCACAAGGTGAATTTAAACACGATGTGTTTCAGTTACCTGTACACACACAAACTCACACAGAGGAATTCACATATCGACTGTATAAAGATAAAGAAGAGCATGAAAAGACTTTTTTTTCTAGTCAGTCCAAAATGTAACAATGTTTCAAATGCCACATTGACAGGGCGCAGTAATGATAATAATAATAATATTAACTATAATAAAAGAGCTGATGAGAAATTCAGCACAGCCATTCAAAGCAGGAGCACTCAGACAGAGCGATGCTGTGCTCTTCTTTCAGCTATTGTTCAGCAGCACAAATAGGCTCCACTCCCTCCTGTCACACTGGTGCCAATCTCTCTCTGTAGCAAACGCTTAGCACTGTGTGGGACATCGCAGTGATTGTGTTTTGGGCAAATAGAGGCATTAGAGGCAGTGTCCACCAGTTTATTTTCCACAGTTGACTGAACAACTCGTGCTCTGTGGTCACTCGTCAGGGACTCCAGACGTAATGTGGTTTGCACACAATCATGTCAGCCATATTTCACAGCTGAGCGAGTTGATACTGCAGCACGACTGCAGCCACTACTGTTACAGCCGGGGCAGGCCGAGCTCAGAGCACACCAAGTGCTTGTCGGCTGGGTACGGGAAACCACCGATCCCAGACTTGTGACCTTTGATGTCAGGAGGCAGCGCATGGATGAAGTGAAGGATAGCAGAGTACAATGATGTATCTCTATAAAGACGTTAATGCAGTCGTGTTATTGGCGTGCATCATCACAATAACCGTCCTAATTATTGTCCCGCTGACATCAGTGCAGCAGATTCACCACTACTACTCCTACTGCGAAGGACGTGCTGCTTTAGAAACACCTGTTACCTTGAACAACTCTTTTGTGCTTTTAATTGTGAATAAAATCATCTACTACTTCAATCATGCCTCACTCACTGATTCACATCATCCAGTAACATCCAATCATGTTCATGTTCATGTTCTGCAGCCCCCTCCACTACGATCAAAATCCTTTTCGTGTTCTTGGATTTATAACTAAGATTTAGTGTTTTCTATGCTTAATAATGTTGGATTTAATAGACCTACTAATTGCTGCTCAAATGTTTTGTTTTTTCTGCCAAATCTTGCAGTTTATTCGCTGCTATTAACAGTCAGTTCCTTAATCGAAGAGTCAACACAGTGACGTGAACAATATGGAAATGTTAAATATTATGTTTAATATACTGAAGAGGTGTTCTCTCCATTTTGATAGAAAAACTTTTTAGCTGGCACATTCCTCTAAAAGTGCAGTTACAAGGGATTTGGGTGTCCTTGGATTATGTTCTGTTTTAGGTTCAGAAGGTAGACTAGGGAGGCGCAGACTGGAGAGTAGCTGCTGTGTTGACTGACGTCTGCGCTCAGAAGCGTGTGCATGCATGGTTCAGGCTGAGGTGTCTCCATGGCTGAGTCAGTGCTGGAGACGACATTATGCTGCAGGAGCATGCTACACTAAAACTCCAGGAAGGCAGCACACTGCGATTAGCCACATCGATCTTCACTGCCTCTTGATCATTGACAGGAGAAAATGAAAGCTGAAAGCCCTGACTGTGAATAAATATTAGAGCTGAAGTTTGTTTTTATTGGCCGTGAATTGATTGTTCATGATGAGTAAAGAAGAGCTCCCATGAGACTGCTGAGAATAAAGCAAACCTGCAAACAATCCTGAAGCTATTGATTTCTTTGACAAGTTCAGGAGTCTGGTGATATGGTCTGACATAGGAGAGGCCATGTATATCATTATCATGTGGTTTTTAACTTGTGTCCTATTATGCCAGAATGAACATACCTTGTTTTGAAACCTGTTGGCATGAGATTTGCTTCATGTAAATCTTGGTGTCTGTGCATGTGTGGTTTTTAGGAAGAATCATCTCTAACAATATACTGGTTGAAGGGATTTCTTATTTTGGCTATTATTTTCCTGTGTATTGCTCATTAAACAATCAAAATGTGTTTGCATACACACTAAGAACAACTGGAAGATTAAGTGTCTTGAAACATGATTTTAATTGAACAGCTATGTTTAATGTGTTTACCATATTCACAATGACTGACTAATAGTTTTAACACTGTCCAGTGAAGCTACATTCTAATTCATTCCTTTTGTTGTCAGCCTTTCTTGGAATGTCATGGAGACTAAACAAAATGGAACATGACACCAGTTTCCGGTTTCTAACAACAGCGTCCTTGCAACTTAAACCATCTTAACTATCACATATTGTCAAAAACATGCCTCCATAAGGGCAAAACCAAACCCTCACCCCGAAGAAAAACAGTCAAAGGAAACTTCGATGGGATCATAACGTGGTAACAAAATGGCCATTCGGTCTGAATTAGACAAAAGCAAAAAATCTTCTTCAAGCTGTGGGACCAGAGGAACTGGTTCTACTACTGGCCTTTGTATTTATTCCCTTGAAATACTTGAGGGTGCAGACAACAAGAGCAAAAGTCCACAGATTTCACATTCGAGGCGAAGACACATTTTCTTCCTCTCTCTCGTTTTGTATAATGTAGTATGCGAATTCCTCTGTTTGCCCAGTGGTCTAAATGCTGCCACTGTGCTGCCTCTCTGTGTAATTAGGGAGCTGTGAGGAGTCTCTGTTGTTGCTCCAGGCTCTTGGTTTTTATTACAACTGTAAGAGCACATGTAGACCCATCAAGTGCACGAAACATGCAGACCTACAGTATAAAACCACCCCCCGGCGACACCCCCCCCAACCCAGGCGTACTGACACACACGATTTGAGATCGGCCTCTGTCTTTGCACTATGTGTGTGTGTGTGTGTGTGTGCATCGTCTGTCTCCTCTTCCTCAGAGGCCTGTTATTCTCTGACTTGACCCAGATGGAGAGGCTTTTGTGGGAGATGTAGACGACTGCCAGCTGAGATGGGCCCCGCAGGACCACCTGTCAGAGGCTGCTAAAGGAAAACAGAGAGACAGGAAGTGTGTGTATCAGACACACTGACGGAGAGAGATGAAAACAAAAGTGCATACGTGTGCGAATGTGTGAGCCGAGTAGAAGGTGGTGTTTTGGGGTGGAGAGGCAGTGCACAAAGAGCAAATCTGGAGGAGATGTTTCGCGATTTGGAACAGGAGGAAAACACTCAGAAATAGCTTTGGGAGGGGATTACTCCCATTCACATGTTCTCTAGAGAGTTTAATGACTTTTTTTGGTTCGATTTTCTTTAGTGTTCTATCAGGTTATTTTACAGAGCTGGCAGGGAAGCGGTCGGAGGAGAAGCCCTGAAATGAGAGCCAGGCTGATGTGCTGTATCATGATTTTATCTTTTGTACTCGCGGGGGTGTGAACACAAACGGGGGAAAGCTCGATCAGAGCAAGTTTTAATAAGCGCTCACTGGTATCTCAGCACACCTGTAGACCGAAGCTCACTGCTTTCATTTGAGTAGTTCAACTGAATTGATATGGAAAAAAAAAAGAGAGAGATGAGGTTTCTGTAGCCAGGTTTCCATCCAAATGCAGAGCAAATCTTAACCCAATTTTCTGAAAATTTGCAAAAGAAAAGAGAAATTTATGCACATTTTCATTCAATACTATTATGCGAATATTAGTTATTAGCGACAGGTGCCGTTGCAAAAGAAGACGGTGCAATGAGATAATGTACAAGATGGAAATATGAAATTTGAATAACTTAATTTACATAATTTCACTGCATCGCATAGATCTGACTTTTTTTCTTTGGTCACCATTTTTCGTCTCTTCAGTGCACGTTTAAATCACATGCTCCTGCTATGTACTTTCATTGTCACATTTTGCTTTTCTGCTGTCTGGTGCTGGACAATGAGCATACAGTGGGCTTAATGGAGATTATAATTTTGAAACTGTAGTCTCCATGACTTGATGAGAGAGACCAGACAATAAATGTACAGGCCATAAAACCAAAAACAGAGAGCCAAAAGAGGCTAAAAAGCCACGTGGACGTGAACGATTATTCTCTGCTATTCTCTGTTTGTACTGAGTGCCCCCTTCCAAAAATTTAAAAATACTGCCAAGAGAAGATTTTAACCCTGTACTTGTTTATGGAAATGATCAGCAGCACCAATTTTCAGTCTTTATTCGCATGATTTTATAACTCAGACGTCTGACTCACAACCAAACAGAAAACTGAAAGACAACATATTTCAGTGTATTCCACCAGGATCACTGTGGAATGAGTTCGAGACCTTCCACTTCCTCCTCCTCCCTCCACATGAAAACCCTTATTTCACCCGGGTTTCACCTGTGAAGTCGCCCACAGCTGTGTGACTGGGCGTTTCCATTTGTCCCTGTCACATTTTAAACGGTTCAGAAAATAGCAACATATAAAAAGAAGATTGAGATGAGATCGTGGCTCTGCTGCGATGTGGCCGTAGGCACAGACACAAAGGCAGAGACAGAAGCTTCGGTTTGTTTTGATAAATTTTCTTTGGTTCTCAGCCAAGAAAAGAAAATGTTCCCGTTGCTAAGCAGCATCCTTTTGCATCTTTCCAGCATCCTTTGTTAAATCTTAAGAAATCATTCTGGCTCTGTGTGGATGTTTGTCTGAACATGTTCAAGTTGATCAACTCCAACTGTGTTTCTAGGAACAGCACTGTTGGAAGTGAGCTCATCTGTTCTTCCGTTCTCATCAGAGTAGCAGAAAACCTGAATTCAAATGTAATCCCATGTTCTCTGCAGACAAATCATTCCTTGTGGCTGTTCCTTTGTTGCTATGAGAGCTGTTTAGTCAGTGCCATTGCTATGAATTTTGGATAATTAAGTGTGGGGAAAAAAAGCAAGGACACCTCCCTCAAGTAGCCACGGTACAAATATTCTGTGATTAAAAGCCTTTGTCGAGGGTTTCTCATGCAGTAAATGATCAGCAGTAAATGATGTACAGTTAAGCACAAACGGCAGCTGGTACGTATGTTAACCTGCTCAGGGACACTTCAGCAGGGTTGATGTCCGCCAACATGGAGGCTTCACCCCGAGTGCTGGTGTTGACCAGTGGCCTCTCTGAAGCCCCCTCGCTGCCAGCCTGAGTAAAGAGTACGTGTTATTTCTTTATCCACCAGGCCAGCTGACAGAGACAGTACGAGGATGTGTGTGTGCTGCAGGAGTGTTTTCCCCTCTGGTCACAGTTTGCCTGTCACCTCTGGTCAGTTTGCATTAGCGCTGCCACTCTGCGTGTCCCACCGCTCCTCAGATCACCTCCTCTCCTCTCACACGCTGCGGATCTGCCAAGAAGGCATTCAAATGAGAGACAGAGTCGGAGCATCTTTGCTCTCATATCCAGCATGGCTCATAACAGCTGAGAGCCGGAAGAAGAGGGCGATTAAAGAAGCTTCTTTGGAGCAGTGATTCCCACCCGGGGGAGCTTGCTCACATCACCCCCCTGTAGTTTCACTGTGGTGTGTGAACGCTGTCAGATAAGTGGCTCGTCCTCAGGTGCTGTGGATTCCTGGATTGCTGCAGGAGTTTCTGATTTAAAATTTCTCTGTTCCTCCTCATTTCGTGAGCATCTATATGAACCGGAGAGTTGCTGCAGTTGTGACTTTGACTGTGACTTTGACAACACTAGTAGTATAGTGTATAGTCTCCGCCAAACCTTAACCTGCATGGTAACCATGGTGACAACAGCCCCCTAAGCCTTCATGAAGTGGTCATTTTAACCCAGATCAGGATGTTTCCTACAAGCTAACCAAGCCACAGCCTATCCAAACCTAACTCTAACTTTGCCACACCGTGCACTTTTCCAACAGTGATGCCTGACAGTTTTGGAAAGCTCAGACAAATGATGGCTTCCTGCTGACCGGGGCTGTCAGATCAGATCAGATCAACTCTGTCTACAGGCAAGTTACAAACAGGGTGTTTGACTTGTTGCTTGTGGCAGATGCATGATGTATACAACTGTTAGTAGGCTTAAAAAATGAGGTGTCACATGTTAACCTGGTTTGTCCTCAGATGTGAATTACACACCTCTATCAAACAGCTCATGTCAGTCAGTCAGACTCTCTTTTTCTTCAGCACTGTTTTAGTTTTTTTTCTGAATTTGTTGATCATCGTGAGTCTTCATGGTGTCGGCACATTTTCACTTTGGAGCTTTTTCTCCCACATTTCTGTTTCATCCTAAATGTATATTTCTTATTTTGCAGTTTTAGTCATTTTGCCTTTCATTCAGTATTTACACACATTTTTAAATTTTTTACTGTGCAAATATCGCATTTTACCTCCCTGTTTGTATTTGTCCTTGTCCTCACTGATGCTTACACTGTCCAATGTCCACCTGGTTTTGTACACCTGCTGTGTTGTTAGACTGCATCTTAGAGTTTGTACTTGTTGTTCAGCGTTACACGTGGCAGTAATAAGACTGTAAATTCTTATAGATTAGTAGTGTAGGTTTCACTGCAGGGGGGCACTGCGACTTCAAAGCAATCCTTAAACCCTCCTGACCTAGCTGTAAATTCTGTAGAGACAGGACTAAGAACACCATCTTTTCTTTTCTAATACACCTGACTACATGGAGGTGAGTGAATCATAACTGCAAACAGTAAAGGAAAACTCATGCTTTATTTTAAGACTGATATATAATCAGAGAGATATTATATATATATAGATATATCTCATCACTGCCTTTGTCTCTGCTTTCACTTCCTTCTGTGTTTATTTTATTGTCCTTTAAAGTCAAGCTGTTGAAAATCATTTCACTCTTCTCGTGCAATGAATGAATTGAATATGAATAAAAAGGAAAGAATAGAAGATGTGCTTTGCTCCGTATTGTGAAAAAGTGATCATCTGCTCTGCTGTTTCCCACATACACTAAAAGACGTCCCCTTGAGGCAGTTTGGGAAGCTTTTTAAATGCTATTGTTGCTCCCTTTCTTCCTCCTGATTTATCTCCCCTGCATTTATATCACATTGTTTCTCTCGGCATATAAAAGCACACACCTACAGTAGCCATCTTTGATTCTCTCTTAGTATGTGTGAAATGACAGGAAGTGACAGGTAAGGGATCAGACAAAGGGGTGAGTGCGAGAGAAAGCCAGGCAGAGAGTGAAAGAGCACGGTTGGCTGGGTGAACAGGAACCTTTCGACTCGAGATAATGCCTGATGAATGATGTCCTCCCCTAAGGCCCAGAGAAGCAGGAAGTGTGGCTCCATATTAATTAGAATATGAATTAGATAGACCCCTTTATCTGATGGCTCATAGGAGCGAGAGCAGCATAATCCAGGCAGCAGCCGCAGCAGCACCAGAGGTGTTTGGGCAAACAGTCACAGCTCAGGTCATGTTGCTCTCCTTCAGTCACTCTGACCATTTTCAGCCTAAAATAAAAAAGCAAAAGCCTTGTTGGATGTTGTTTAATAACTCTGTTTCTTGGTTTATTGTGCTTTTTATAGCATACATATATAGATTTTTGGGAAAGTCATAAAAACTCAACAGGAAAAAACATTAGTAAGTAGATGAGTAAGACGTCAATGAAAGTACCTGTATCTCACTGTGATGCTGCTGACATGCTGGTGTTAAGCTTTTACCATGTGCACTATCATAACTCATCATGTTTGGATGATGTCATTTATCTCCAGAGACAAAGTCCGGCTGAAGCTGGCTCGGATGTTCTTGGTTTTGCAGGTATTAAGTTATAAGCCAATGTAATGGACAGAATGAAGTTTTGCCCTGATGATGGTGCTCAGTGAAAAGCTGAAGGATTACCATAGTTATTAGAGTGTATCCGGACCGGGCCATGAATCATGGCACCAAATGTTATGGCAAAACATGCAGTAGTTGTGCAGACATTTCACTCCAAACCACAATGTCGACCTACTGGAGGCGTTAGAGGAAAAGTCAAGGCACCAGGCTCATCATCACGACCATAAAAGTCTGTGTAAAATTGCATGGCAATTCATGCAAACAGTTATTGAGATATTTCAGTTTGACAGTGTCATGTCAAATCAAGCATGATAAAAAGGGAACACATAAAGAGACTTCCTTTGGAAAACACTATAATTTTACAATATTTCTAAACTTGATGTAAAATGCTTTCAATATCATTTTATATTCTTTTATAGCAGAAGGTTGAAATGCATGTTGTTGTTGGATCTACTACTACCTATTCTGGTTTTGATGTACCACGCATTGTCATTACACATATCACAACCTGTTTTTTCTTGTGTGTAATGTAACAGGTCTGACAGTGTTTTACATCATTATCACTCACTTACGGAGACGTCGTTCTTGATTTTCAATGAACCGCCGTGAGCAGCATCTTCTACAAAGTTCCTGCCGAACTTCTGTGTGGCATGAGAGTCTGCTGGGATCAGGTTCATTCCAGGCCTGTCTCATTACAGACGGGCCCCCCCACCACCAGCAGCCTGAGGGGGTGTGAGGGGTTTGGGGTGCAGCCGAGAAGGCAGAGCCTCCTTGTTTTAGCTCTTTCGAGGTCAGTGGTTGATTAAAACGTTGAGAAGTGGAGGTTAATCAGCTGCTGACCCTCAGGGTGATACTGTCTTTCATGGTCTGTTTTAATCAATAAGTGTGAGCACTGGCACAGAGACGACTCCTCTACCTCCTTATACAGAGCACCTCCACTTCCTTATATGCACTGCCTGTCTGGTTACCTATTATCTATCCTCTCCCCATGGGGATGTTTCAGGGGTAGAGGGCTAAAAAGGCAAAAGGTTCAATTCAAAAAAGCGCTCCTGCTTGTAAGATGCAGCTCAGCACGCTTGATGTAGGTCTCAAGTCTCGTCTGCCAATAAAAAGTGTTGGGCTGCAACTTCCACATGAGGTCTCTAACCACAGGAACTAATCCATCACATCCTGTGGAGATGCAGTCTGACATGCTGTCAACATGACTACACATCAAAGCCTACAAAGTCAAGAGGCGAGGTGTGGTTTTTCTCCTTTAGTCTTAGTCAACAACTAAAAAACATGGGGGGAAAATCTGGTGTTCTTTTCAGACCACCTACAAGAATTAGATATAGCCAGCAGGAAAATCACAAAATGAGTTGTAATGCTGCTACGATCTTGACGCCATGTCCACTATCTGACATTCATTATCTTGTTCAAATGTACAAAATCTACTTACAGGAGCAAAGATGCTCTTAAAATGACAACTTCCTTGTGAATTTAATCTTCATGCCATCCTTCTGCTGTGTAGTGTGAACAACGCCCTGCAGTACGTAGAACATGTGTATGCTCTGTTGAACTGGCTCAATATTTTTGCTAAATTTCTTTTTCTGCTCACTGTATTCATCACTAAATCCTCTTGTTAGAATTATGGTTTCTGCGAATGTATGCACGTCCAGGTATCTGTGAATGCATGTGTGATGTGTGCTCCTGCCTCGAAGCCATTCCCCAGCAGGATGAGAGGTCTGTGGAAGTCGTTACATCTGGCTTAGTGTGGTGTCCCCTGGGTCCTGCTGCCGAGAGTTAGTATCAACACCTCCACTGTTTATTTGGACCGCCACTGAACTCGGGGTCACTCCACTCCCATCACAACTAATCCCGGTGATGTGGCCGAAAGACACGCACACACCCGGACACACACATGCATGTATAAATATGCACCGGGGAGCTGGTAGGTGGAGGTAAAAAGTGACCTCAGTTAGCGATGGGACCCAATGAGAACCAGCTGTTGCTGCCCTGGATTTGCTTTTTCTTGTGTGTTTGTAAAGTCAGTGGGAGGGACGCATTGTTATCTTTACTGATTGTGCCTGAAACACTAGTGTATTGAGTGTATTTTAAAAAATGTTTGCACAAGTGTAAACATCCAGTCCGTAGGATTTAGGGGCATCTACATAGAATATAATATCCATAACTGTGTTTTCATTAGTGTCCAATCACCTGAGACTAAAGCACTGTGGTGTCTTTGTCAGAACGTTTCAACAGTAGCCCAGAGTGGACGAAGCAAACAGCAGCTCTAGAGAAGGCCTTTCATTTGGGTCTGGACCACCATAGGTTCTCCTCCACATTTGGAAGAGACAGATGAGACGAGAGGTTTTCAGTTGGCCACTGATCTTTCAAGTCGACTTGCAGAACAATTTTCCAGATCCAATGGCACTGTTTGTTCTCGATCAATACTCCGTCATGATCTGTTATTGTCCTTAAAGTGTCTTTTGCTCTCCGATGTTTCTGAGCTCTGCAGAGGCCTGAGGATTGATATACAGTGTCAGAGGGAAGCCGAATCAGACGACTTGTGATCTGCTGAGCACATAAAAACAAAACATTGCCTCCGACTCTCGTGGCTCAGGGATAATTGAAAATAAACAGCCGTGTGTCGCAGTGCCGCTGCAGACTAAATACTAATTTGTGCCGCAGTCAAAGGAAACTATTTCACTTTCAGATTCTCCTTTTATGCAATTCCCATCGGATCAAAACTTCCCAGTTTTGAGTTAGTTAAAGCGCAGCTGTCTGTCATGATGTCTGTTCAAAGACGACCTGGACTTCTCGTTCAGCCACAGCGGCCTGAACCTGCCCGACTCCACGTCTGCCAGAGACGAAACATAAAAGCTGCTTGACCCTGATCTCGGAGGAGTGGAGCTGCGACTAATGATGATTTGCATTATTGATTAATCTGCCGATGATTTTCTCCTTCTGCAGAGTCTTCTATTTATAGGTGAATACACTGAGCATGTTTCATTTATGGGCACATAAATTCAATTATATATCATGTAGAGACAAGCTGAGAAAACCGGTCGAGAGTGTTGACGTGGAGCTCTCACAAAGAATCTCATTTGTGTCCTAAAAACATTTCAAATTTCAAACTGAATTATTCATATTTCAGTGATTTACTGACACACATAGACTTTCAAAAATGAGATGGGATAAAATCGCTTTACATGAAAACAAGAGTTTGTGTTATTGTTTTACATTTGTTCAATGGTAATATTTTGAGGGATTAAAGAAACTCATGTCAGTTTTCCTTATTATTTTTGTATTTCAGCTTCTTGTAAGCGTTATACTTTAAATTAGCAAAATTATAAGTCAGACTTTGAGCGTGATGAAAAATTGCCCTCAACACATCAAAAACAATGTCATGAGCGATCAATGAGGACAAACATCAGGAACACAGCATCGACAAACAACGTAGATCCAAATCATACAAACCTGTAAATCCATATGTTATACAAAACTTTCTATTGTTAGAACCTCTAAACTGCATTAACATGCTATGGTTTGCACTTCTGATGCATCTTTGATAAGCTTTTATGGTGTTGGGATTTCATCATCTGCCGTTCTCCATGAAGCAAAAGCAGATCATCTGTGGAACTAACACACGCGTGAAGGTTATTACACACAAGGTTATTTTGATGCATCTGTATTTTACTGAGTGCTTGAGTTTGTTTGTGATGCAGACAGCACCATACACTGTCTGTTAACTCTGAATTAATGGCCGACACTGTCACATTGTGTTTGTTTGCGTTTTTGCATTTGAGTGTGTGGTTATTTCTTTGGCACATTTCCTGCACATACACTATGAACTGTCATCCCCAAATCAAATACAAGCAGAAAAAAATTGTGCTTTCCATGTTGTCACACATACGATGCCTCCAGCTCCAGTCTTTAATAACTTTCTGCATCTGTATGTACAAGACATACAGTACATGAAATATCTATAATGTCTTCTTATAACCTACGTGACAGGTTTGTGCATATGTGCAAGCTTCAGGCTGTGTAATAAAATATTCATACATTCCTGCTTAAAATACTGCAGAAATGATCAGTTGATGATCTATGACACTCCCTCTCCTCTGTTCTTACTTCCATGAAATATCTTTGTGTTCCTTATTAGTTGGCTCATAATGAAACAATATTATGGTCTGTTGTTGCATCAGTCCAGTTTCCCCACTGAGATGCTTATCTTATCTCTGATTCCTGCTTCTTCAAGTAAACAGAGGTGATGAATGAGCTTGTTGTTGTTGTTGTTGTTGTTGCCAGCACAGACAGATGGGGAGAGTGTTACAATAGAAAGACGAGACATGTTTGAATTAGAGGAATGCAAGCATCTATTTTTGCTTGAGACTTGTGATGTGTTTGTTTTGACTAATTTATTGAAGATGAGCCATGAATCTTGATGTTTAGAGTTTAGGTAAATTGTTGATTTGACATTTTTTTACATCGATTTCTCGAAGCCAAACTCCCTCAAGGAAAAATATTGGACATTTTGGGCCGACACTAAGATTACAAGATTGATACCACTCTCATTTCTTTCATTAAATGTGAGGCTACAGCTATCTTACCTTAGCACAAAGAGCAGAAATGTGGCGAATCAGATTCAGGTTCTGTCCAAAGGTAACAAAACCCACCTCCTCTAAAGCTCACAATATGTAAATGAACAAATTTCACTCTTATGCAAACTCCATTATGTGAATCCTTGAAGTCTAACAAATGTGTTCTTCCTCCCAGCTCAAGTCTTCTGCTTCCCTGCCTTGACATATTGCTGCATTATTTGCGCATTCCCACCACCTGTGGATCAGTGGAATAATGTGAATGTATATCGAAGCACCTGTGTGCTTGTACAGGTGTATATCTGTCCTCATGCAGGAGCAACTCAAGCACTCAAAGCACACAAATATATGTTTAATGGACTCCATTTATATATGGCCTTTCAATCACTCTACTTCACAGCACATGCCACATTTACCCATTTAGACACATATTCATACAGTGATGCCTCATCAGGAGCGACACTGGGGGCTCTTTGGGGTTCAGTATCTGGATGAGTCGGGTATCAAATCACCCATGATTGTACAGCAGGCTCTCCTTCCACATCCAGCCTGTAGCACTATTACACCGTCCCCACAGCACTATTAGTGGTCAAAACCTCCACAGGATATCTTTAAGATCATGGCCCTGATCGTGCAGCAGCTCTCCAGTACACACAAGAAGAAAACTCCCACCAGTCAGATTTTTTACTGCATATATAGTCCATCCAAAAATCATCCATTTTGTCTGCAGTTTGAAGACGTAGCTGGATGAAGGATGGGCGGAGGCTAAGCTAAAGCCAAATGACTTTCACCTCAGTGACAGTTATGGAGAATTACAGTGATACACCTGAACCTTGGGTCTTTTATTGTAATGAATGAGTGCACGTCATGGAGATGAATGTTGATTGTATTGTCCTCCGCAGTGAGCACTAAACGATGTGATGATGACACGCAGTGTAAATCTGCCTCGGCTGTTACGGGGACAGAGCGGCGTGTGCGTAGCTTCTTGTGTGTGTGTGTGTGTGTGTGTGTTTTCCTCTTTGACATGCAGAGGGCAGCGCAGCAGTAATTAATGACTAGCTGCTAAATGGTGCTATGTGATCCTACATGGTAATGAGAAAGCATCGGTGCGGGGCCAGGCGTGACAATCAGCTGAGCAGAGAGAGAGGGCCTGGGGGACGCACAGGTGACACCCAACTTCAGGCCTGGAGACGACTGTTTGGATATGAAAAGGATTTATTGTGGGACTCTTTTTTTACTGTTGTTCTAAAGCACAATTTAGTCACAGTGTCTGTCTGAATCAGCAGACGAGCGGTGGCATCATCTTTGTCATTTCATGCTTGTGCGCTTTTTATTGCAGCTGACACAGACGTGTATATGAGAGTTATGCAAATGCACACAGCCAAAAATTAAATATCCCTTTAAAGCAGCCTGATATCATGGCACCGCACTCCAGCAGTCACTGGAGCTTTGATGAAGAGATTGTTTCCTCCTCAGTTGGGAAGTGCAGCTGCTTATTGCTTGAGATGCAGCATTGTGTGTGACTGGCTCAGCTGGCCGCCGGAGAGCTTTCATTAACATACAACTTATGGCCTGAGTGCCAGGGAGGGGGCTTTCACTGTCATTGGCTTGTGCATTACAATCTCCTCGCCCTGACAGTTATTGTCATGGCATCATTCGAGTTAAACGCTCCTGCGCTCCCAAGTGAATGACGATGCTTTCTGCTCAGAGACTTTTGCACAACAGCAATCTGAAAACGTTCACTATTACTGTCACTCTGGGTGATCAATACCACACGAGCCAGTCTGGATGTTCTGACAAAGGTCTGTCTCCCTCTGGATAGACCAGTGATTACACAGTGCCTCTGCAATACCAAACTTGTGTTCACATTGATGAACATTCAGATTTGCTTGTTTCATCCTGCTTGAAAAGAAATCCACCCGAGCTGGCAGCAGAAACTCATCTGAATATGTGTAAATGAGTCAGGGTGAGAAACGTCAGTTCTGCGCACATAGACACTTTCAGACTTGAACATCAGTCATATCTGTAACTTACAGCAGCATCATAATCAATAAAATTAAATTAACATTCTGTCAAGGTGACGATTTATCAGATTCGAGTCCCTGTCAGCCTGTTTTCATATTCATGACACAAGTGATTCAGTAATGTTGGCAACATACTGTGTATAGCAAGCAAGCATTTTCTAAGTAAAAGAAGAAGAAGGAAACAATAACCCCTTTTATTGCTCAACTTAAACTTAATGAAGTGATTTTAAGGTTTGAAAATTCATCTTATTCGACATCGTCATGCATCATTGCTATCTTTGGAAAATCAGGATCACCTAAAGAATTTTAAATAAATTGCTTGTAATGGTTGTCAAGGTCATCAGTCAATATTTAGAAAAAACAGACGTCAAACTTTGCACAATACAATCAAGTCAACAAGTAAAGTCATGATTTACACCAGAGTAGAAACAATATTAACGTGGGTTCATTGAGATTTCTTTTGGGGAAACGCAGCTCGCTCACTGCTCTTTGCTGGTGTTTAGATTCTGCTTATTAGTTCGGTAAAGTTCTTTTTTTTCTCTGCTGCAGTCCAATTTTGTGATTCAGTTTCAGAAACTGGTGAATTTTATGTAACATCTTGCCAGATATGTATTTGTGGATGATGTATTTTTAGATATCATCCATCGATGGTTGTCGGGTACACACGCCAAGAATGAACCCAGGCTTTTTTATTCTTGGGCTGAAAGTACTCTGATAAATTAATCTTCATCTGAAGGGACCAACTGTCCAGAAATATTAGTATGTGAAATTTTTTGACTAAATTTTAGGGATATTTATTTATTTTATAATGTTACCAGAAAGTCTGTATAAGTTGCATCATGCGAGCTGCAGGTTTGACTGTGGCCTCTGTATAAAACCGCTGCACTGCTGACTTCTCTACCCGGAGGCTTGATTACATTCTCATGTAGCTGATCAACCAGAGAAGCAGACAGCTGATATCACATTCAAATGAAATGCTAATTAATCAGATGTACACATCCTCAGCACCAAGGCACCATGGGACTGTGGAGTCTTGTTCTGTCTGTCTTCTCTTCTTCTCCGTCACAGTCTGTTAATGTCTGTCTCCTTCCCCCCATTTTTAATTTGTCGTCTGCGTTTTCAGTGTTTGCTCTGATTTTCCTCTTGGCCGTCCACAGAGGTGCTCCTCAAGCTTCCCCCATCAGCCTCTCAATCTTTCAATTTTCTGCCATGTTGAAAAGCACTTAAACTTATCGCTCCATCTGTTTATTACATGCCACCTCCACTTCCTTCTCCACCCCCTCTCCCCTCTCTCCTCCTCTCCGTCTGCGTATGTGTGTTCTCAACAACATTTATATCCGTCAAGCTCCTCCTGCTTGTGCCCTTTATGTCCTCCACCAACACTGCCGTGGGTTTGTTTTTGTTTTTTTTCTAAATTCAAACTTTGAAAATAGTCCATCATTGTGGTTTTTAATTAAGATGATCAATTATGAGCTTGTGAAAGTCATCATGTTTCCATAAAACCAAGAGTTGTCGAGTCAGTTTAGAAAACACTGGCGCCTGGTTTGTAACTTCCTGGACAGAGAGGGCTGGTTGTCTGTTTTAAATTCTTTTTAAAAGTCTCTCTGTTATGCTTGACCTGTAATTTAGAGGAGCAGAATGTTTCTCATAACGAGATTGATATCCATGGGGCTGTCAGCTAGGAAATAAAAAGAAACCTTTACCCCAAGGAAAAGGTGGCAAAAGAGACATTTGGAGTGAAAGTACATTAGATCTAACCTGCCAGCTCTGTCATCTTGGAGACATTAGCTCTTGAGGCTGTGTGTGCATATGTGCCCTGTGTTTTACACTGACTGAAAGACAGGAGCTGCTCAGATGTCGAGGGAGAGAAGAAGTTCACCATGGGTGGAGAATTTCCCTCCGTCAATAGCTAGTTTCTCGTGTCATTGGGTGAAAAGCTTTTCTGTAATTATGATTTCCCTCGCCTTCACACTCTGGAGGTCTGAGGAGAAACGGCTTATTGATTCCTCTTGACATCAGTGCTAATTTCCTCTGTTGAAATCACTTTGAGTGACGACTCATTTGCAAAGTGCGCTGCGCCTCTGGTGTTGCAGCCGCTTTCAAACACAGTATCACAGAGATGTGCGAGTTGAGCCGGTGATTTGACTTCATGATGTTCTCTTTCTCCACCTCTGCCACAGATCACATTCTTCATGCTGCTGTCGGCGGTGTGCGTGATGCTCAACCTGGCCGGCTCCATCCTCTCCTGCCAGAACGCTCAGCTGGTCAACTCTCTGGAGGACTGTCAGCTGGTGAGACCTCAGCCCAGGCAGACCCACGCTTTACACTCACAAAGGAACGTGGGCCAAAAGAGTCATTTCATCTGACTGTCATTTTTTGAGGGTTAAAAATACTTCCTCTATCTCTCTGATGATGGAGAAAATGATGCAGTGCAGTTGGACTGTGTATATTTATGTTTTCATGAATCACATGTCTCAACCGGATGGATGCACTGTGACTCATCATCTGCTCAGTCAAAACTCAACACACTCATTCTTTCAGTCATATCAGTGTGTCTGACTTGACTTTCTGACTTATGTTCAGACTGATTTTCCAAAATCTCGTGAAATAGAGACTGAAAAAACAACAGGACTCAGATGTGGCCCTCGACTAAATCACAACATCAAAAAAGTTATGTTATATGTCAGTACACTTTTTGACTTTACTAAGCCGGAGAGTGCCCCATTGACATGACTCTTATAATCGTGGAACACTGGCATTTTACAAATATGATATATAATATACTTTTTTGCTGTGTATTGAAAACAAACTATTTCAAATTGCATGTCTTTGTCTAAAGCCTTCTGAAACACGTGTAATACTTCTGTCATATAACTTAACATACACTCTATGTCATCACTCACACATGTAGTGACTCAGCCTTAGGCCTGTCAGCAGAAACAGCCAATATGTCCTGTTGAAGTGTAAGACTTGTGCTGAATTTTGTTCTTGTAGTTGTTTGTATCATCTATGAAACCAGTAACTCAGAGCTGTGTGAGTAATGGGTCTGATGCACTGGCGCTCTGAGCAGGCTGGAGAGCTGAGTCAAACATCAAAAGTAAATGTGAACTATTTGTCTGTTAGTGACTCATGGCTCGTGATTATCGCATCCATCTTTGCCAGAATCAAAGACAGCTAAAATGCAGATAAACAACTTTGAAAGAGCACTTCAGATCCACTCCATAAAGTTGGGAGACTCAAAAGAGACAAAGAGAGAGAGGGCAGAATCAAAGTAGCAGAGACTAATGCAGCCTTTACACATACAGACACTGTAGAGGGGGCAGTGTGTCCGACCCGCTCCGGCCATTTCTGTCACTTTCTACATCGTCAATCGGACACTCACGTTGGCTTCAGGTAGTGATGGGTCAGGTGATGAGGAGAGAGTGAGGAAGGTTTTCTTTTCATTCTCAGCTCAGCTGCTTCCATCACGTCCGTTTGAACAACATGACTGTCTTTGAGGAAAGTGCTTGAAAGTGTGTGCCATCATCCTCATATTTAAAAGATATTGCATCCCCCTGCTGTCTGTGATGCCGAGCTTTACTTTGAAGTACTTTCACATGGTCGAGTAGAAAACAACTATACGCTCCAGTTTGACAAGGTAATAAAAACCAGCGTGAATGTCAGAGACGTTTCCAGGACGTCAGGTTGCACCTGTCGACCTGCCGGACGGCTCTGCAGCTTGTTGACTCTTTGATTCATGTGGAGAGGTGCTGCCATGTTTTTGGAGGTTTGACTCCTTATGTGTAAACGGCACATTATTTTCCTATATTCTCAAAAAATGCTGGATTCTTCACTTCCCAAAAGGCGTCCGATAGCGTGTTTTTATTTGTGTTTCAAACTCCATAACCCAAATTTGAAACACTGACGTTCTGTTTGATGACATGTCATGGGTCGTTTTCTCAGACTCCTCCCAGAGCCACAACAGACATGATACAACTGTTCTCACAAGACGAGCAGAATGCAAGTGTGTACATTTAATGAACTCTAATTGGAGCTTAAAAAATGTGTTTCACAATCGGTCTCTGTGAGGTAGATAAACACACCCAGCCGCAGCGTTGACATGATGGGAAACACTAGAAGCCAGCTCACTTCAAACTGAGCGTATTAAGCTTTTCCTCCTGGTGATCAGAGGCAGTTGGACATAGAACACTCACATTTTCAGACGCTAAGCTGATTTTTTAAGCTGACTTTATATTGCCAGGGGTTCCTATCTCTTTCATGACTGATGAAGCCCCTTGTGATCCATCCAGCACCCAGCCCACTAACCCCACCACTTCTGCATTAGAGGCAAGTGGGACCAGCCGAGTAGACCAGCCTCACTGCTTCATGTGGCTCCCCAGAGACCGACCCCCCCACCACCACCAGTCGTGACTGAAACGTTAATGTTCCTCTTCTCCTCTCCCCAATGTAATTAACCCATACTTGTTAGGTTCATGTCCTGCTTTCTCTCAATCTGGGACACACAGCAGAGGTATGCTCTACCTCCACCCCTCCCCTGGTTGCTCCTCATGTCTCCCCGCCGCTCTTCTTTTGTTCTACACTTTGGATCAGCCATGTGCAGCTGCCTTTCTCACTCACAATACAGTATTTTATTCTGTATCTCAAGCATATTTGGACCATCTTCCTTCACAATGTCTCTTAGAAACATAGCTCATGCCATGAGTACCTATGTAAGAATACATCAATACACCAAGCTCAGGTCTGATCTGTGTGTGTGTGTATGTGTGTGTGTATGTGTGTGTGTGCGTGCATGTGTGTGTGTGTGTGTTTACGTGGACGTGGCGTGCATGCATGAGTGTGGATGTTTGTTCTCCCCTTCTCCCCCCCAGCTCAAGTTTGACAGCGATGGAGTGTGTGTGTGCTGCGAGCTACAGCAGCAGAGTTCGAGCTGCAACAACCTGGGAGAGACGCTGAAACTGAATCCACTGAGGGACTGCAATACCATACGCCTACGTCTCAAGGTGAGTGGGAGCTGGCGCGTGTTTGTAGTGTGCTGATGGAGAGAGCTATGATCTTTTCATAAATATATATATATATAAAACATTCTGTCTTCAGACTGCAGGTAAATGAAATGAATTAGTTAAATCCAGTCTTAAGAACTCTGCTCTGCTAATGACATATTGAACCAAACATACTGATTCAAAGAAAAAAGTGTACATGTATCCTCCTGCTTTCCACATATTTACAATCTTTCATCATTGTACAAAAGTTTCTGTTCCACCTGTCATAAATATGCAGCCGTATTTCATGCTGCCATCATGGCTGGATTTCACCACTCTCCACCATTGCAAGTGAATGAAATCCATTACAGTGGCCTGACTGAACTCCAGAAAATCAATTTACACATTGTATACATCTGATTTACAAAATTGGATTCCTATATATACTTAGATATTACTTTCTTTATTTTGTTGCTCCAGACTTGTAAGTGTAGATGTGTGGAAAAAATGGATTTTGGTCCTTTAAGCGCTTCAGGCCAATTGATTTGAATCTGCAGATATTACCTTTCTGCCGTCTCAGCCAGGCTGCAAACATCTGTGGTTTTAAAGGTGGCAATGTCAACCCCTTCGGTCGGTCTACCACTTTGGTCTAGACAGAAATATCTCAGCATATTTTAACTTTTGTACAGACATTTATGGTCCCCAGGAACCTGCTGACACCATGAAATGACTGATGTATTTCAGTGAAGTGAACTAGGTTGATTCCTGTGAAATGTAGTGCAGACATTTGCATCTTCCTCAGGTTGAATTTTATTTCATCATCATTTGTCCAGTATTTTTGTTTATGACCAAATACCTGCTAAACATGACATTCTCTTTAGCCTCAACTGTACCTTGATTTTGGTGCTAATTAGCAAATGTTGGCAAGCTTCCACACTACATATAGATGGTTAACAATGTAAACATCATATCTGTTTCACTTCAGCATGTTAGAATTGTTGAGTATGGATGTAGCATTTAGCTCAAAACACTGATGTACCTACAGCCTCACAGAGCCTTTAGCATGGCTGCAGACTCTCCCAGACTGACCTTGTTACTTCTGTAATCAGATTGAAACCATTAACTTGAGTAACAATCAGAAGTCACTGGGAAATAATTGACTTTAAATTGCTAAAATCATCAAGTCTCAACCGATGCCTCCAGGTTTCCTCTATCACTGTGTAACACATCCATCTGCAAACAGTCAAATTATGTAGAAAATGCCAAAAAAAATAAAATAAAATAGTGTTCAGTCTCAGATTAATTGGGCAGGAAGTTGAGAATGGCAACAGCATTTGTCTTTCCCCAAGAGGCAGACCTCTTAGTATGCAGTGTGTATCCAGCCCGGGCTGGCTGTAGTTTGCGAGTGCACGATCTCGGTAGATAATCTTGACTCAGAGTGTCTGAAGGAATGATTTACAGTATGTGCTACTGTTCCTTTATTGGATAACGACAATCATATCCATTCATTTGATGTCCCCGATTGATTATAAAACATTGATAACCAAATAAAAGACTTCATGGGATGAAGCACGCTTATGAAAAGAGGAAAGATCAAGCACATTTGTCATTTTGATCTTAGCTCATTAAAAGAGATATGGGAATTGGTGCTGTAAACCTTTATTAAGTGCCAAAAGTAGTAGATGTGTTGAATTATGTCTGAGAGGAAGCTGTCGTGCCTGAGTCCCCAGAGTCCTCGGCCATTTCAGACGGCTGCTGTCTCTGGTCCTAATGGACTGTGGATGCAGCCTGCACACAGTGTATGGAGAGAGCGGAGTCATCACAGCTGATTATTAGACCCTCAAGTGTCTTTTTCACCCATTTCTCAGAAGTAGCTCTTCTCTGTTTAAAAGTTTTGTTTTTTAAAAGCAATCAGCAATATCCACATCGCTGCCGTTCACTCTGTGCAGACACATTCAATTTCCACTCTGTTTTTTCTTTTCATTTCATTGTGCGCTGCCTGGGGCTGTGAATGATCAGCGAGAGGAAGTGTGAGATCATTTGTGATTTGGTGTAAGGGGGCGGGTGTGTAACCTTGCTGTGTAACTCACTAACCTGATTGGCTTGAGGCGTGGTATCTTCTGGAGGTTAAGTAGTATCAAGTGAACAGCCATGCTAAACACTGTCTGTGGAGGTGTTAGTACATTTCTTTGCCTGGTAGGATTTATTATGTCATTATGTACATTGTGGCCACGAGGGAAATCACAGAAATGCACTGTCTCACATCTGCACAACAGATGTGCTCCCATAACAAAAATGAATCCAGATGAAGCCGTCATAAATACTTCCTGTCTTACTCGATGATTGCAGCTCGACTCGGTGGTCTCTACCGTTGCTGTGAGAATTGGTTAGAAAAACGACATATGCTGTAACAAACCACCAAAATACACAAGGAATTGGTTGCACACAGGTTGGTTTCTGGGTACAGCAAATTCAGCTTCGTGTCATGGAAAGATCCTTCTCAGTCCAAGCTGCACAGGAGGATGGATAAATGATTGACAGTGAGCACATGATCTCGTCAGTCCCTGCAGAGATGCTCGCTGGACAAACCTCCTACTAACTGCCTCGCTATTAGTCGACCGTTTCCTGTAGTGTTTGTGGTGTGTTTGGCACCGTTTGCTCTAGTTGTCCCAAATCAGCAGCTGTTCTGCTCATCGATTTTGTTCATTCGGGGTAAAGAAACTGTCTCTCTGGTTATTCAGGCTCCGGAATCTCTGATTTCTTCCATTTCACAGCATTTTCGGCTTATTTTTTCCCTCTGCCTCGTTGTCTTCTACAAGTAAGACCACAGACTGAGAACATCTGTCCACAGCAAAGCAAGGACATATTGTGAACCTGTACTGAGCAAATGACAACATGGAGTCACAGTGACAGACCTGAATATAACTGGCTGGGATCTTTCGTTTCCCTGCAAGGTTCTTTGATGCACAAAAACAGACAACTGACCTTTTTGGTTTGGTTTGGTTTACTGACAACAGTGTAATATATACAGCACATCACTCTTTGTCAGGGAGAGAAGGATAAAGCCCTGCATTTATTTCCATATTTTCCCTCAATGTTTTGGACTGTTTACTGTATCTTTTCTTGCAAAGGTGCAGAACACACACACACATGTCAGCAGCCAGCTGGTGATCAGCTGTAGCTGCGTCTTCAAAGTTTTTAACAAAAGCTGAGCGGTGACATGACGATCATCAATCCGTCTCTGTTGGCACTACCTGTGAGGTCTGATGATGGAGCCCTGAGGTGGATTCATCTGTGTACCAAGTCTCCACTTTAGAGGGAGTATTAGGCCGACATAGAAGAAACGTCAGGATTGATTTTGATTTGGACGTCACTGTTGTTCATCTGGTGGGACAGACAGGGTGTGATCCATCTGGACTGCAGAGGAGAATTCCTTCAGCTCCAGGCTGTGAAGATAATTTTCAAAGATTTCAGACTGCATGAGCTCTGTAGGTCTGAGATGAATTTGCGTTCTGTGCGACAGTTTAAGACTCTTCTAGGTTTTAGATAAGCTTTTTTGCTTTACTACTGCCTCTCTGCATTTCCTGCTTTATGAGAAGTGGCATCACAGAGCTCCATCAGCTGCTGGCTGTCTTCACAAGTTAGAAAAACTCTGATGGGCTTATCCAACAGTCTGGTACGACCCCCCCTCCCGAAACTGCTGCAGGGCTTCCTGAGGGAAGTGCTGGGTGTTCTGTCAGATGTTATAAAGAGCTGCTTGGGGATGCCAAAGAGAGCGGACATGAATACTGTGACCTGCACTGAGACTATCACCAGGAACTCCATGTTGGCTGTAGATAAACCGGGTGCTGCCCTTTGCTAAGCTACAGGGAGCAGCTAGTGGAGGCATGTGTGTAATTTGTGCCCGGTCAAATCAACCAGTTAGTCCTCTGTAAGGTCCCGCAGTGCTTCACAATCTGCCTCTAAAGGGTTGTGGTCAGACTTGGTTCAGTCAATGTGGAATCAAATCACACATATATGATATACATGTTGGCCATTATTCAAAGCACAACAATGACAGTTAGTTTGTTTTCTTCTACCTTTAAGACTGGGCTATAAAAATGGATTTGCAGATTCCAGAGACGTTGGCTGAGGTAATTTATTACAGTGAACATCATAACTGCTTTTATTGAACATTATGACTATTTTATTGTGATCAAAGTTATGCTGTAATTGCCTGGTAATGCAAATGTAGGTGCAGATTGATTCACATTACAACACATGATGCTTCTTTTGATGGATTGCTTTTCTGAAGTAGTCAAGTTTGTACTGAAATCAATTCAAACCAATAGCTGCCCAGTCATCAAAATTAAATAAGCAGCATAACACTTCTTCAGTATGAGATGATTTATTCCCTGAATTGTTTTCAGATGTCTTGCCTTCAATAAACCTATTCTCAGCTACAGTCTCTTTCACCAGTTCTGTTTAATGGCTGGTTGTAATTTTCCATTTTTAAAATGTCAGACAGACTTATGTTCCTTCCACAAGTCCTCAAGACTTTGCTCTTACATAAATCGTTTTTCCAAAACTGCTAGCTTCCAAGGCAAACATGTATTAGTTGTATTTTATAATTGGCTCTGCGCTACTTCAACTTCACTCGTTCCAACTCATCTCTTCTTTAACTTTCAGCTCACACAGGCTTGATCTTTGGCAGCTAGTTACTGGACATCAAACATGTTTGAAAAACAGTTGCAGGGCTGGCAACTCTGAACATCTCATATGCCAACTTGATCCATTTTATATCACAGACTTCAAAAGGGACGGAAGTGCGTAATGGGATCTGGTTGGCAAAAAGCCTTGCCTTGCTTGAACCTCCTTTAAAAAGTGAACAAGCCTGACAACAAACCACTTCCTGGTAGATCTTATGGGGCAAGATTATCGGCAGCCTAATACGAGTGGGGTTTTGTAATGCCACGGCTAATTATGTACCTCCTGAATCTGGTGAATAATCTGTGCGACAGGCTGGAAAACATTTTGTGTGGTAACAGGGGAGAGTCATTCATGAGCCTGTGTCCACAAAACAGAGAAATGAGAGGCCGTGTTCTTGTCTTGAAGGAATGATTTATAGATATTTGCCGCAGCGTGTTTTTCATGTTGAATGTCCCCGTCAGTTATGTGAACGATGATATTAGTGTGTTTTTCGGCACTTGTGTGCATGTATAGTAATTTCCAAAGTGAATCCACTTCCTCTTGTTTTGCTGTGATATTTGAATTAAAACAAAGCCAGTCATTCACCTCAGTTTCTGCCTCCTCTCCACCTCCTCCATCTCATCTCTTGACTCTCTCTCACTGTTTGATTATCATACTGATTGTGTGAGTGAATGTATTGTGACAGATGGACCCAGTGCATATTACAAAGAAAAAGGCACAGTATATATTTTATGATTGTATGCAGGCATCTGAGAGAGCTGCAGGTCATTGGGTCCACTTTTATACAAATATATACATTTTTCTCATTTTGAAGCAGCACTACAAGCTGCTATCATCCTATCTCCTCTCAGCATGCTCCGTGCACTAGACAGGTGCTATTTGTGAACCAATTTCACGGCAGGAAGTATTACTGTTCCTGCGCTCTTCTTGAGGAAATTAATTCATGTCATACAGTTGTTATAGCTTCATCTGTTAGGACAAACAAACCTGGATATGGTTTAAAAATGGAGCCACTTAGAGATGATCACCTCTTGGAAGAATAGACAAACAGTAGCAAAGCGAGCCTGCAGTTCTGAGTGGGCTCTCTGATTCGGGCTGCTAGGCTAGTATTTCACTGGCATGCACATTTATTTCTGCTGACAGATTCAATACTGGCTTGTGCCCTTGCTGTTCACTGCGTTGCCAGAGTGTGAATGTGTATATGCTGGCGTTTAACCTTGGACATTTATGAGGCTGTTTTCTCTATTATTGCATTTGTTTGCCAGGCTTACACAGACATCAGATTTCTTTTTGTCAGCATTTTTAACTGTAATCGAGGTATGTTAACAATGCAGACTCTTCTTAGTGCAGATGTTTGTAGACGTGTTCTCTCACTGCGGTAACACCCTGCCGTGCTTTTCTAAACTCGGTTACCTTACTGGTGACGTCAACGCTGTTTATGTCACCTTTTTTCCTTCCTGTGTTTGCTCCTTTTGTTCCACACTCACCTCTTTTTATTCTCATATTACTCATCTTTAATGTGCATTATATTAACTGTCTCCTCTTGATCTCTCCTCTCCTCACCTCCTCTCCTATACAACCCTTGTCATTTCTCTTATTTTTCCACACTCTTCCTCCTCCTGCCTTCTTTTGTTCCCCTGTTCCTCTAACAGTCTCCTCCTCTTCCCCCCCTCTCCTTTAGGAGCTGCTGTTCAGCGTATGTGCCCTCAACGTCATCTCCACCATTGTGTGTGCTCTGGCCACTGCCATGTGCTGTATGCAGATGGTCTCCACTGATGTGCTGCAGATGGTGAGTGCGATGGAAGAGCAGATGACAACAATAGTTGATTATATTTTATTCTCAGTGACCACCCTGCACTTAGAAAAAAAATCACTGCATGGTCTGAAGATCAGTGTTATTAGGTTTGGTAAACACATGCAGCTCAGGCATGATGTGCCAACATTAATCCATTTTAAGATAATGGAGAAAAATGTTTTTTGAGTTGAAACACCCAGCTTCGAAAATACAAGCTAATGTAAAAGTGCACAGCGAGGGTCAATTCCCACAGGCCTTCTCTCAGTGTCCTGCTTCTCAAAAATATGTTGAATTTTGCAAAAACAGCTTAACAACCCACTGGATTTTTTCCTCAAATGTACGCCGTCCTCAGTATGACCCTCCTTTGTCATTTTATGTGGAACAATGAAACTATTACCAGCAGCTAAATGCTTCAGTCATGAGGGAAATTAGCATGGCCAAGCTCCCTTTGTATTTCACACCAACAATAGTTATTTCATGGCTCTAAACACATCAACAGTTGGAAAGGTATAGAGCAACACTGCCAGCATGATACCAAATCAGAAATAGCTTTGCAGGAATACTTGATGCAAGAACCTTTTACACGTTTTATGGACTCTGCTGTAAATTGTGTTCTGGCTGAAAGGAGTCTGGATATTAAAACTGGTGCACTGGGCTGGATGTGAAGCTTGGTCTGATAACAGATTGAAATGGCAGGAAATCAGCAGTTATATAGTGGCTAGTAAAATAAATTAAGTCGAGCTGGAAGTACAAAGTACTGACATCACATTACAAAGATCCATATGGAAATCAGACTGAGGCCAAATGTTTTGTTACATTTGCAATGTTTGGGTCAACTGGAGCAACTAAAAATTATTATGTCCGATCACTACTATTAAAACATACTGAGCAACTATTTATACACTGTTACATGATGTTATTCTTGACCCGCGGTTGCACCTTCTTCTCACACTGTGGGCTGCAGTCTGTTACTGAAGGAGCTGCTTAGGGCCCCCCACAGTCCTCCAGGAGGTGAGAGGTGTTGTCCATGATTGACGTCAGTGTGGCTAACATCCTCCCTCCCACCTCCTCTGTGGTATCTAGAGGACAGTCCAGGACAAAGTCTTCTGTCTGTTCTGTCCCTTTCTGAGCTCCCACCTCCCCAGCAGACCACTGCATCGAAGACTGCAGATGCAACCACAGTGTCATAAAATGGTCTTAACGTTCAACTGAAGGACCTCAGTCTCTTCAGCAAGTGAAGATGACTGTGGCTCTATTCGTACAGGACTATTGCGATGTGATGACCAGTGAACATACATGCATAAGACGTAGACGAAGACAGCATAAAAAAAACACACATAAAGGGTTAAAAGGGTACGATAAAACATAAAGATATGTTAAAACAAAGCAAACAGAAAAGGACAAAACTGCCGTGTCTTATCTCCAACAGTCTCATAGAGTTTCCAAGGGTGACCTCGCTTCCCATTTACCACAAGAGGTGCTAACCTTTTATTTAGCTCAGTAAATTTAGTCAAGTCAATACCAGCAGTGGCAGCCTGGAGATTAGAAAGGCAGGCTGGCTGTGACTGCAAAGTTGTCCCACTTAGAAAAGTCTGTGTGAGGAAAGTATATGAGCAGAGCTTTCAGGACGGCGGCTTGAGGTGCCACAACAGCACAGAGGTGAACACATGTAAGAGTTTGAATTCACAGTGGAGAGGTGCTCTGACAAGACACGTTTGCTCAGTCATGCCTCAATGGAAAAATTATGATCTAAAATAATCACTAAACAACTAAGTACCATGTGTAATAAAGGCCTGATAATGATTGTTTTTATGCTGTGTTTCAGTTTATGCCACACAGAGCGCGAGCCCTAAATGCTGACTGTATGACCCCCCATGGAACCATCCTCCACCAAACACTGGACTTTGATGAGTTTATTCCTCCCATCCCCCCACCACCATATTACCCCCCAGAGTACACCTGCACCCCCTCAATGGATGGACAGAGGTGAGAGGCAAAACACTACACATGAGCATTGCATCTTTTCTCACTGCTCCCTCACAGTGCTCCCCAAACTACTTCCAAGGAATACACCATTAAAATTGTAATTTGCTAATTTGCTAACAAATATAGCCCAAAGATGACAAGGCATTGTAATGATACACTATAGTCCACTTGTAAATCAGAATCCCTTTTAAAAATGCATAAATGCCTCGTAGCCCAAAATACTATTGCCTCTTTAACAATTTAACAATACCTCTTTGTTAAATTTTCAATGTCATCTCCGTGGAAAAGCCACAACTTTAGTGGATGCTGCTCATCACAATATTGCACTGTGATAGGCAGCAATATATCAAAGCTATATAATTCAGCTTTATTGTCCAGCATGGAGGAAATTAACCCATTAATTTCATCCAATAAAATATTCATAGACATTAAATCTAGGTACACAGCCAAACAACTATCAGTGGTCAATTATATGGACAGTGCTCTGCAATCCAGAACATCATTATATGTGTTCTATACATTTGGGGAACAAACTGATAGAATTCTGCTGGTTGTTGCAAATGATCAGTAGTTCAGGATGCTGTACCTGGCTCCGTGCACCCTCCTTGAACTGCATTCATTATCTGCAAGGGGAAAGAGTTGAAACTGACAGTCAGACTTGAATACTTGCATTTGTTAAAGTTCGCAGTTTTACACAATAGCACACATATATTTAAGATTCTTCCGGATACATTTGGAGCCTGTAACGGTTTCTTGCAACGATCTGTTCCTCCTCTAGTAACATTTCAGTGTACGTGGATTGCCATAAAACACACTGGAATCCACCATCAGATGGTGAAGATACAGATGCCAAAATCAAAGACAAGTCCACATCCATCATATTAAGCAGCAATGGCATTTTTCTGTTTACCATCTGACTGTGACCATCACATGTGATATTATCATCCATGGTCAGCTCAGAGCTTTTCCCTTTCATTAAGCAGCTGTGACATCTGTGATTCTCAGCTGCTGTGAAAGATCGGTTGTACCCTCTCTCATCACTCCCTCCATTTTCTTGCCAGAGCGTGTGCTGCTGATTTAGCCATTTGGCAGGAAGCCACATCTGTTTGTCAATTACGCCATAAATATATACAAGGCAGAGGAAGCATTTATGGTGTCCCTGCCCGGGGCCAGGGATGTGTCATGACATCATCATGCCTCAGATGATTGGTGGAAACTTTCAGGCTGTATTTCATGCTCCGCCACTTTAGAGGAGAATAGGGTTGTAATTAAAAGATATGACTGCATGCATGGCTGCTTATTCCTAATTGATATGAAACAGTGGTGGCACACATAGAATACTACACCACTTGTATATATTGTCTGGACTGGAGTGTTTGGGACAAGAGGATAATTTTCATTCTTTCTTTATTAATGTTTTTAATAGAAAATATTCTGTATATTTCACCCAGATGTAATGGATATTCAACCATTTTCTCTACTATCTACTATCTTCTCATCTCTCCACTCTTTCTATTACAGTTATTCCAGATAAGATTTGGATTTACAGGGTTTTTTGTTTCATGTTTGGTTGAAACTCTGCTGTTATGCTCCTGACAGAGGCCTCCACCTGGACTTCCCCCATTCTCCCTTCAGTGCCATCTATGGGGTGCCCATTAACAGCCCAGGGACGCTGTACCCAACGGACCTCCCTCCTCCGTATGAGTCTGTGGTGGGGCAGACCCCTGCCAGCCAGGTGAGGCCAATGAGCTGGCTCTGCCCTTAAAAACAACACTGTCCACAGTCATCTCAATCATAGTGTCATCAGGCTCACTGAGACGGTCTCCATTGACTGCCATGTTGAACTGCTCAGAGCTTTCGTCAGGCTGAGACTCTCGCTGCAACTCACTGTTCACAGCTAAAAATAACAGTGTAATGTGCAAGCAAATCCTTTTATCTTCTGTTGTATTCTCAGCATCATTTAACACCTTGGGCTTTTAATCCATTATGTCCATTACACATGTTAATCCATAGTCCTCTCCACATCCACTTTGAACAGTGTCCTTCGAAGAGGAATCATCAGAAGGCTTTCTCACCAATAGATTAGCAGCTGTAAATAACTGATGGACGCAGGCAGTGATAAATTTATTTTGTGAGAGAATGGAGGGCAGAAATACTCAGCTGATGATTTCAGGCGAAAGATCCTGCATGATGTGAAATTAAATGAGTGTGCATAAACTATGACACGTACTGTACCTTTAAAATGCACATTAGTAAATCTAATTAAGGCTTGTTTTTCAACTCTACATGATACAGTAATTTTCTCCACTGGTGCACCTTCCACTTAAGCTGAGGAATGTCTGTCAGTATGTTGTGGTCTTAGAGAGCCCCCTACAGACCAGACTGTGGTGTTGAAGGTTAGGTGGCACACAGATGCTTTTATGCAATGCTTCTTTATCCGTTCAGTTCCTTTTATTCAAACATTGCTGTAACGTTCTCGACCTCCACTAATAATGTCCTCTTCACAGGTCACCACCAGCATAGAGCAACAGGCCACTGAATCCAGTCTGTGTGAGAGAAACACGACTGCAGGACTCAGCACTCAGGGTAAAGACAGCTGAAGCACTGCAGTGAATATTGCACAGGAATGTTGATTGTCTGCTAGTAGTTTTGCTCTTCTCTCTATTTTCAGCCTCGGTGGACAGCGCATCACTGATGGTGTCTGAGGTAGTCGATCAGGACCAGACTTGCTCCTCAGAGGACTTGTGCTCCCTGGAGGTCCAGGGCTCTGACTCCTCTCCCTACGGCACTCCCCACACCGCCCCCATGGATGGAAGCTGCACCAGCCTGGAGCTTTGTTCACGCCATCGTGGCCTGTCTAACACTGACGCTCGCCCCAGCGATACAGGATACAGTGAGTCCTCGCACACCCAGGAGTCTCTGGAACGCTCCCCGGACTGGTCCTCAGAAAACTATAGCAATTTGGACCAGGAGGATTCGACGGACAACACACATCCATGCGAGGAACTCAGGGCTGCAATGCACATATGTGACGAGCTTGCGTCAGCCAAACATTTACCAGAGGAGCCGCCTAAAGCATCAGCACACTCCCTCATTAAAGCGCGGATGATGAACCGGAAGCTCACGCTCCCTGTCACCCTCCCCCCGCCGCCGCAGCCTTGCTCCCCCACCTCTGTGGCCTCCTCTGGTGGAACTTCGGCCATCAGCCCTCTGGCTCCTTCTCCTTCGCCTTCCCCCCCCAGCAGGCCACGTGGCCCCAGGCTGTGCTTCAGTGTTTGGTCGCCCTCCTCCACATCACAACCCACTTCTACCTCAACCCAAAGTGGCTACTCGCCCTCAGAGAGGCCACGGGGGCTCCGAGCAGCCAGGAGGTACCGCAAACTGGCACGCATTGTCCGGTCCACCAGTGACCCCATCTCCTGCTCCTCTGCGACAGGAAGTGAGTGTGGCAAGAACATTATACAAGACTATACCACAGCTTAAATACTCCAGAGTGATCTGCCTTTTAGAGCTTGAATAATCAGTCAACTAAACCATCATTTTTCTAACAAAAAAGTACAAGCATTTTCTCTGATTTATATCATTGTAAACTTACTTTTGAAGACATGAGCTTGAACTCTGACAACATTCTAAAGATTGTGCTATTTTCTATATAATAATGAATCAAACAAGAAAATAATCAACAGGTTGAATGATAATTAAATGACTCATTAGTGGCAGCCCTACAGTCTTTCATTGTCAATAAACAACAGTGGATCACTAAACTATTACACAGCTTGTGCCTCTTTGTTGCTCCACACTAAGTGTCTTGTCTCCCTCTGCAGCAGAAAATTTAAGCTGCGCCTCTGCAAATAACCCTGCTGCTGAAGATTCGACTCACACGACACCAGAGCAAGGTACTATTGTAAAAACTGTGAATTCATGTAACAGTGGGACATCTGCTGCTTCACATCTTGTTTTGTAAAACAGTTAGACCTGAAGGACAAACTGTTAATCTGGCAGCATGGAGAGCTGATTTAACAAACTTTATTGAAACCTATGCTAGTTTGTTCCTTTGTGTGCAGTATCTCCACATTTGGTGATTTTTCATTTTTTAAATAAATTGAAGGATTAAATATTCCTTTCTGTTTCAAGCAAATACTCATGTTTCGTAAGCTAAATAACAATTTAAACCCACACTGGGAGATTGGATTATCTCAAACAAATGCATTGTCACAAAGCTGGGGGAAAACATCCCCAGCCAGTATTAACTGAGCTGATTATAACAATGTGTTTTCATGTATTGTATGTGACTTAATGTGTTTTGACAATCCTTCTGTTTTATCTTCAGAGTCAACAGATGTTTCAACAGACGTGGTTGGAGCTAAACTCAGTCACACATCTGTCAGAAAGCAGCAAAAGGAGGGCAGGAAAATTGACATCCACCTTAAACCTCGAGCCCTGCACACACACTCTTCCCACGAACGCCCGCACTCCCTGGCTGACCTGAAGATGTACAAAGACACCAAAATACTGGTGGCCAAGTTCCTGGAGCATTCGAGCTGCAGTCTACCTCCTGAAGTCCAGCAGGTCGTCAACAACATCAAGTGTGTCATCAAGTCGGATGAGAAACACATGGAGGAGGCCATTTTCAGTGCCAATGTCATAGATCAGGTAACTGAATTAGACTAATGTCTGATGATAGTTTTGTAGGACTATTTCTGGTTTTATTGGTAAACCTAAGCATACAAGACTAAAAATAGATTTCAGGTTTCTAGTAGCCCTGTGAGGCAGTAATGCTCATTGCAGACCAGAAAACAAACATGTAAGAAAAGCCATGTTGTTACCTAAATATATCTTCTGTACGGTCAGACTCAGGTCGTCAATATCATGTATGTTTTGTCAGACTTGACTCAGCTTTCTTTTTTTTTTTTTTAACCTGTTCTGTTACAGCAACTTGAGCAAATAGTGCGATGTTCTAGATGCCCAGTCGTGCCACACAGTTTTGATCTGCTACAGGGAAGTCTGAGATACTTCTCCCATAGTATGATTTATATTTTTATTTTTGGTTTGTGTGATGACCGGAGCAGAACAGGAGGGAAAAGGACAGAGATAAAGAATAAAGAGAGGGGGATGTGAGGACAAGAGGGGGATGTGAGGACAGAAGACAAGAGACAAGAGAGAACATAACAACAACAGCAACAACAACAACAATCAACAACAACAACAACAAAAGCCATCACTACCATACTAACAATTACAATGGTGACAAAAGAACAGCAACAGATGACAAAACAGCTTGAAAATTCTCAGTAAATACCTACCGAGGTATAGGTTCTGAAACAATGATGTAATAGTTAATGTGTCGAAAGTATAATAGAAAAAACAGACTAAGACAAGCAAGCAACAAGCAAATATAGGAAAAGACAGGATTGCAGTGCTTCTAAAGCCAATAGTGCCAAGGGTGTGTGTGTGTGTGTGTGCATGTATGTATGTCTGTCTGACTCAGCTTTCAAAGCCTTCATTTGCTCCAGTATTAAAGCAAATGAGGTGTTGATGACATGGACTGAATCTGATAATGAGTAAAAAATTCGCAGTATAACCTGTTTGATTAGTGGAAGGTAAGTTAGCATGACCATCTAAAAACCACAGAAGCAGTGGAAAAATGTTGATAACATTTCATTATGACCTGCCAGTCAGGAGCAACTTGCAGTTTAGTGTCTTGCACAAGGACATACGAACAAGAGGGGCTGAGAATCAAACCACCAACCCTGCTATTTGGGGCCACAGCTGCCCATACGCAGCATTGTCACATAATGTAAATTGCAGCTTAATTCATTTAGTTTTCCATACCTCAATATGCCAGCTCAGTTGAATCACATGATTGTTATGTAAAAACAAACAGATAAGAAAAACCTAGAGAATCAATAGTGTGTATCTGTCTTTCATGCTCGGCTGTTTCTTGTTGCACAGGTGATGACCCAGCGCATCATTGGCAGTCCCAGGAAACGTGGCCACGAGGACCTTCACCTTCAGAGCTGCGGCGCTTTGAGTTCGTCCCCTTCCATGCGCCGTCCAAAACACCTCCCACAAACAACCAGCGCCTCCACCAACCCACTGGACTCCCCCTCCTCTGAACAAAGCCTTGAGTGCAAAGAAACGATTCTCTGACCACTCTCCCAGCAAAGACTTGGATCAAAACTCTGAGGGCATTTCAGGCTGCTGGCGTTGCAGCCACACTGTGCTGTGCAGCAGATGTCTGTAGAGTCATTAAAAAGTCCTCCAGCATTGAGAGATGATATATGTTCACAGTGTGACTGCAGCACAAGCAAACTGAAATGGTCTGTTTCTCCTAGTGCCCTGTGAGACCGTGCCAAGTCATCAGCAGAAATGGTAGCAAACTCAGACTGAGCCTGCCAGTGTCTGTAGTGGCTTCTTTCTCATCAGAAAAACAAAAGAATGTTTCTCCCTCAGGGGATCTTTTCTACTGAGTTTCATCTCTCAAAAAAAGAAACAAATACTCAGCTGGTAAGTTTGGATCTGTGACTGAAAGACAAAGGAGATTGAATTACCAGTATTCCTCTTGTCCTCATACGAAACAGGAAGAAATATGTTTGTATTAAACTGTGAACTGAAGCGACTGGGCATTACCAGCCATTGTTTGCAGATTTTGTGGAACTGTTACTGATAGGGTGGTGAATATTTTGTGGTGCCGCTGGTTCAAGAACATCACAGACGTGGATTATTTAACTTACCTCATTGTGTTACAATTCTTATCAGTGTTACAATAAAATGATGAGTTTGTATCTTGTTGTTTGGGTTCTTATTTTAATTATTGTTTCTGGATCGTGTGTGTCAGTTTTCAGGTGTTTGAGCATCAGGCCACCTAGAAACAATGGACAATACAACACGCCACGCCATAAAGAGGTGGTGGTTGAAGCAAATATTTGTTTTTTGATTCAAGTTAGTGATCTTGTTTAATTAAATACTCGTTTGACGTTTGTTCCGTGTTGTCAATACTCTACTTGTAACCACTCTTCTTCATGCCAGGGCAGCTGTCTTGATTTTCAGACATTTCCTCTTGCAAAGTTACCAAATTTTACAACACTTGTGACTGATGCAATGCCATCCCTCAGCAATGAGACAGAGTTTACAAAGGCAGAATGAATCATATTAATGGAGTTATCTTAACATCAACACAACTTACAGAGGTGCAAACAGTCCTTACCTGTTTTAATGGGTGCACAGTGCACACATAGTGTTGGTAAATGCTAAGTGACTATTCAAATACATTTACATATATTTATAGTCAGCACCTGGCTTTTCCAGTTGGTCAATGCACAGAATGCCACGAGGCTGCTGACAGTAATTTGGGAAGAGGTGTTAATTATTTTAAGAGACTTGACTGCAAATAATCTTTAAGTGAATGGCATTTTATTGCATAAAGACAGACATTATGTACATTTTAGAATTAGATTACAGGCTCCAAAAGTTGCTTCCTGATGCTGCTTTACAATTCAAAATGGCTGAAAACATATCTACCATTATAACTAGAGGGAAGTGTGTTTACACACTTATTCTTTCTTTCTTTCTTTCTTTTAATGAGAAATAAATTGTGCACACATGGTTTTAATGGACTGAAAATATTTAGTGGGAAGACTGACATACCAATGCATGTGTAGGCTTTTGTTCTCAAGACTGACACTCAGCCCTTGCTTAATATCTGAAATATGAACAACTGATTAAATCTGGTCCCTTATTGTCATTACAACCGTAAAGTGCTCATTCATTCAGCCACGCACTTCCGGTTTTCGAGCACTAGTCGCTAAAATGTAAGTCTTTGTGTTTTCATACAGGTTTATTATATTTCACTGTGTGGCCGATGATTTTCATACATCATTTAAGGCTACGGGCTCAACATTGGCTTACAGGCAATCAAGTGGCAATTACTTCGCTTTCTTTGTGCGGCTACACGTTGAATTCGGGCTTTTATTTTGAAATCTATCAACGCTTCGGAGGCGAAAAGCGGAAGTAGCATAGTGTTTACAGCTAACTTCACTCAACGCAGATATCATGTTTGGTGGGCAGCGAGTGTGTTACAAAGCCTGTATCCTCAGTGTTTGTTCGGGTTTATCAGCAGGAATAGGTCCGTCCTGCACAGGAGGAGACGGTACTTTTGTTTGTCTGACAGCAGCGAATTGTGTTTTTGCTTCTAATTAACCGTTGCTAGCTTGAGTGAAGTGTTAGCAGGACGTTAACAGCAGCTAAAATCATTCTGTACAACGGCGATTCTGTTATCTAAATAAGCTCTAAACGTCAGTATATCCAGTCCTGTATTGTTGTCAAAAAGACGGTGAAAGGGGAGTAGCTGCATGCTAACGTGGTCGAGCTAGCTGCGCGGTGTGTGTCTGCTCTCCGGTCCCGGTTAGCTGTCCACGTCTCGTCTGGTCCGCCGTGTTTAGGCCACGTCCCCGCGGGCGTATTTCATCTCCCCCACTGACATTGGACGAGCGGCGGAGAAGATGCCTAGTATGCGGAAGGAGGAAGGAGAGTAAAGATCAGTGGAGATGTGAAAAAGTCTCGGACATTCATGACTGTGTGTCTGTGTGGTGTTTGCATTTGCGATCGCTTGTCGCATAGACGCGGCATGTCACGTAGACGGATGTGTGGATCCTCTCACTGAGCTCCGGAGCTTGTAGCCACACTTTGATTTTTGAAATGGTTGGCTTTGGTGCAAACCGACGCGGAGGCCGCCTGCCGTCCTTCATCCTCATCTTCCTGATGGTGATCATCGCCATACTGTCTTTCAACTACTGGACGGTGTCCAACAGGCACGGCCGCCTGCTGGACGAGCTGGCCGAGGTGCAGACGCAGGTGAAGCGCACGGACGCGGCGCGGAGCCGGCTGGAGAAACGAAACTCGGAGCTGATGGTGCAGGTGGACACGCACAGGAAGCAGATCGACCAGAAGGATGGAGACTACAGCGTCCTGGAGGGCAAGCTGCAGGCCCGAGAGGCGCTCAATAAGAAGTGCACTGATGATAAGGTAGAGATGTGTGACCCTATCTCTGATCTGCTGGAGTTAAGTTTGATTTCACTGCTGATGTGTTCACTGACATCTAGCACGTCCAGAAACAGGTGCACAAAGTTTTCACAGACTGGGGATGAGAAAACATAATCTCAGGTAAAGCTTGGCTCACCTGGACCTGCAATTTCCTAGTTTGGATGGATAAAATCTCTATCTGTCTATCTATCTATCTATCTATCTATCTATCTATCTATCTATAATATCAATACCTTTTGACTCAATACCTCTATTAACTGTGTGCCTAGATTGTGGGTTTCACTGTTAATGCTCTCATACAATATTTAATGAAGGGGTGGGTTGCAAGCTCTCTGGGAAAGCAAACAATAATAGGAATATAATCCCAAAGCATGTTTATTTTTAAGTTTAGATAAGTCTGGCTTAACTGTCATGCAAATAGGAGAAACTATTTCCATCGCATCATAATATTCTAATAATCTAAATTGTCACACCATCTGACTGAACTGAATCTCCAGTCCATGGCAGATGGAGTGTGTTCTTGAAAACTTGGGTAATGATTGAGGAAGATGGCTCATTTTTAAAGAGGTAAGATGATGTAGTCATTGTGAAGAGTAGCAATTGATTGTCTTGAATAGTCCATGGTACCAAGTGGGAGATGGGACTTACAACTGGTCCTGTCTGAGTTCTGCTCCACCAACATTTTCTAGAAAGTCACAGCTTATAACTCACCCAAGTGCTTTGACATCCCTTCAGGTTTTTGAGGAAAAAAGTGAAATGCTGTTGTTCCACTTTGTCCTCTGCTTTTTAGTCACTTGACATGACATCGCGATTCAACAGCTATCGGTTGAACCACCTTTCCAAGTGATGAGATAACACGAGAAAGTCCATATTTATGCCACACAGTACTCATTTTTGTTGACTAATAATAAGTTGGTCTCTTCTGTTGTTTTTGCTTTCCTCTGTCAGCTTTGAGCTTCATTGTTTAAAATCCATATGCCCCTACATTACTCCCAACTATCTGCCTATATTTACTAGAGTAACAAATAACATAATCACATTCACAAAGAAAAACAAATTAAACTCAACTTCTTATACAATATTGATATTTTATTGATTCATCTAATCAGCACATTTTCACACCTTTGCAGGGCTAACCCTAACCCTGTTTGTATGCTCTACAAGGCTATTCCCACCTTTTGTCCTGCACAGTGGCCCAGCCAGCACTTCACTGTGTTCTGTGTCCAGCTGCCCTGGGAGATGTTTAAACAACAGATGGGAGGGAGGTTTTCCTGTCATTTGCATCCAGTCTGATGTGCTTTCTTCTCACAGGCATACATTTGTTTAGCTTGTGTTTATCTCATGTGTGGTGCAGTGTCATAGTCCTTCCTGTAGAACTAAACTGGGACACAGTAGACCTGACAGACGGCTTTATTGTGAGAAAAGATTAGATCCTGCACTGACAAACTTGTACCTGTTGATAATTAATGACTTTGATCAAAAAAGACACGTAAGTATATTTACAAAGTAATATCAGGTTGGAAACATTTTCTTGTTTTGCTCAACAATTGCTGACACATCAGACTTTCTCATGTCTTCTTGAGTGTAGTTAGTTAATGATCAGATTGATAACGCTGCCTGTAATGGGCTACCTCTTTGTATACGAATATCGGGTAAATATTTCAAATGATTTCCCTTTCTAATCTTCCTGCTGACTATCATACACTGTGCTTGTGAGCCAAGTCAAATCACAGCAAAGCCACAGCCCTGTAACAGTTAGTCTTCTCTTTGGGTTCATGTTTTGCTGACACGGGCTAATCATCTACAAAGGGACATGTTTTATGGTCACATGATGTTTTTATTCTACACTAAAATCCCTCTGGGCAGCTAAGTTGTTTGACACAGTCTTAAATTCATCTTTGGTTTAATAGGCCAGAGCTTAGATCTTTTTTGTTGCTGTTGTTGTTGAGGTGAGTATAGAAGGTAAAGTGTGGAAGAGGAGTCTCAAGCTCTCTGTTTTCTAGGATGTAACTTCAGAGTTTAGTTCTAGGTTTCCATAATCAAGATAAAGGCAGGTGTTGAATAGCCGTTGTTCCACTCCTTTCTTTTATCAACAGCCCAACCCTGTTTCAACAGAGATGCTTGCTACTTCCAGTGAGAGGCCTGCAATGCAGAGGAAAAACTACTGACAGCTTAGTCTGAGCGAGCTTCCATCCAGTACAGTATATACAGTACAGCCCTGTATCCTTTAGGTGCAAGAATGAATCATGCAAGCTTATAGTTCCTCATGCAGTCTGTAAACAGTCTGGCTGCGTTGTCATCTATACAGCCTCTTTCAGCAGGCTGCAGAGGGAAGTCGTTAACCAGCAGTGAGAGTGACAGGTAGAGGCTTTAAGAGTAGACACTGATGCTGTGTTTCCTGTCTCTTTCCTCACTGCTTTCTGTCTCCGTCAGTTAAAAGTCATTCAAGAACTCAGACAATCACAATGATTCTAAAGGGGGGAAAAAGTGTATCCCCAGAAGTCTCTCAGCCCCCTCCTGCAGCATAATTCACTTCACCACCATCCATTGATATGCTCAGTGTGTTACAGTCATTGTTTTGGCAAAATATCGCAAAATACACTTTCTTTTCTTTGATATTTTCTCCCCTTGAAGCTTTGCCAGAAACTGTGTCTTCATCTGTTTTTTTTGACATGACAGTATTTTTTTTGTAACACAACAATGCTGCAAGCACTAGTGGACGTTTGTCTGCTTTAAAACTTGTCGCCATTGTAAGAAAACAATGTGGATGCTATTCGAGAGAACCACCACTGCTGGTTTTTTTTTTTTTGTGAAGGACGAAACTACAGCTTTTTAACATTCATGTTTCAAAACTCCAAAGAGAGATTTTGGGTATCATTTTAAAGTCGAAGTTCGCAGTTTCCCTCCCTACTATTTTCTTGCTTGCTCCCTCCCTCCCTTTAAGAGTGTATGTGTACAAATAAGACTTTTATTAAAACACAATATATCGAGCAGTTTTATTGGATTGCATTACTGTGTACAGGGGATTCTATTTTCCTGGTCACCCAGTAAGTGCCTAAGAGAAGCTGGCTTAAAGTTCCTCTCCTGGCATTCATTAAAATTCCTTGTTCTTCAAAATGATTTTTTTTTTTGTTGCATTAAAACACAATCCCTCGTCATAGGGTACAGTCACAGTATTTGAAATTGGAGAGGCGTGGGAGCACATGATGTCACGTTGTGTTCATTTCAACTTTGGTGAAAAGTAATATAATTTTTTACGGTGGAAAGCACAGCCAGGGCATAGACTACTTATTTCACTCCTGATACATCTTGTAGCATCTATAAACCGTCCATGGATTAACAATTAACAAGGATTAAAACGTGATTTTCAATGGAGTGGGTTTGGGTCAAAGATCATAAACCAGCTGTGTATGAGCTATCAGCTTCTGTGCAGCTGCTTTCAGCATGTTACAACATTTGTTCAGATAAGTTAGATACTTCATTTTCACATTAGTGGGTTGACAGCCACTACCCTGTAGTGGTTTTGATAGGCAGGGATTTTAACCTTTTATCTATGCTTCTGCTATGAAGCCCTGTTGGGACAAACAAGACAAACTTGTTCCTTCTCTTTTTCTTGCTGCTAATGGTGGCACGGTTAATTGGAGAACCTGTTGCACAGTTTAGACATCAAAAGCTGAACAGGGAAACCCTCAAGAGAGGCTGGAGTCTGAAGTCAACTGATGAGACTCCTGAACCACTTTTTTTCTCTCTCTTCTGTACAGATGAAGCTGCAGAATGATGTCACAGCCCAAATGACAGAAATCCAGAGACTCAAAGGTAGGGTTTCACCATTATGTAGCCAGCAGGGGGCACTCTCACACATTAATCTCTCAGAGGATTTGAAATGATAGAAAGTCTCATCCTATAATGCATTTATCAGATAAAATATTGTGTGTGTGTGTGTGTGCATGGCCATGTTGCTGCAAACAGAGCAGCTGAAGGAGCTGAAGCAGGAGTTCATGAAGCAGGAAGAGCAGCTAAGAGAAGTGAAGAAAAATAGCACTACCTTGGAAAGAAAATTGGAGTATGAAAGGTATGTTTAATCTTTTCACATTATCCATTTTCAATTAAATATTCACTTTAATCAGGTAATATTAGGTAATTATTTTAATTCCCTGTTTCCTTATCCAATTGTAAGACTGATTTAATCTTGGCAATATTTCACTTATATTGGGTGGTTTTTAATTGTAATTATACCTAATTAATTTTACCTGTTTGTACATTTCAGTTTTATAGTAGGGTGAAAAAATCCCAGATTGTTTTGGTAAAAATTAGAATAAACGTGTTTATTAGTTTACAGTGTGGACGTCAGATTGCACAACTAAAAGACGAGTATGAAGAAACTAAAAAGACTCTGGTGGAAGAAGCATTAAAGCTAAGACAGGTTAGTATCGACATGATTAAATGTGAAATAGTTCTGCCTGCTACATATCATTTTATTCAGTACTGCAACATTTGCTTGTTAATCTCAGAATTTTCACATAGATGAACTGACACAGACAAACTCAGTTAATTTTCCTCTATTCCTGTGAAAGCTCCCTTATTCATTAATATGTCTTCTTCTCTTCATCTGCCATCTGCTCCTTTTCTGATTCACCTTTGATGATCCTTCAGAGTGTAATGGATGGCCAAAAGGGTGTAGTGGCAGGTAGACATGCAGAGGGAGCACCTGGTGTGGAGATGGTGGGAGAGCGCCATACAGTGGCCACTCACAGGCATGACAACCAAGATTTAAAAGGTAAAGTGAACCAAACTGTCATGACTGTTCCTTCTTGTATTACTATGCATGCAAATTTAGTATTTAATTACATACACACATGAACCAGTTACTTGTTTAAAGAAGAAATGTATGTATGTAATTACAGTCTGTTTATTTTCTGTGTATGATGTTGCTGATTATCTACTATTAAACAGGGAATTCATCAAAATATTTGATATCAATCTATCAGCTACCTAAGTCTAAGTTTCTTCCGCTATTTTACAGAAGAGATGGGTAAGCCTGGAAGTGACGCAGGCATGCCTGGTATTGAAGACAGTGAGGTGGGAAAACTCGATGATGTGCAATTTGGTAAGCAATGGACCAAAATGTTTAGGTTTGCAAACCTAGTGAATGAATGAATGAGTGAGGAAAATTACATGCAAACATTAATATTTAATTTTTTCCATTCAAGGCAGTATGTGCAGAGGAAGGTCAAGTAAAATAGTTACAAATATGATTCTGATGCCTAAATATGGACTTGTACACAGTTGTGATTTTGAACCTGTGACTTGTTGAGTGGACTACAAAGAGCCACGGGTGAGAGAATTAAACTCCAAACACATCAGTTTACCAGTTAAAAGCTGTGAACTTGAAAACAAACTAGAGAAAAGAACTGACCATTTGTCTGGAGATTTGACTTACACAGTCACCTACTACTACTATACAGACCGCTGTGGCAGGGTCAGGAAATTCCACTCCCATATATGTCACTCAGCATGATGTCTAAAAAACATAGCTTTTCTGGGGCCATGGCTCCAAATACCAACTGTATTTCTGTCCTTGTGCCAAGTTAACCACAAAAATTCACCAAAGTTGTCTGACTTTTCCACTCCATTTGTCTACAGCCTTGAAGAAACCAGCCATCACTCAGAAGCACGATGAGCCCCCTGGAATAGTTGTGGGAGCTGGTGCTGGACCTGGAGTCGGGGCAGCTGATGGCCCTGGGATCCAGGGCCTGTCTCTGGACCAGCCCAGGCTCCAGCAGGACAGAGTGGAGGTCCGAGCAGCAGTGGTTGCACCTCCGGGCATCATCAAACAGGCAGAGAAAACGGTAGTGTTTGAAGAAGACAACAAGGCAGGTATCAAGGCAGACGAGCTGGGAGAGCAACAAAGACAACTTCGAGGTACAGAATTCACCTCATCTGTGTAATTAATATTAATTTCAATAGTCTGTCATTTGAGGCAAGTGTTCTCATTCGTCATTGAAATGTAGCTCTGCTAATTTAAATGATGTTTATTTCACTGAATATTGAGTTATCTTTGATTGGCAGTCCCACTCTTGTGTAGCATCTTTCAAAACCTCAGGCACTACATTAAAGAAGATAAATGTAAAAGGTTTACAACACTGCTTTATGAATAATACACCCTTGCTTTTTTCTATGGTGTAACAAAGAACATTTTGGGGTTTTGATATTTGATTTTGATTATACATACAACAGAAGTGTCTTTCTTTTTGTCAGGTCCGGATAATGTCAAAGGCGACAAGGAACGCTTGAAGGGGATTCCTCTGCCCCCCAACCCTGCCCAGGTGCCCAACCCCATCCAACCTCATCGCGCCAAAGACCAAGTCGTAGCAGAGCCAGTACACCACCGCCAAAGTGAGTCCTTCAACTACACTTTGACAAAGGGAATACCGTAATTTGCAAGGGAGGTCATGGTTGGAGGTTTTTGCTAACCTGTTGATTGGTGACTGATTTTAAAGGGGTGGGGGAAATACCATTACAAATGAAATAATAAGTACAATCACAGCTGTTCTTGTTAGCTCTGCCTTTGTGCTTAGCAGCTACCTCCCAGCTCTCTGTGAAGTGTGTCAACGCAGAGAGTGAAATACAATTGGGTGTCATGCCTTCAGTGTGAATTTTGCCCCTTGCTAACTGGTTACAGCCCTACCTCTGTATAACACATTTTCATCTGTTTGACTGTCAGCCATGTCTGAATATGGGTAGGAGCACTGTCAGGGAGTAGAGAGAGGGCTCGGTTGCAGAGGAGAGGAGACAAATGACACACACCTGCCTCCCAGATGATCCTTTCCTGCTGCCTGGCTTCTGCTCTGCTCTGCTGCCTTTTCTCCCTCCTTCTTCTCTGTTTTCATACGCTCATCTCTCTCACACATTCACCTCACTCTCTGCAGCTCTACTGCTTAAAATGCTCATTGTATTCAGTTCATGTCTTCATTTTGTTTTTCCTTCTAATCTTCCGCCTCTGATCTCTTTATACTTGCATCCTATTATGGCAAATTAACACCCGACACCCACCAGATGTCTCATTTTTGGCAGTGTCTGGTGCTCACTAGACACTAGCAGCCCAAAGGCGCTGCCTGGCTCAGTGTGTCTCGAGCCCCAACCCAGTCCTGTCGTGATCAGCAGTGCAATCTCAGATATGCTGGAGGTGAAAGAGGAACGTAAACTGCTTCAGATAATTGTGTGATAACGATTGGACAGCCATTATAGATCAGAGGGTAAAAACATAATTTGCCTCAAGTTTATTTATACATTGTTCGTATTATAAGATCATTTTCTTCTGACTGGCAATTTGAAAAACCTCTTATCAAGTCATTTAGAATTTTGTCCAATGGTGCTTCTTTGATTGAAACATCTCTAGTTTGTGTAGTTGTCTTATCTCTTACATGGCCACCTGTAACAACAAAAATACCCATTTCCTGTTATAGATTAAAGCAGGTAAAACATTGGAAAATATTGTCAATTAGAAGATTGAAAAATGTCAATGTTCCACTGTGACTGTGAAATATCCAGTAAAAAGACCTTCTCACTTTTGTTTGTACACTTCTTATATTTTAACACATATTAAATATTGGTTTACAGCATAGAGAACCATTGTTTTCCTCTTCCAACATTTAAAGTTAAACATTTTCACAGTACCCCCAGTATCTGAACATAAGATGGGATTTGCAGCAGGGCTATTGTGTTTGATTGATTGGATTGCACAGATGATTAAACTGGTAGCTCAATTAGCGCTCAGTGCTCTCCAGACTTTAAACAGTCCCTCATTACAAGGGAACCCTATTTGTTTCCACTCGACTCTCTGCTTTCAAGTCCATGATTGACTTTCCTTTACACTTCAGAAACACTTGTCTTCTAATTAACATCTGCCACCATGCATCCATTCACCTCATCTTCCTTATCTATTGCCATCCTCTTCATGTGATCACTTATTCCTTCGTGCATTCATTATGCAGTATTTCACCCATTCCTCCCTGTCTCCCTACAACTGCCTTCGCTTCCCTCCCTTCCTGATGAGGCCCTTCTCTGCCTCCTGCAGGCCGGTTCTTTGATGAGAACGAGTCCCCAGTAGATCCGCAACACGGCTCTAAGCTAGCGGACTACAATGGGGATGATGGGAACGTGGGTGAGTATGAGGCCGACAAGCAGGCCGAGCTGGCCTACAATGAGGAAGAGGATGGTGATGGTGGGGAGGAAGACGTTCAAGGTGAGCCAGGTTGGGGGACTGGATTGCCTGTCCAGATATGTATCCACCATTCCTCCCTTGCTCCCTCCCTCCACCCTTGTCCTGCTGCCGCCCCCCCTCCTGCATTTGTCCCGACAATTAAGAGTAGCTCACAGTACCCTGAGTTTGGTCCTTGAATTCATTTTAAACTACTGATTTAAGAGCTATGTCAAAAGCGCTTCCAGGTCAAAGTGGGGCTGCTATGCATACAGTTCAGGATGTATAGACACATTAATAATCATACAAAAAAAATGACCCAGGAACTTACGGTTCTGTGAGAGTAAATCAGTTGCCATCTAGTATTTTCTCTCCTGCCTATGCTTCATTTTAGCTATACCACCTGTCTGTGCCCACCAAACATCTGACCCACATCTAGACCGCTAGATAAATATAGCTCACTGTGTTTGTGGATGTGTCTGTGTTCTCCTTGAAATATTGAAATGCATGCTCATATTTTTTTCTTTGTTTTAATTGTTTCCTGCCATGAATTTCTGATTGCCTGTTAGATTAGAATCTTAATATTTGATGAGAGTGTATCAATATTGCATTTGGAGAATGCTATATTTGTTTTCATTCATCTAAAAAAAAAAAAAATTCAATCATGTTAGCCTGATGAATAGTTTGGCTGTGATTTGTCATTTTTAGCTATTATATCTGTATCTGACTTGATTATCTAGAATATTCTTGATGTTATAATTACCTACAAGGAAGCCAATATTAAGACGTACAAAGCATTTTTGTCTTCTCATTTGATTTCCTCTACATTAATACATTGTTGTTAAATCAGAGGAAAATATTTACAAAACAGGCTGTGAGTCCTAAACTGTTCACACGAGTAGTGTGAACAGTACTTTAACCTGGAGTCATTGTTTCATTTCACATATTCAAAACCATAACAAACTCCTAATACTTCTTGACTGCATTGAATGTGACCATTTCTTTTATTGATGTACACTGTAACAGACTGGAATCAAGCTCCTGATGTGACTGGACATGGTTGAGATAAACTCTGTGTGATGACTTTATGCGAAAATGTTTGTTTTATCATGTAATAATGAAGTATTGTTATAGCGTATGTTATAGTGTATGGTCCATGAATCAATCTCTAATGTTTGCATTGCTTTCTTTTTTTTTCCCCAGATGATGACGATCGAGACATGCAGGGAGACCGTGCAGTGGATTATGGAAAAAGACATCAAGCCATTGACATTCTTTGAATGGGAACTCATACCACCGGAGCTCAATAAACATATTCAGACCTTCCTCTACAACCAAGGTCTTTCTTGACAAAATAGTTTGAACATCAATATGTTTAAGAATTTATAGGCTGCATCCTCAATGTCATGGACTATTTTGAAGAACAGACATTGCAACTAATGAATTAATTCTGAATAACTTAACATAATACAAAAAAAAAAAATCTTGGCATTGTCCTGAGCTGCTGTTGATTTGCTAATGGTTGTAAGTTATGACGGTAGAGATGATATCCTGTACACTGACTGTTGAGTTTTGTTATTTGATAACTGCCTCAGTTCATAGCGAAGTGGTCGAAAAGAGCCCTGTTGACTCACACCAGAACTTGAAGTTTGAACTGTGTTTTGTTTTTGCTACTTTCCTTTTCAGGTTGCTGTTTCTTGATACAAACTCTTGACTTGAGATGTTTATCAAAGAGACTAATTCGGCATTCTGCCTTTCTAACATGATTTTGGGACTCGTACATGGAAGACCTTTTTTTTTTCCCTTTACAGGAGTGGGAATGCATTACAGATGCCAAGGACTTTGCTTATGGCCTATTAAATCAGTTTCTTTTCTTTGTGACAGACACTCAAAAGTGCTCCTCATTCTGTTTTTTTAAACAATGCCATTGCATGCATTTGAACCTTTTTATTAATAATCAAACTGAGCAAAATACTGATGCTTAAGCAATACTTAGAGCAATGTTAGTCCCCCACAGTGTGCAAAGATTAACCAAGCACACGTGGAACTGACCTACTGTACACATGCTTTCATTTAATGAGGTCTCTTGTACATAATGTAGTTGAACTGTCACCATTTGTACTGAGGAAACCGACTTCCTCATCTTTAGGGAAAATCTGTGGACATGAAATCAGTTCTTGTTTGTGCAGCCGGGAAAGAAAAATGATCTCTTCTCATGGAAAGGCACACTGTAATTTAATTTTATTAAAGGTGATGCTTCATGTCATTTCTCAGGTGTGATAGTGCTTTAGAGTCAATGTAGGAGTGATCATGGGGAGTGAGTGGATTAATCAGGTGATACTGTTGTAATGTCAGCTGTTTTATAATCAAAGCTGTGACAACCTTTGAAATTGTAATGTTTTTTCTTTCTTTTCAATAATGATAATCTGTCGGGGACATACAGCAAGAAAATCATAAATGTCCAATTGATTGTTGATGTTTTAAATATTCGGTACTTGCTTGTAAAAAAAAAAAAAAAAAAAGCAACACAGAGCTGCAGATCTTCCTTGTATCTCAGCAGTAGGAGATCAGGGCAGGTGTTGGTATCTGGTCTCAGCTGCAGACTGGCTGCTGGTTTCAGAGGTAAAGGGGGTGTGTTTGTGTCCCATACGGGTCTCTGGCTCAGAGAGACTGAGCAGAGGCGGGAAATGGCGCCTGGTAACACAACGATGTGTCATTTCGGAGACGGCCCTTGAGTAGATGTACACAGAAAAAAAGTCGGATCGGATCACGAAAACAAGCCGCTTGCCTCTGTTGTGATGTTTGATCGGTCTTGAGTCGCTGTCTCCAGATACTGCGGATCACCGTAAAGTAAGTCGACAACGTTAACCCAGCCTTGTTCGTGCTGTTGTCTCATCTGGCTTGTGGTTTATGTAATGTTGGCCAACGACGGGATAAATATTTTCCTTCCTCGCTTGTGCACATCTGTTAGCCCGAAGCAGTTTTTCAAGAAGGCTAGGTAGGGTTAACGCTAAGCTAGCTCTGCCGCTATGCTAAAATACGTAGCTAAAACACGGCCTACCGCGGACCTGGCTAATTCCTGATTCACACGACGTTTTAGATTATTTTAGCTTCCACTCTTTTTAATCAAGCCATTTAATGACTGTTAGGATGTTAGTCATTTTAAAGACAACTGTTTGTATCTTGTTTAAACAATGAGCAGTTAGCTAGCTAGCGTCAGGCTTAGGATTTTGCTAGCGTTGAGGCTAATGTCCAAATTCCACAACAGAACTTTGCTAGGTTTATATTAGCATTAGCTCGACAACACCGTCTTTTCTATTTAATGTTCTTCCAAAGGGTGTTGATGTAAACGTGTTTGTGTATCACGACTGATGAATGAAATTCCTTTATCTGCATTGTTAGGTTAAGATAACGTTGACTGGATCAACTGATCATTTGGATAACGTTACTATGTTAGCATGCTGTTGTGATTAACGATGTCTGACGAGTTTCACTGTCAAAAACAAACATCAACAGTAAAGAAAACAATTTGGGGAGACAGTCTAGTCAAACCGCTCAGCAAACCGAATGGCAGTTAGCTAACTAATGTTTCTTACTTCAGTTCATCATTTTAATTTTATTTTGCTCAACTTGTGATGCCGCACTGGTTCGCTAACGGTAAGTTAGCCTGTTTGGGCTTGACGTGTTTAAACGCTAATGTTAACAAACTCTAACCGTAATGCCGAATTACAATAACAGTGTATCATTACTTATCGGTGCTACTTGTAAAATGTGACCGCGGTCAGACAAACTATACTAATACAAAGCTATGTTGCAAACATTCATAACCTCTAACGCGTAACACACGACCTCTTGTAGTTCGTTCAGGTAGCGTTAGCTTAATCAAGCTAGCTGCTTCGTTAGCAGCGAAGCTTGCTAGTCGTTATCATGTACAGCAACTTTTACAAACACTGGACATGAATGAGACAGTTGAACTCTGCTATCTATCTTTTCTCAATTATGATGTATACTTCAGCCACTTATCGAGCCGGTGAGCTAATCGCAGCCTTGGAATGTGTCTGAAGGGCCTGACTTGTTTCTCCACTGTTTGCATGCTAACGTTTGCTAGCAGGCTCATACAGTCTCAGTAGTTGCAGGCATGTTCTTATTTCCCGCTCACTTGCTCGTACCTGGATATGTGCATGATCCCTGGTTAGTGGGCGATCGACTAGAAAGGTGGATGTTTAGCAGCTATAGTGTTTTTACCATGCAGACGCTTGATCATACAGTGAATATAACCAGAACTTCATTTTGATTTTTATTTAGCAGCAACAGGGAAAACCTGATGTGTTGTACATAGTAACATACAATGCATATGAGCAGGCACGGAAAGAAAAGCTTAAGAATAACATCAAGTAGAAATAATAAGCATAAGGAAGTAATAGCTTCTTGAATCACGTCCACAATTGTCCATATATAGACTTTACTTAATCACATTAGGGGATCTCATACAGTACAGAGTCAGAAAGAAAGCCAGCTTACAGCATCTGCAAGTTGTTCTCATGAGGTTTTAGGGTAAATGTTTTGGCTTAAGAGTTAATGTAGTAACAGCTTTAACTGTTAGGGCATCTGTCACTAAAAGGGAAAAGTGTTGAACCCTGTATTTACAGATTATACACAAACATTGCATTAGCAAAGACAATCAGTGATAACAAGGAGACCATCAGCAGCACTGACTTAGTGATTAGTACAGCACTGAAGTGCAAAAGTAATAAGATTTTGCCAGAGTTACTTTATTCAAACAAAAATTAATTCAACTTTTAAGGACGGTGCAGTGATGTCAATGTCCAAATTATAAATTGTTTAGGCTGTATGTTAAAGGATAGATAATTCTCAAAATCACAACGGTATCAAGAAAGGTCCTCTCCCAGAGTGACTGAAGATAACAACTTAAAGATATTTTGCAAAACACTATGTAAAGTTTTTGCATTTATTCAAAGGGCTTATAGGCAGCATTTCAAAAAAAAAAAAGTGTTGTATGGCTTCTTGGCGAGTCGAAGTCCTGTGGCTCAGAAAGTGCAAATATTTTTCCTCTCTATATGTACGGTCATTGCATGACAAGAGAAATAAAATAAAATGAACAATTCTATGCAAAAAGCAGATTACTCAATGTTGTACCTAAGATCAACATCTTTTTAGCTGTTTTACTTTCCCCACAACTGTAGTTAGTGTGGTAGAAAAAAAAAAATCCTGCATTACTTGCTGTCTTAGCATGATGGAAATAAGTATTTGCTTTCCACAGAGGGACTGATAGTTTGTCTGTAAATCTAATCTCAAAGAAAAGCAGCCGAACAAAGGCATTTTGAGCTGAATCTAAGCCAAACTCTGGGTTAATCAGCAAAATTACACATTAACTGTTTATATTTTTTACATTGTCCTCCGAGAGGCTTGAATATTTAATCTTGTGAAGTTGGATTAACATTTTCAGCTGTATTGTAAAATCCTTTCTCATAAATATTCTAGTGTAGCAGACAGTTTACAATAGCACCCCATACCAGAAACATTTTTCATTGACATTATGTTTTCTGGAAGTTCACTAATTAGAGGGTCCACTAGACTGGCTCCTCCAGTTAACATGCCAAAGTGTCCTGAGCCCCAAAGTGCTCCTGGTGTGCGTGTCTGAATGGACGGGCATAGAATCGTTGTGGAGCACTTTGTATAGGAAGCACTGTATTGCTCCTGATGAGCAGGTTGGCACCTTGCATAGCAGCCTCTGCCAACAGTGTACAACAGTGGTTGGCACCAGCCAATGGTATATTTTCCTGTTAGTGTTAGCACTCCGTCGTCACTTTTGAGGTATCCAAATACTTTCCATATAACTGACATTGTGTTACCTTTGTCAACCATTTCCTCAGTTTTGGTGTACACTTTCAGCATTTTTGCAGAAAGTGTGGCTGTATGAAACAAACCAGGTATGGATTAAGAGGTGACACCAAGTTACTGCAACAGAGTTGGCCAAAAATATCCTATTTCTCAAGTTTGTGTTCTGCTTGTTCAACAGGTCTTTGTTAAATTGATCATACCTTACCTCATACCTATTATTCTTTTTGTTGCACTTACAGATTATGAGCATTTAGCATTGTTGTTGTTGACTCGAGTGACATATATCCTAAAATCTGTTTGATTCTCTCCACTGTGGACTCCTTTCTGCAGACAAGCTGCTGTCCACTCTTGTGTGGAGGAGCCCAGCCCTCGCCATCTTGCAAACATGCTGCAACACAGAGAGCAGAGGCTGAGAGGGAAAAGTCACTTTTTTGCTCCTCAGTTCCACTCATTATTTTTCCTTTTTTCTTTTTTTTTTTTTTACAGAGGACACACATTCACATCCACTTACTTCACCGGTAGCTCAAACAATGCTGTGCGGTAGGAAATGGGCGTGTACTTTCTTACACATGCAAGCCAAAAACTGCAGAGTGGCTGGTTGTTGTCGCGTTTATTTCTGCTGTGTGATAGGCTGTCAGCACTGTCCATACTGAGTAAAAATGTCCACAGTTTATCTTTATCAGCATAAATTTTATGGCAATCCCCTGTTGAGATCGTTTTATCATCCAGTTTGACTCTGAGCAGTCACAACTTTGAGGTTTGTTCCACTTTTTCTTCCCTGCCTGTGACTTTAATGTTGCCATGTACTCCGATGCTGTTAAAGCGCCTTGTGTTTTTGTGTGTGCACAATTGAGCAACAGCAAGTACACCTCTGCTGTGTTCATGGATACACCCCTGTGTAAATGTAAAGCAGATGTAGTGAAGGGCATTTACAGTATGTGAGATGAACAGTATGTATTGAGAGGGTGCTATTGTGTGCTTCAGGTTCCTGACAGGTTGTGGATATGTCCAGACACATTTTCAGCCAGCTGTTGTTACGTAAGAGCAAGGGGCTGGCATGCTTGACTGACAATTCATGTTTACTGTGAATTGATTTTATGTTTTCCTTGTGCATACTTGAGAACAACTCTGAGCAATTAAATCCCTGGACTCAAGAGAATGGATTTATTTCCTTCAGATACTTTGCAGTTCAGCATGGGCACATTTGAAAATCCTGATCCTGGGCAGTGCTTTTCTTTCTTTCTTTCTTTCTTTTTTTTTTCACAGTACGAATGGAAGTAAAGCCAGCTGTGGCTGCCATGATACACTGTGATGTAAGCGAAATGGGATCTTGAATGCATCCAGATGTTGGCAGAAAGTGCATCAGTATTACCCCACTACAGATAGATACACCCCAGACGTATCCATTAGAGAAGTTAACTCAGCAACTTAAGAATTGAGACTGTTTGAACAACCTGTTTGTCCACCGCAACAGTTGAGTATTTGCTTTGATGTCTTTGACTTGACTTACAGCCATATTTAATTTTGTATCTGTCATCTCTCCCTTTGTCTGATTTTTATAAAACAGCCTTACATGTGACTGCTAAAACAATGAGGCTGAGAATGCGTAAGGCGTCTCAGCAGCCGAACCCCAGTCTGGCAAGCCGCCCATCCCGTACCAAGCGGAGGCATTCAGAAGTAGAAGAGGACACTCCTACCAGTGGAGGGAGAGGCTTGTTCTCGACCATCAAGAAGTTTATCAGAGGAAATGCTGTCAAGGTAACAACCTCCTATGATCACACCAAATGACCCTGTTTTTTTTTATTAAGTTCAGTGCAGATATGCGTGTGGTGCCCCTTCTGGGAGCACTGAAACATTGTACCTGGAGTCGTCCTCCTCTCAGAGTGTTTAGTTTCACAGCGTCACCTAAACTTTTTGGCACTTCTCTGTTTTAAAACTTTACTACTGTGCTCATCAGGTTGCTGAGTTAAATACAGTGTTTCTTGGTGCAGAGTGTCATGTTTCCCAAGAAATGTCTGGTGGAATGCAGCAGCTTGTCTGAGAACTCGGACTCGGCTCTAATTTTAGCTTCTGGCTCACAGAGTTGGTGTGCAGGGACAGGAGGTAGTAACAAGTGGAAAAGTCAACTCGGCTAGAAGGTTTTTCTCTGGAAAGGCATGGGGGCTTTAAAATGATTTTACATAATGTTGGTGTTCCCTACATTTCCTCATTAAGTCCTCATTTAAGACTTCTAGCATACATCTTCAGTTTTTTCCCTTGCATATCTCTATCCATTGTTTAACTCTTTAAAAACTGAATAAGATACAACATTTTACCTAAATTCCTGCCCTTTTGTTTAATGATATCTGAAGGTCTCTAATACACTGTATAATAACAATTATCTTGCAGGTTTCAAGATGGGTATAATAAAATGTGCTCCCAATTTTTTCCCCCCACTTTATTCAAAAATGCTGCTTTCAAGTTGTCAGTCTGTGTGTCATGTTATGTTGTGTTTAGATTTGTTCGTTTGTAGATATACATCATATGCACATCACTTTTTTTTAGTCAGGTACACAGGTGAATACCAGAAGAGAGAAACTGGACTTTTCCACTTGGCTGGCTTGTTTGTTAGCAATAGCTTGTGCAAAATTCACGTGTTCCATTAATCTTTTTGTGTTTATTTAATAATGCATGATGAAAAGTTGAACCCATATAAAACACCTATTTTGTCTCCTAAATATGGATGTAAGCAACATATATTGCACCACATAACAGTGCACTCATTAAGATAAGCCTTTATTCGTCCCACAGTGGGGAAATTCACCAGCTACTACATACTTCATTGGTTCAAATATAATATGGTTTTCTATTTGAGAGAAAGAAAGCAAAGCAGACCTGAAATTTACAGGTAAGTCTGTTTAAAGTCATATAATGTTCAGGGAGTGTTAAAGGAACTAAACCATGATGTGCCATTTCCAGTGAAGAGAGAAGGAAGAGGACAGAGAAGACTAATGTCATCCCCTAGTGGATCATAGCTACATTACAAAAACTACAGGCCAGCCAATCTTCAAGAAAAGACAAAAGTCACACTAGAAGACTGCAACTCAACTATGATTGAAAAAGAGCAATCTCAGTGACACGATGATGGCACTGTGTTCTCACTGCCACCTTGGGCTGAGGGTGAAATTTTTTTCAAAAAGATGATATCTACATTGTATGGGGAGGGATAATCTTGCCCTGGATTGATATTATAAAACCCAAAGCAAGAAACTTTTGCCCATTCTGTCTCTCTCTCCCTCTCTCTCCTTCTTCTAGCCATGACTGTCACTGTGCTTTTTGAACACAATCATCTCTGACTGATTTGTTGGGATTTAACATTACTATGTTCTGTTACACAACTAATTACAACTGTTTCACTGCATGATGTTTTGTCTCCTTAAGGTGCAGCAGGAGAGCCCAGCTAAGAAGACGCGTCTCCACTGTGATGTGGACAACAACCTGATCACCTCCACCCCCACAAACACCAACACCCCCCGCAAGACTATCAGCAGGGTTGGCCGAAGAGGCTCCCTCAATGGACGTGAGTGCATTCAAAGGAAAGACTAACAACTAGTCTTTATTTCCCATTTGATCTCTGTTAAATCTCTTAAACCTGTTAATTCACCTCTGCAGAGGCAACCAATCATGACAGGAGTAAGGAGAAGCCCAATGGCAGTCTTGAGGAGACGACAGCGGTTGAGGTTGCCACTAGCCCTCCGAGAACCACCCTACTTGGGACCATCTTCTCCCCTGTGTTCAACTTCTTCTCGCCAGCTAAAAATGGTAAACAAACCCTGAAGAAGCCTTTTTGATTCATGGCTAGTGCCATAAACAGAGGCTTTGTACAATCCCATAGTATATCTGTGCTCAGATAAAATATCATTTTTCTCGTTGCCTGTCTTTTGTGTCAGCTGTGTCAGGATGATACACAATTTAAAAGCCTCTTCTTTGTATTTGTTTTACAGCCTCTTCCGGCTCAGACTCCCCAGACCAGGCATTGGAGGCTGAGGAGATAGTCAAGCAGCTGGACATGGAGCAGCCTGTGGAGACGCCCACCAGCACAGCAACAACCACACAGGAAGTGTGTGCCACCACTAACTTCTACTCTAGTGTATCACAGCTGCCTCCTCTGCGACCCCCGCACATGCCAGAGGTATCTCCCACAGCTGTGGAGGGAGAGCTCGATGCTGATGCTGACCTTCCACCTCTCACAGGTATACACTGCAGCTCAGAGCATGTGGTTTATGTGAAACATTAACTTTATTTCCTGTTGATGCAATAAAGTGGAAACTACTAGCTCTACTTTTGCCAAATTATTTTCCTGATTCCCCATCTTGTTCTTGTGCTCCAAGCTCCAGGGTCCAGTCCAGAAATGGCATATGTGGACTCTCCTCCCACCACGGTACCACCAGAGGCATCCTATGAGGAAGACTGGGAAGTCTTTGACCCGTGAGTAAAACACATAAAATGCTTGGTCCTATAACCAGACCCCATTAAACAGTTTACAACAAGAGCAGAATCCCAATACCTGGAAAGCAAAGGGTAGTGGGATAGCTTGACCAAGCATGTGGGACAAAAGTTCAAAGTTAGGTTACTCTCCGCTAATGGGGGCATGTTTCAAGTACAGTTAGACATTTGATTCGACCAGGTCAAGACTGAAGTTAAGACAAACAATATCCAGACCACCAACCTGATACCCTAACCTACAACAGTACAACAAGGCCACCAACAGAACAAAGTCTGACTCATCTGTTGATATTTCCAATTTGACAAAATAATAATGGGACATTTGTGTGTGATGGTAGGATTTTAATTGTGAGTAGAATCCTCATATCAACAATGACCGTCACACAAATCTATTCAGCTGTTTTCATAGGCCATCTCTCTAGCCTGCATTACTGCTAATTTACTCGTTTTCAGAACCGGATGTCCTGATTTTAATCTTTGCACTGAATACAAGCGGATCCCTCAAATTGATGTTTTAACTGACTTAAAGTGTTTGGTGTTTTGATTTGTAGATATTTCTTCATCAAGCACGTCCCTCCTCTGACAGAAGAGCAGCTCACCCGTAAGCCAGCCTTGCCATTGAAGACACGCAGCACGCCTGAATTCTCTCTGGTCCTAGACCTGGTCAGTCTTACTATACCACAACAAAAGCTTTACTTGATGATTTGTTGTTGGGGTTTTTTGTTGTTGTTTTGTGGTTTTGTTTTTTTAACTTTTTAAAAAATTATTAAACTTTTAAGTGAAATTTTGAAAGATGTCATAAGATCTAGAATATTTTTTTTTTATGTTGTGTTTCTTAGGATGAAACGTTGGTTCACTGCAGTTTAAATGAGCTGGAAGACGCGGCACTTACCTTCCCTGTCCTCTTTCAAGATGTCATTTACCAGGTAAGTGCTACCTTACAGGAATGTTTACCTGACTTTATTCATAATGCCACTAGAGGGGGATAAAGCCCAATTGGTAAAACCCCTTACTTTTAGGAAAGTGTACTTGTAAATAGACCAGCTTGTCATGCATATGGAGAACTGTCTGATTCAACAGACAGAATTGAGACTATTTCAATAAGGCATATGTTATTTCATTTGATTTACTTCTAGTCACTCATAGCAATGTGTTGCAGTAAACATCATCTGCGATGATCATAAATATTTGCTTACCAGTGCTCTGCTGTCATGTGCAGGTGTATGTGCGCCTGAGGCCGTTCTTTAGAGAGTTTCTGGAACGCATGTCTCAAATCTATGAGGTAAATATAAACTGGCTGCTCCTGTTAATCATAATTGCAGCAGATTTGAAAATTTACCTCTTATTTTCTGCCTTCCCCAGATCATCCTTTTTACCGCCTCTAAGAAGGTGTATGCAGACAAACTGCTCAATATCTTGGATCCTAAAAAGCAGCTAGTGAGGTACGTATTTTGTGTTAAAATGGTAAAAACTGAACGGTGGATGCAATTCTGAATGAAAAGAGGTAGAGCTTGAAAAGCTGCAGCACCTGTGTTGACATGTGTCACTGTCGAGGTGTCAGTGTTGTGGTTTTTCTGAATTATTGATTGCTCTGACCTTGTCACTGATTGATTTTTCCTCTCCCTCTCCTCCCTCTTTCCTTTCATCCCCTACTGTAACTGTAGACACAGGTTGTTTCGTGAGCATTGTGTCTGTGTCCAGGGAAACTACATCAAGGACCTCAACATCTTGGGCAGAGATCTGTCAAAGACCATCATCATCGACAATTCACCACAAGCCTTTGCATATCAGGTGAAAACCTAAACAGAAAATGACACTGGAGGTTTATGACAGTTATTGTCATCAAATCAACCTAAGGGAAAAAAAAAACCCATTATGGTTGGAATGTAGATTTTGGCCACAGGATGGGGCAAAGATCAGAGATACAGCTGGTCACAACAAGCTTTAAACTCTTACTCTACTAAATGCTGATTCTTCTATTGAGTAAAATATGCCTGCATGTTGATTATCAATCTCACTTCAACCTGGTGTCTGACTGGAAAGAATGTGTTTTATTGTCAGACATCCCATCTTGATGATGACTGACTGAGCTGTTTCCCTTCATGTAATAACCCAAGATGCTTTTTTCCCACAATGCCATGTGCTGCTCTGATGACTTATCGTGAAGTAGATGCAGGATGCAGTTGATTAATCATTGTATCCTGCTGAGTTGAATCAGACAGATTCTGACACATCTCATCTTGTGATCAATTTATTTACCAGATGACTATCAAAACAAACGCCTCACTTATTAGATTAGAAGATATAGGCGCTTGGCTGTTTTCCCTGTAGGTTAATACCGCAGGTGTTCTTTAGTTCAGGAGACTATACTTTTACACTGTGTGAGAATGCTGTCACATTAATAATTTAAGGAGATTTTTTTTTTTACTTTCAGCTCTTGTCAGATTGAAGAAGCACAAAAACATCATTGATGTAATTGTAATTAACGTGTTTTTGTCCCTACAGTTGTCCAATGGGATTCCCATAGAGAGCTGGTTCATGGACAAGAATGACAATGAGCTGCTGAAGCTGGTGCCCTTCCTGGAGAAGTTGGTTGAGATGGTAAGATCTGTTCATTAGCAATTGTAGGACCTATTACAACACCTATTTACTGTTTCAGTTAATGTAATCTAATTTGTTCTTTGCTCTCCTCCTGCTGTGGTTTCTTCTATCGCTGAACTTGTCAGAATGAGGATGTGCGGCCGCACGTTCGGGAGAGGTTCCGGCTTCACGACCTGTTGCCCCCTGATTGAACTGGACCACAGTCTCTCAGAACGGGACAACATTAAAAGACTGAAAACAACATGCGTGTAAAAAGCCCCTCTTTGGATTACAAACTACAACATTGCCATTACTGTTAAAATTTTAGCCTTTTTTCTTCTTTTTTTGTTTATTTTTTTGTTTTGAAATCCACCGTTGCTTTTTAAAAAAAACTTCAAAAGAAAAACATTTTTAAAGATCTGAGTGAAATTTTCTAAATATCTAAATGTATAGAAAAAATTACACACACTATGAACAAGCCCAGGTAAACTCTTTTTGACTGACTCTCCTGCTGTGGAGCCGGATATCGTCTCTACACTAAATTCTGACGTCTTGGTGCTGGTTTAGTGGATATGAAAATGCCACCTGGTAAAGAGGAACTCCACCCTACCCGAGTCCCTGAACCCAAGCCGACCCCTGGTGCTCACGCTGTTGACACTGACGAATAACGACACTCTGTGGCTACAGACCATTTTCAGCAGGAATGACTGGCCTGTAAATCAATCTGTGCATGTGTGTATGTTTACTCCTAGCCACACACACACACACACACACACACACACACACTCACCGATTTGGTGTTTGGCAAACCTAAAATCTGTAGCCTTTAAAATCATATGCATTCCTCCGTAGCTGAGTCAAGTTTCTATTGTTGGTTGCAGTTTTTTCTGGTAAAACTGGTGTTTCATGGTTTAAAAAAAAAAGAGATAGCGTTTCAAAATGTTTTACTTCTGTTTGTAAGATATGATATTTTAAAAGGGGTCATGTAAGTTTTATTGTAAGCCTTTTTCCTATTAGGAGAACATGGGTGCATATTAATGATGACAGTCCACTGCATAGTCAAATAAAATGGAATTAATCCAGGACTTTAAGTATAGTTTGTTCTTGTTCTAACAAATAGAGGTTTAAATCAATGTGTTGGCTTCACTGTGGACACAACATGGCTCCTTAAAGGTTAGGACTAAGAATCTTCTTACCTGTAAATCTGACATATTGTAAAGGTTTGAGGGCATTCATTTTTAAAGTGGTATGTGTCAACATTAGCCTTTCTTTTAATAATAGTATTTGATTTGTCATTTGTCTATAATCAGTATTGTCTTTTTCTCCTAATCAAGTATTCTGGCTAAATCACAACTCTGTTTCTTTTAGTTGTAATGTGTAATTCGATGGCTATATCAGTAGCATTATGACTAATGTAGCACATCTCTGCCGGTGTGTCATGATGTCTACCCATGGTAGAAATCTATGGCCAGACCCTGTACCAGCCATATCTGGCACCAGCAACATATTGTTTTAACAGTCAGCTTCACTGAGAGCTCCTCCACCTGTCTGTTTCATACTTTTTACTTTGTATGCTTTTTTTTGTTTTGTTTTTTTTCCTTTTTATGTTTAGCGTAGTTTAAACCATTGTGTTTAAGAATGGTAACTATATGAATGTGTATATGCCCGGACACTCAAGCCAAACTGACATTTTACTCCTCTGTTTTAACTTGATTTATTTAACAACAGGTAGGCAGAAGTGACCATGTTTTCCTTTATAAGCCTAAACCTTGGACAGACAGCTCAAATCTGACTTCTGCCTTTGCCTAAACCTTCAAGAGTTAACTTGAAACTCTGTGACAATTTGGCATGCGTAGTTGAACTTGTTTCATTCTTGTTCAGTTTTAAATCAAAATGCAGTTCATGTTGAAGCAAATGTGAGTGTTTGGATTTGTCTGGGTTACCTGTACAGTGTCATACGACTCCTCTCCTCACATGTCCCCCTTCCCCTGTGGCATCGCCTGTGCTCTTGTCCCTGAAGTGAGTCAATGGAAAGAGACAATCAGACCTCATAGTTCTGCAGATACTGACACCCAGAGACACCCACCTTTCATGGATTTTTTTTTTCAGTGTGCTGTAAGTGTTGTGTACTGTGATTCCATTGAGTTGTAAATCCCCCCTAAGTAAATTTGCAGGTGAATCCTGCTGTGCCCTGCCCAAACGATCCCTGCTGCTCAGCTAAGGCAGGTTCTGTTCAGAGATGGCTCCCATCTGTTCAGCGCCTGCCTCTCTTTGCCTTTGTTTTCCACCAGAAGTTAGTAGCTCTCCAGAAATTAGAATTAGTTTGTATTCAAGTAAAATTGTTACAGGGCACAATGGTGTTTACTCAGACGTAACGTTGTGAGTACACATGTCCAGACTATGAATGTAATTGTACATGGGGTGAAGTCTTAAGTGTCTTTCCAGATTCCTTGTTGTGTTCTCTCCTCATCAGCTTGAACAAATCGATGAGGAGGGATGGCAGCACTTTATCTGCCATTCACATGTTGAAGAGGAGGCAAGAACAATGCATGGAAGAGGAAACATGTCTTGAGCTCCCACCATGGTAGCCCCCCCCCCTCCCCTCCCCTCCCCTCCCCACCCCACCCCACCTCCCATTTGACTTCTCACCATCCTGACTGCCAGCCTTTAGTATGCAAGCCTCACCTTGAGAGTGTGATGTAGCCCAGGTGTGCTCGTCTCCTCAGTGGGCTGTGGGATTATGTAATTGTCAGTCGTGGCTTGTTTCACAAGGATCGGTGGGAGGCATTTGATACTTTTCATCCAGCTCATTTTTATGTGCATTACCAGTTTATTGTACACTGAGTGTTGTACAATACATGCAGCTTCATGTTTAAAAAAATCCTTAAAGTAAGGAAAATCTTTTGTATTTTTGATTTCAAAAGGCATGTCATATCTACTTTTTAAATGTATTAATGAAGATTTAAATTTACTTCAGATGGAGTGTTTTTTTTTTTTCTTACAAATATCTGTATGTTTAGTTTAGCGCAATGTTACTGAACTGTTAAACTTAGCATGTAGAGAATACAGCTTGCTTTGTGGGAAAGTCCTGAATTAAATTTTAATCATGGCACTTTTTCTGCAGAAAAGAGCAATCGTGTTAATGATTTTTTTTTCAATATCCGTTAAGCCATTTTACTTGCAAGAATTGCTATTTGTGCTGAAGATGTATTTAAAAATGTTTTAAGACATCTTTGTTAGCCGTCTGGCTATATGCTATTGTAAAGTGTATATACAGTTACATTGAATTTCTGAAACAAAGTTTTAAAGTTAAAAACCTCTTGCATGCCCTTCGTTTTTATTTCTGCCTGAGATAATGATGGAGATGTGGGACAGTTCGAGGGAGAAAGAGGAATGATCCAATGAAGTGTTACACTACACTCAGGCTCATGCTTGGGAGCGAAGAGATGTAGTTGTGGCGTTGAGACTTTTTGTAGTCCATCTTGGACTAAAATAATCAAGGACTGTAGTAAGCTTAAAAATAAGCCCACAAAAATTTGCAACAAGCATTTATAAATTGTAACACAAGTAACTGTTGGTATTCATTTCTCCAGGGTTTCTGCTGTGTAATTTCAACTTATAGTAGTTTTCAATTTGCCCGATGACAGTCGAGGATGTAGGAGCCATTTTGAATTTGAAATGATTAACAGCCTTCAGTTTTCAACCTCAGGTGTAAATGTTATTTGATAAAGCTTGAATGGGATTTTCTCAATTTAAACACCTTAAACAATGTAGCAAAACCAATTGAACTACTTAAATATGAGAAAAGTATTTTCAAATTGTTACAATTAATCACTTAATTTGGCCAAACTTTAGGTTAACTTTGTGCTAGTTGCTAATTGCTTTGTGAATTGCTCTGGCCCCTCTAAACGAACCACCAGACCATAACATCAGGCTGTATTTGGGAGTTATAAGTTTTCTCTGCAGCAGATGTCATGTAAATCCTCCAGCAGTCAGTCTGGTGTCTTCTGGCTCCTCTGACGGGACTCGGGTTTCAGACTCAGGAGTTAATCAACATACTCCATTAATAATTCAGCACAGATGGCCTGGCTTGCTGCCGAAATCCTTTCTGCGTTTCACAGCCCTCGTTTCGCACCTACTTTTTCCCTTTTACCGGTGTCCTTAATTACGCTGCTTTCAGACCAGGTGTACAGTTGCAGGTAAACACAGTGGAGGTGAGAAGCATCCAGCCTCTGAGCTGAGTGGCATGTAAGAGGGATCATCACCTCGATGTGCTGGGCAGAGATGAAGCTTGATGGATGAGCAACAGCTTGTTGGAGGCTGACTCACTTAGTACCAATATGAAGGCTGTCTTCAGTCCGGTTCTGTCTCACCTGGATATATCTTCTGCATCAACAGGATAAAAGAAGGTGGATTTATTTTGTCATCTGGAGTTGCCTGCTTGCATTCGATTGAGGACAACTACAATGTGGTCAACAGCAGCTGCTTGCATGGTGTGCATCCTGTTTGGTGAGTGCAAAATAAAAATGAGATTTTGGAAAACTTTTTAAAAACACCTCCTAGCATGTATTGCCTGAAAAACTGTGTAATACAAGAAGTTTGATCATGTGATCAATATTTGACAAGCAAAGCTAAATTCCTAAGAAGAAACTGTTAATAAAGCTTTATGTATATGATAAGCAGTGTTTGCTGAAAGACTCGTAAATGCTTGCACCTAACAGTCTACAGTGTAAATACAGCTTATTTGTCAGGCATTTTCTCTTGTCAGTTATTTTTCTCACAAGAATAAGCTTTTTTTTTTCTTAATAAGCTCTAAAGGAAAACTGATTTCTCTTTGTCTAGTCTGCAAAAGAGCTTTCAAAAATCAAGTGGAATTACCTGCTTAAATAATGGTATAAAAAAAATGTCACACAATGTTTGACATGAGAGTTTTCAGTTGTCACAACAGCAAAGAGTAGATCAACTTTCTCAGTCGTCACTGTGGGCCAACAGAAATCAATATGTCCTGTTTTGTTTTGTTTTTTTGTTTTTTTTATTTTTTTATGTCTACAGGGATCATATGTGATGTCAAGCAAGTGCGTTCACAACCCAAATTAATCCAGCGACAGACTGGCCGGAGTCCTGATGATGCCACCCAGTTAGAGGAAGAGATCAAGAAGGTTATTGATCAAATCCACTCTTTGTCCGGTGATACTGGCGAGACACGCCGCCTCAGAGCCTCAGCCGCCGGAGAGGGCTTGGACTTGAATGCTTATTACGATGCTCTGAGTAACTTGTACGCCGTCTTTCAACCGCTGCTGAGAGAGAGATTCATAGACGACCTCCCCAGAACTTTAGTGTGTATCTTGTCTGGGAGACAGGACTGTGGGCTGGAGGCAGAACTAACCAAGACAGTGTCTCTGGAGTTAGGAAGGCCTCTGCTGACGTTTGTGTCGTCTCTGAGGTCGCAGACCTGTGCTCCACTGGACGCAGACGCGGAGTCAAACAGCTTCCTGAGAGCCTACCTCAGGATGGGGGAATCAACGACGGCAGCGTTGAATGGTTTCCAGCAAACATTTGTAAATATAGTGTCGAGTCTCCCTCTCTCTGGGAATTTGATGAGAGCTGTGAGCGGCCTCGTGGACACAGCTGTGATGTACGTCTCAAAGTTCATGGCAACGTTGCTTCAAGTACCAATGGACTATATCAAAATAGCTCTGCAGTTTGGAATTCGAATCCCGTCTTTAGATGGAAAAGAGACCTGTGAGGAAGGTAAGACATCGTTGTTTTTTCATCAGTATAAACATTTGAGTGCTGCCATGTAATCTTCTCACCTGTGCTGTGTTTTATTCCCACTTGTTCTGCAGGAGATCTCAAGCAGCTCATTATGTGGTGAGTCAGCAGTGACATTAACTTAAACACTTCCTGCATATTAAAGCTACTCTGCAGAGCTTTTGACCACTGCTAGTCCCATGTAGCAGTGTTTTAAAGAGTGTGTCTTGCTTTACTTTATTACATGGATGATGCTGAAACATTCCTGCTGCTGGTTTCCATCCACAATGTTACGTAACTCATTTAAAAATACCTGGTTCTTTGATTAAAAAAAAAAAAATCAAAGGTTCAAGCTTGACAATGTAAAAACTTTGGGCTAGAAGTTAACTACAATTCCCAAGGTGCATTTTGACAAGAAACATCCAATCACCTAAAACTTAACTGTATTTGGAATTTAGCCTCTATGGTGTTGTGTTTTGTTCACACATGAAATGATACATGATTCAGGAGAGTCCCATATTTCAATGTTAAGTAACACTGAGGATATTGTTTGAGGAAAATAAAATAAAATAAATTTAAAAAAAAAAAGGTTTCTCCTACGGTTCTACACAAAGTGTTTTAGTGAGTATACAATACAAACATTAAAAAAAAAAATCAATGGAATTAACATCTCCCCACCCTGCATGCCTTTTACTTAATATATTTTGTTCTTGAAAGAGTCTGTAATAATGATTGAATGGCTGTTTTGTTCAGGGGAATAAAGCACAACGTGAGCTGGTCCTTCAGTAACTCCATCCTCGACATCCTCCTGGAGATCTTCCTGCCTTCACAACAGCCTCTGTGCACATATCCAGGGACAGAGTGCCAGAACACGCCCGGCGGCTCTTTGCAGCGAAGCGTCTCCGAGGACACCGATAACAACCACCACATCCTGCTCAAGTGTGATCGCCACAAACTGGCCAGGCTCAACGACACCCTGTGTGCTGACATCCTGGCCGGTTCCAGCGTGGGATCCTCGACATCTGTGCTCACCTTCTGCCAGGCGCTGAACTCCCTCAGCTCCAAGCAAAGAGAGCAGGTGTGGAGCAACACGTGTTACATCATTGAGGCGCTGGTTCCCCTGCTCCTCGGCAGCTCGTTGGACTGCAGCGTCGGCCACACACAGCCTCCTCCGACCACCGCCACCCCTCCCTCTCACACTCTTCCCCCCCCTCATCCTGCGCCTCCTCGAGTAGCCAGAGAGGCTCCCAACCTCAAACAGCTGGCCTGCAACTACAACAGCTGGTTGGAGAACCAGGCGGTGGACCCTGTCCTGGTGTCGCTGTGCAGCGATAACGAGCGGGAGGAGTTTGTGACGGAGGTGTGCAACGATGCTGTGTTGATGAGGAAGCTGCTGTCAGACCAGATGAACAGCTGGCTGTACGGCTACTGTGGGAACTCCTCCGCAGACCTCCAGTCCATGGTGGCTCACTTCTGCGACTATGAGCAGTGGATCAACCGGCCCTCAGCCCCGGTGGGCCCGGCCCTGCTGGAGTTCTGCTTGAGCCTGGACGGACCCAGATTGGTCAAACTCATCTGCGAGCACACGGGATTCTTCATGCTTTTATTCTCCAACCCTGCGAACGAGCAGCTCATGCCAGACTGCATGAGCTCCCTGTCACCGCCCCACCCTGACACAGAGTCATTACTGCTGGATTCCTGTCGGTACTCAGAGTGGCACGACGTCACACAAATCCCCATCAGCCTGCTGTCGCAGTGCATCCGCCTCGATCACGGCGGTTTCACTCGAGAGGTTTGCTCCAACAAAACGTTTCTAAACAGCCTGCTGCGGAACGAGGCCAACGGCTGGCTCGAAAATCACTGCAACGCCTCTCTCATGCACCCGCCCCCCGAGCCCACGCAGGCCTTCAGCATCGCGGGCTGGTGTGACTACCACACGTGGGGGGGACGGCAGGTGGATGGATCGGTGGTCGGCCTCTGTTGGCAGCACGACCAGCTCGCCTTTCAGAAGAACGTCTGCTGCCAAGCGTCTGTGTTTGAAAATCTGTTACGAGACCCTCAGAACAAATGGCTGATGTCAGTCTGCGCAGACATGGACAAAATGGAGGAAATAACAGCAATACCAAACGTGAGTATTTTACCTGGATGACATGGATATGTGTATCCAAAGTCTGATCAACACGTGTGCACAAAATGGAATGAAGATAGGCACAACTTACAGAACATGTAAGAGTGAATCAGGAGAAGGGACATAAGATGCAAAAGTAGTTTCACATGAACTCACACGCCCCCAGAATGAATACATAGTCAATGCATGTACTGTACGTTTGTGCATACACCCACACATCCCAGTGTTGAACTGAACATACAATACACAGCGAATAACCGAATGCAGCAGTATTCAGTTAAACAGCTATTTTAGAGAATTTGTCTTCCGATGTATTCACACTCACATCTGTTCTTTAGGTGTGCAAGTACTCTGAGTGGACCCGTCCCATCATCGTGGACATGACCGAACTCGCTCTCTGCGCTGAAATGGACCCACAGAACTTCACCTCCAAAGTCTGCGCCAATGCCACAGTCCTCCAGAACCTGCTGGCCAATCAGGACAACACCTGGTTAATACAGCACTGTGCTAACTCTTCAAACCCAGGGGTGTCTCCTGGTGAGGACGGGGGGACAGAAGGAGGCCTGACTGGATTCGAGCCGGCCGAGCAGTGCCAGTACTCCAGCTGGAGCGTAGCTCTTCCCGACGCCACGCTGCTGACGCTCTGCTGGGAGCATGACCAGACCAACTTTGTCTCCTCCATCTGCCCTGACGCTGCTCTCCTCTTCTCGCTGTCCCAGGAGCCGGCCAGTGTGTGGGTGGGCAAAATGTGCAACACCTACACCAACTACACCAACAACAACAGCTCCACCAAAGATCCTCATTTCTGCCTGGCCCGACGCCTGGTGAGGCAGTTCAACTGGACCTGCTCGGCCGACCTGACCTCAGCCTGCCAGCCTGGGGCCAGTCCCAATGTGGCCCTGCAGATGATGCTGCGCTGCTGGGTGGAGAGCCTGAGGTCCAGGGTGGAGGATCTGCTCACTCCACCTGTGGCCACATTTTTGGAGCAGGCAGTCAGCAACACTGTGGTGATCCTGCTGGTGCTGGAGGAGGTCCAGAACACCTCGCTGCATGTCACCGAGAACATACGGCTGAGCGTGTTAGCGTCTGTGGTTCGCTATCTGGAGAGGGAGAACAACTTTGACAAGAAGAGGGTCTTGCTGCAGTGCTTTGGGGTAGGTGGTTTGATTGTGCACTAATTGTTTGAAAAGGAAATTATCGAGCTATCGGTGGTGGAGGAAGCATTCAGGTTCTCATAATGTTTAAACTATCAAAAGTACAAGTACTGATGCAATACTCTGGAAGTTGGGCAGGGGCGGATCCAGATTAATTTTAGTCGGGGGGCAGGGAAGGTACAACAGATATCACTTTCACAGTGAGCAATACTATTTACTCTTAATAAGTACCTAGTGCTGAGCTCTGGTTCCAATTAGTGCACATGGGGTGGCCAATCGGATCACAGTGCCCCCACGGAAGATCCGCCACTGAAGTTGGAGCAGGGGACTAACCTGTTGCAAATTAACCTAATTAGTTGAGAGATGTTCCTCCAGGTGTTTTTTTTAGCATTACACAACTTTTCCAGTGTTTTATTGTACTTGTCCCATCTTTTTTGAAACGTGTTGCTGGCATCAAATTTAAAATTAGAATATGCATATTCGGAGAACTGTAACGTTTTTCAGTTTCAACATTTGATATGTTGCCTTTGCACTATTTTCAATTAGATATAGGGTTTCAATGATTTGCTAACCATCAAAGAAATTTTATCAATGTTTTACACAGCGTCCCAGCTTTTTTGGAATTGGTGTTGTATATAGAATAAATTAATTACTATCTATATGAAGACATCAAACAAATGTAATGTAGTAAAAAGTACATAATTTTCCTCTGAAATGTAATGGAATAGAAGTATAAAGTAGCATGAAATGGAAATAGTGTAAGTATCTAAAATTTGTATTTGAGCACAGCAGGTGAGTAAATGCACCTTGATACATTCCAACACTGCTGTTTCTACTATTGCTATTTATATTCATGACTGAACAGGAATCTGCTGGTCAGTGAGAATTAAAGACTGTATAATGTATTCTGTATGTTAATCATATTGTGAATCGAGATTCTCCCTCATCTTGTATTCAATCAGTTTCTGAGTAGAACATTTCTTTGACTTTTCAGTTTATCTAATTATTCGTCCATATCAGTTACCATTTGCGTCATTGTATAGCAGTTGACCTCCATTGTAGAGTCGACCTACAGCTGGTGTACGGTTACAGTCCTGTCATCGATATCGTCATAATGAATGGCTTCCTCTGGGTGTACTCTCTACTGGTTTACACTTGATTTGACAATTACAATAATGTGTCAGAACAGATTTCCAGATTACGTGGTACCGTTAATCCCTCTGTTAACAGCCTTGTGTATGTGTGTGTTTTGCCCCCCTCCCTGCAGAGAGTCTTAACCAGCTTGATGCAGACAGCAAGAGACGTGATCAGCGATGAATTCTACGTCATTAAGGTGATTTATACCATAAGTTGAATGTTGGTTTTTAGACTTGCTGACAGCAGGACTCTAGGGGCAGTCTGTCATTTGGATCACTGCTTTGGTTCACATCGAAACATCTCAACAACTATTGGATGGCTGTCCATGAAATTCTGTACAGACAGTCATGGTCCCCAGAAGATGAATCCTAATGGCTTTGGTGATCCTCCATCTATTAATCTAGTGCCACCAGTAGGCCAAATTTTTCACTCAATCCTATGAAATATCTCAACATCTGCTAGATTCTTTTTATTTTACTTTTTAAACTCTCGTTTCATTTTTTCTTATCACTTAATCATTTTTTTCCTCTGTTTTTTGACTCTGGAGCTGCTGTAACAAGTGAATTTCCTAGATGTGGGATTTTATCTCATCTCATCTCATCTCATCTCATTTTATCTTATCTTTTATTTTCTTATCTTATCTTATCTTATCTTATCTCTTTTTCTCTTGTCTTATGTATTATGTATTCAATTTGGCACAATCATTCCTGTTCCCCAGAAGATGTATCCTAGTAGTTTCTATAATTTTGGATGACATGTGGTTTGATGATGATGATGATGATGATGATGAAACACAATAACTCGGGTGATCCTTAACTTTTCTGCTGGCACCATAATAAAGCAAATATTTAAATTTCCCCATACTTTGTTATATGAACAAATACCTGCAGCTTTGTCACTGTGAGCATGTTAGCATGCAGACTTCACCATTTACACTAAGTATAACCTCACACAGCATGACTGTAGACTCTCAGGCTTGTTTCACCCTTGCATCATTTATATCTTTATCATCTGTGTTTTTCATGTTTATTTGGACTCTTTTCCTAATGCATTTGCATGACCAGGAGTTCTTCAATATACCGCTGAGCGATCTGAGGTCAGTGCTCAGTGCAGCTCACATCACCACCGTCAGACTGATCCTTCAGTACTACAGCAGGAACAAGGATATGCTGCAGGTGAATAAACGCACAATTACACATCCCCGTGAAACCTACACTAACATTAAGCAGCCTTTTCCTGTTTGTCCAGTCATAGCCGATTATAATATCGCTCTCTTACTGACACAGAACTGCTGTTTGCTTGTGTTTTCCAGCTGCCCCATGAGTACCTGTCCACCATGGTGTCAGTGCTGTTCCAGACCCAGCTGGTGAAAGATGGTAGTCTCTTCCCTGAGCTGGCTCCTCTGCTGACTGCAGCCACCCCAGCTGACATCCTGGCTTTGCCCCCACTGCAGAACAACATCAATGTGTGAGTGATTTCTAGTCACCCACTACTTAGGAGCACAGTCCTCATTATCATAAGATGTATTTTTTCATGTGTCACTCTCTGATGCACTTGCAATGGTGAGAACTGTTTTTGTGTTTTTTTTTAAAGCTCACCCTTTTTAATTTGTGCTCCTGTTCAAGTTTGTACTCTGGAATATTTTGTGTATTATTAGCTGAGGAACATGAATGTTGTTTTTCTGTTGCTGCAGTTTTCATCTCCAACATTATTTCCCTTCTCCAGAAGGCCCAACTGAATCAAATGTTAAATAGAGTGCTTTATTAATCCAAGCGGGAAATTACAAAATTAAGAATACATGTTTAGAGGTGCTGTTGAACCTCAGGCATGGCAGCAAACCTCCAGACTAAACCTGTCCCTGAAAGCTGGCGAAGAGTGTTCCTTGTTGTGTTTGTTCATGGTAACATGCCTCTGCATTTTTAAATGGACACGTTGGGGATAATGCACAATGTCATGCACCTTTCTGAGTTGAGAAAAGGAATGTCACAGTGAATTTAATTTATTCTAAGATATATAAGTAAGGCAACTTTGAGGTGAGACTAAATGGAAATTTTCACATTACATGTCATGTCAATTACAATGTTCTGTCAGAAGCCTGTGAAAGGTTCAGACTCTCACGGCAGCAAAACATCCTACTTTGTATTACTGAGTGTCAAATGAAGTGGTTTTTCATTTGTGAACAATCATGCAATCTTGGACTTTTCCACACACATTATGCTTCCATCTGGACGCAGGCCTGGCGTCAGGTTTCTGCAAGAAGTGATGTGTCATTGCCGCCTGTAGTGCCAGGAAGATTCATTATGCATCGTAGAAAGTGACTAGATTTCAATCTAGAAAGGTCTTATTTTGTGTGTGTAGGTATGTGGTTGTGATTCAACTAGAATGAGTCACTCCCATCACAGCTCTGTGTTGGTTTTCACTCCATCTATATCTGCTTATGACAGAAACAATTCAAGACAAACCTAATATTCCCTTTGATAGATAGATAGATAGATACAAACATACATACATACATACATAGATTCCTACTTAACAGTGAGCATTTTTTCCTTTACATTTCCTTCATCATTTCTACCTATCTTAGTTTTCCCCCCAACCTTCTACTATGTTTAAATAATCTAGTTTAAATGCAATCATACTTACATATACATACAATACAATAAAACTGTTACCAAGCAGTTTTGGTACATCACACAAGTTTAATTAAGCTAAAATGTAATAATATTTTTTTGTCTTCAGAAGGGAGACGATTAACAGAAACTTGTGGCGCATGACTCCGGACCAGCAGCGGGCATTTGGCTTGTGGTACGGCAATGTTTTGCTCCCTTCCAACATCAGCAGAGGTCATCAGTCACTCATCAGGGACACTGGAAACCTGATCGCCTACCTGCCCTTCCACCACTTCCAACACCTCTCACCTGCTCAGGTAACAGCTCTCTGAGCTCTGACACCTGGCTGGGAAACCCGAGAAGCCAGGACTCTGTCAGTTCCATCAGCCACAGGCCACAGAAGAGCTGCTTGTCACACAGTGGTCAAAAGACAGCACAGACAGCCTCCTCTTTCTCCGTCACCACCAATGTGTGTCATATGCTTGTAGCTAATGTTCAATAAGTAAAGACAGGAACACATGAATTAAGAATGACCTGCAGATGAAGGGGTTACTGACCTCTCACTGCTCACCCATGAATTTTAAATTTGAAGCCAGCCAGTTGTCTTAGGTTAGTGCGAACCCCCAGCAAGGTCACAAATAGTCAACTTTACCATCCAGTGTTGCACTCACCTAAATTAACTGTTTCATATTTCACGTACAGACATGAGAATGGTATTCATTAATTTATTCAACTCTCTGCAAGAAAGTCAATCAGCGATTTTCCCAAAATGTCTAACTATTCCTCTAATGACCTCATCTCTGCCCAGCAGTAGTAAATATGTTTAATTCCCAACTTCACAAGAGAGCAAAAAAGCATATTTCTCAAAATGTCGAATTCAACGAAACGAATTCATGATTCTGTTGGTGTGGAGACAGCTGAATTATTTTTTTTCTCTCATATTTTGTGCTCAGTGCTGAACATCGTTGATTTTGTTGTTGCCATATTTCAGTGAATAAACACCCATTTTCCAACAATATTTAATGCCACATAATCAGAGAGAAATAGTGCTATGACTGTACTTCTGTCATTATGTTTCTCCACAGCTTGTGGATGGGCTGGATGTGCTGCAGAGAAACACCCTCACTCCGCTAAAGCAGGAATTTATAGCTCGGAGCATCGTCGGCACCTACAGAAACCTGACAGCTCAGGATTTTACCAGGTGGCTATGACTATTTTTCTCTCCATGTGTACTGTCTATTAGACCTTAGCTCAGTAGGTGTGACCTCAGGTAAAACCTTTTGATTGATTTTGCTTAATTTCTCAGGTACATTTGACCCCTGTTAGTATATAAATGTAAAGTAATGTAATTGTATATTACACAATAGTAATGTGTCATGTTAGCAGATTGTTTGTCTTTTGGTGGTGGTACCTTTAAATTAAGTGAAGCCAACTTTTAACCTTCTACTGCTCACTGTCTGCCTGCTGGATAGTAGCACAATGTTGGTATTTCAGGGAGTGAGACCATGTTAAAGTCATGAATATTGTTTATAAAAAAATAAATGATGAACGATAAATCGCTCATCATCGCTTATTAGACTCGTGACCTTCTGCCTTTATGGTCATTTTCAAACATACAACTGAAGCCTTAAATGCCTGGCATCTTGTGAGTAATTGACAGAAATAACAGTCAGAAACAAAGTCGCATTTTTAAAGACTGAGTCAAATAAATATTTAATCTAGAAACCCAGTGGAAACATTGTTGAACAGATAACATATTACCATGTAAGCTACTGTACCCAATAATATTGCTTTGTGTTTTGCATTTGGAGACTTCTTTACAAAATGTATATGTAGCTTTTTGGACCTCTCATCTGCTTTCAGGTGTGTGTCATTAAAACGGGGTTTTGTAATTTTAGGCTGCGTAATCTGTCCTGCCTGGCAGACCCAGAGGACCTCCTCATGTTCAAAGACACTGAGGTCTTCAGTGTCGTCCGGGACATCGTTATGAACTGCACACGTGAGGGTCTCAGTCTGCCCAGCCATCTGGTAGGAACAGGAAAATCAATGTGTGCTTAATTTAACAATTGTTTTGGAGGAGTAATTCTCATACATATGAACCTTATTTCCAGATTTCCAGTTTGCTACTGAACAGCACAGAGTTACTGGCCCCCTCCTCGCTCACTCCTGATCGCCTGGCCGAGCTCGCCTTCCTCCTGCCCCTGCTGGGTGTGCCTTTCCTGGAGGATGTCACTCCGTCACAGCTTGCCGCTGTCCTCCCTGCCCTCAGCTCTGTGTCCTTCAGCCCTGCACAGGTAAGGGAGCACAGCCCACCTGTAATATAGTGGAAGATGTAGGAATCATCTATACCTCGATTTTATTTTATTTTACTTGTGAGCTGACTCCTTCATGTTGAATAATGTCAGGTGTCACTGAGTGGGGCTTTAGTCAGTCTCTTTCACTGCCTCCATTTGTTGTACATGGTTGGGTTTCCTGGCAGCTGGTGGGGCTTGTAGGTCTGAGGAACAGCTGACAGACAGGCAGTCAGTCTACAGCACACAGAACCCTTCAGACCTGAGTGTTAGATCACCGTCAGCGATCATTTGAACCGGAGCCTTTTACTTTTACCTCAGCCTCACAGCTGTTGTCTTGCTTTTATATATCATTCGTGGGTCTTGCAAGGATAAACCTTTTCAAACCTACAGATAGTTTTGCAGGCCCATCATGAAAAAATATGGAGCCCAGAGAAAGTTATTTTCTATTTTACTATATGGTATTGGTGCACAAGCATCTTGTATTTGAATATTTCACTGAGTATAAACATGATACAGAGCTGGATTTATTTTGTTGTCATGTTTTTCAGGCTTCCATAATTGTTGACAAGATCTCATCACTTCCCCAGTTCACCAACGTGAGTCATTTTCAGAATCAGAATCAGAATCAGAATGGCCTTTATTGTCATTATACAGGATGTACAACCAGATTGGAGAGCTTCTCCTTTCAGTGCAATAGTTAAGTTAAAAAGTATACAAAAATAGTATAAGTAAAAAAGACAGTTTAAGAAGTTGCAGGGAGGCTTAAAATAAACAAAGATGAGATGCAGACTTGTGCACAGCACAATTGAGGCTCAGTGTACGATATGAGGTAGAAAATAGTCCAGATTTCTATGTTGTTCACATAATATTGCACAGGAGCAGATATGTATTAATTCTAGTGCAAATGATGAATTGTATATACAGATGAGTAAAAGTCACATATGAATGTATTGCACATGAGTTGTTAAATAAATAAATATGTTTTCGAGGTAGTTACAGAGGCAGTGATGGAAATATTGCACATTTTGCATTACACTAATGAGCGGGCTTTCTAATCTTATCATAATTAGAGTTTGTCATAGAGATGCTCACCCTCACACCTTCCTCCCCTCTGCCCAGCTCACCACTCCAGGCCAGCTGCAGGAGCTCGGCCTCCTCATCGTGGGAGTGAAGACGAAGACCTTGTTGGCCCTGACCTCTGACAGGCTGCTGTCATCCCTGCCCGCCATGGCCCAACACTCACCAGGCCTGAGCCCAACACAGGCTAATGCTCTATGCACCAAGCTATGGGTACTACACACACACACACACACACACGCACACACACACACACACACACACACAGACACACGCAGACACACACACACACACACACACACGCACACACACACACACACACACACACACACACACACACACAGACACACGCACACACAGACAGACACACACACACACACACACGCACACACGCACACACACACACACACACACACGGTCAATCTACGGTGTGTTTGGCTTTGTCAGAGTCAAAGAAAATAATCAAAGAAAATTGGACTAATAAACATACAGAGATTAAAATGGTGTGATTTATTAAGAGCACAACATCAACATCTTGTTACTGTCTTAATTTCACTTACTTCAACGCGGTGTATTGTAAATACTTCTATTCAAAGAATAACGTTTTTCACTTTCTCTTGGTACATTTCATATTTGATCTGTCATGTTTGTGCTTTCATCTGTAGAGGACAGCTGCAACACTTTTCCTTGTGTTCTCTTGCTTTTTCCTGACCAGGGCTTTCCAGATGTGATCAGCTGGTTGGATGAGGTGGAGCCTTTGCTCTCTTGCACTCCCCTGCTCAGCCTCCTGGCCAGGACGCCTCAGCTTGTTAACAGCACCCCCGCTGCATTTACAAAACCCTGGAACACACAGCAGGTATTGCATGGGCCGTCTTACATCACAATTTTACCAATGTGAGCAAAAAAGAAAAGAAAGAAAAGCATAAATATACAGATTGACGGAGACCAAAATAAAATTCAATCTCTACAAATATTTCGCCCATGGTGGAAAAAGCCATTGAGTCTTTAGTCAGTCCACAAACACGTGTTTGAAAGTGTGTAACCCCGAGCCTGTGACTTTGTGTTATGATCTCTTCGTGCTTCCTCTGATTAAATATGCTTCCTCCATTTGTCATGAGAAGGTTTGTATGACAGTATCTAGATTAGCTGTTAAATTATTAAGCGGAGATGCAAAAGCAGGACGTCACCATCGTTGAGACTGTCAATGGACAAAAACTTCATATCAGATTTCTCTCGTGTCTGATTGTTGAAACTGGGAACTAAAGCAGATCAGAACCTTTTTCTCTTTTCTTCCCCAGGCTAAAGCAATTTTCAACGAGGTGCTTGATACTAAACCACACGTAATCTACCAAAATTTTCTGTAAGTACAATTCATGTCTGTGATAAATGTATGTGTCATGTGATAAATGTATGAATATGTCTGGCAGCAGATGTCTCTTTTGAAACAAGTGTTTTGCAGCTTTACAGTGTATTCAACAGTCCCTGTGTCATGCACACACAGTGACACTCACCTCTTTATGTAATCAGGAGTCTGGGAACAGTGGGTCAAGGTGTGAGCTGCAGGGTCTTACAGCAACTTTTGTGGGAGAATTCCTCACTGCCGTCAGTGAGAAGAATCCTGGCCTTCCTCAGACACCAGCCTGGTCCTCTTCATACCTCACTGGTAAACTTTCTTACTTACTTACTTAGTACTTTATTAATCCCTTTGGGAGGTTCCCTCTGCGAAATTAACATCTCCATCGCATATTGCACTGTTTAAAAATATAGAATACAAAGTATGAAACAGAATATAAAATAGAAAATATAGACACAATAAATTAAGCAATAGAGCTAACGGAAATTTTAATCAAAAATAGGCACTTGTAAAAGGACTAAAGAAAATATGCATATGTGTATGTGTGTCCCTGAGTGTGTGCATAGCAGTAGCAGCAGTAGATATGCTAATGCTAATGTTAATGGTAATGGTAGAGTGCATATAGTAATATAATATAATATAGCATATACAGTGTATAACATCCAAGTGTATAACATAAATGTACATGTATAATATAGTAATATAATATAATAATATAGTAATGTAGTATATACTACACTCTATTATATAGAATAATAATAATAGTAGTAAAATATTACTACTAATAATAATAATATGTGCTATAATAATAATATGGTATACTACACTGTGCTATATAACATCAACATTAACAACAGCAGTGATAGAAACAATAATAATAGTAATAATAACAATAATAGTAATGTATGGTATACATCATTCAGCTGTCTATAATGCATTGTATATCTATATCTATATAACCTTTGTCATGTTTCCTTTTTTCGTCTCGACAGAAAAAGTGTGTGATCGAGGAGCTGTATCACTTTGATTTCTTTCCTGAACTGCTCGAAGATCTCGGAGCTGAGATTGCTCTGTCCATGCCGTAAGTCAGAAGTTGGTCTTAATTACTCCACTATCAATGTGTGACATAATTTTGGGAAAAGTTGGGAAAACTGTGTCAAACATAATAAAAACAGAATGTGATAATATGTCATGTTTGACCTCATTAGCTTCATTGATTTTTTTTGTAAATATATGCTTTTTCTGAATTTGACGGCAGCAACATGTTTCAGACAAGTTGGGACAGGATTTGTCTAAAGGATATTACCTCATGGTCTTTCCAACCGTGTTGTTCATCATGAGTAGGCAAGAATTATGTGTGTGTGAAAAAAATGCCTACATGTTCTTTCATGGCAGGAGAGCTATGAGGAAAAAGATTTATTAACTATCTAATGAAAAATATTTTGTATGATTTTGTTCCTGTGTGTTTGTTTGTCTCCTTGCAGGGTGAGCACCATTAAGAAGTTCCCTACAGACATGATGTACGCTCTGATGACCATTATTATTCAGGAGCCTCATCACTTTCTCTTGTTGTCCAGAACGAAACAGGAGCTGCTGGTGGACAAAATCGTGCAGAGGATGGTCAGTGAGGGCGACACTGTTTTTGCCATACAGTTCTCTTTCCTATTTTAACATTAAAAGGCAAAGAAGCAGATGGAAAGTTAAAGTTTGAAATCAAGTTGTTCAGCAGGGCAGAGTTTTGGTCTTTGTCAAATTTGCTGTGTCATCAGTGTTTTGTGGACTCCTTCCCTGCAGGGCATGTACACAGGGGTGTTCACTGAGGAGGAGTTTCGCTCACTGGACATTATGGCACCGTTTGTGGTGGATGAAGTTTTCATTCATCTGGATCGCAGGTTCTTCATCGACAACCTGAGTTTCCTGCGGGAGCTCTGCTACAGCAGCAGCAAGATGGATGTTGTGGCTTATATCCTGCAAGATGTCTTTGGGTAAGGTTGCTGTTTTAATGCATTATTGAACAATGAATTAAGAACTTTAACAATGCTATTACATATCCTCTGCCCATTAACAACAGCAAACATGAACATTGATGATGAATAACTGCATCAAAAATAATAAACACACAGAAGAAAACTAATTTTATAAAATGGAATAAAATAAAAATAAAATAACATAATTGGTCTTCAATTCCGAGGAAAGGGGAAAAAAAGGAGAAAAAAAGGAAAAGCATTAAAAGTGGACTCATTGAGAATTTGGTTTTATCTACCTATATGATATTTTGTCATTATGAAAACTCAAGTCAAGTCAATTTTATTCATATGACACAGAAACACAAATAACAATTTACCTTAAGGGGCTTCAGTTAATGAGCTTTTTTATTTTTTATTTTTAAAAGTGTGTTTATGGGATTTCAACCTTTACAGTGAGTGTCCAGTTCAGGGGAAAACATGACATTTTAAGAAGGATATACCAGAGGTTTGCATGCCAGGTATTCACACAGCAGGAGATGACAGAGTGTTCCTGTGTCTCCTGACAGCCCAGTGAGGGACTGGGACCAGATAACTCTCAGCTATGTGGACCGCTTCCTCTTCTTCCTGCCTAAAGACAAACTGAAGGAGATTTCCTTGGTGAGTTTACTGCTGTTTGAGTCATTTGGTATTATCTGAAATGTTGATGTCCAGAAACCCACAGTGAGGCGTTGGGATTGTTACTTGATCCCGTGGCAGGTTAGGCTGACAAAGGCTGTAAATGAATCCCTCACCTGTCACTTCTCCAGCAGGCGTCGGGATCAGGTGGTGAAGTTCCTGTTTTCTCGTAAAGCCGCCGGCGTGCGTCCATAACGTGCGTGCACTGTGCTTGTGTTCCCAGAGCGTGGGACACATAGAGAAGCTGTTCATGAGCCAGCGACAGTGGGAGCAGGGGGACGTGGGGAGGCTCTGTTCCAACGACAACGAGAGGAGAAGACTTTTTGAAAAGCAGCAGTTTGTTCTTCAGTTTTCCCTGGGCTTCCTCAAAATGAATCCCATGTCACGTGAGCATCACTTTGCTTCCCACAATCTCTGAAACAACCCTAATGGTGCTCTCTAAAGCAGAGGTTTTCAAACTGGGAGGTGGGCTCCAAACAGTTTCAATGAGTATATTACATTAGACGTCAAAAGGAAATTACATAGAATAGCTTAAATATGTGTGATTTAGTTAAAGAGATCGTTAGAGTTAGAGTATTTGGGGGGATTTTTACTGTTTTTCCCACTTTCCCAGAGTCAGAAGCTGTTAATATTTCCAGGCTTTGTCTTTGACTTTGAAGCTTTGACATTTGGGGAAACATATTCTTACTTATAGCATAAGTTGTAAATGTTATATGCTTTATATTGAAGTCATATGTCAACAGCGTCTCCTGATGAGATATTTGTGCATGTGTCGTTTAACAGCGACTCCTATGGTTCCTACCTGTGAGATTCTGCATACGACAGCTCCGTCTGCCTGGACCTCCGACAGCCTGAGGAAAATGTCTCCATCGGCCTTCTCCAACTGTCTGGAGCTGATGGGTCAGGACCCGTTCCTCGCATCCTACCAACGCATGGAGGTGCTGGAGAGAGTCAAGCAGGTGAGATTCAGTTATAGTCTGCTTCAGTCCACTTCACAGCCTCTCAGGTGTCTTTATTTCAGGGTTGTACAGTGGGGTTCTTAACAGTGGCGGATCTTCCGTGGGGGCACGGGGGGGCCGTGGCCAACGCAGAGATCTGGTTGCTAAAAGTACATAATATTGTTTTATATTTAATGTGTGATAACTGGCAGTAAACATTATAAGAAGTGAAATTTGACAGGGTTGTAAATAGTGTTGTTCTTATACAATATTTGTCACTTAATTGGCCTTAGGATACTATCGTTGAGCTTACAAGTTTTACATAACAGGCAGATGTTGCAGATGATGATGTTGTTGCAATTCACATAAACAAGGAAACATGTCCATCATAATTTTAATGTTAACAGTCCAAAATGAAAAGGTCATATATTCATTTTTTTAAATAACTTTTCAGTGCCCCCCCCAAAAATATCTGTTGTACCTTCCGTGCCCCCCGACTAAAATTAATCTGGATCCGCCCCTGGTTCTTAATACTGTGTGTGTGCTCTGTCTTTACCTGGCCCGTCTGGAATCACATGTGTGTATGAAGATGTACGGCCCAGTCTCGTCCTTCTCCCAGTCTCTGATCTCTCAGCTGGGTGGAATAGCGATAGAGCTGTCATCAGAGGAGCTGAGCAGCCTGCAACTGAGTGAGAGAAGGAGCATCGCTGCTATGGGTGCCATCGACGCCTGGAGCGAAAGACAGGTAACTGCTTAACATATCACATAGATTCACTGCACTGACTACTGTACATGTTTGGTCAAAACTGAGCAAAGACCAGAATCTGACTTTCTGACTTTTTTATTTTACCATATAAAAAAACATTTTGCTAATATGTGTATTTTATGACAACTTAGTACGTAAAATTATACCATAACTACTGACAACATTTGATCCTTAATTAGGGGATGATCGATTTTTAGTCAGACAGTAAAGCTGGACATCTCTGGTGCAGGTGTTTCCTCTTCTAAATTAATAAACTTATACCGTAAAACCAGACACATTTTTATTTCAAAGCTGTTTAATATAAACAGAAATCAGCCATATAAGAATATGATGAACTGATTCAAAATGCCAATCTCACCCAGTCACCCATTGCAAAACAGGGGTTGAAGGAAAACCTTTTTTAAATATTTTGTTCATCCTATTTCGACCAATAGGATTAGACTAAATATTAAAATCACCTCTCATGATCATAAGTTAAATCTGCTCCTCATTAATCAATATAAACATCATGAAAGTGGGACTTCTTGCAGTTGGTTGTTGTATTAGACAGCATCAGATTAAGAAAGGTGAAATTAAAATATAAAAAAATATATATATATAAAATATAACTCTTGTTGTCATCCCAGCTGGCTGCACTGTTCACCACCGTGTTAAACTCCACCGAGCAGAGTCCCAGTCAGCTGGACTCCAGCACACTGGTGGCGATGGGATACATTGTGTGCGGAGCTAAAGCCACAGAGATGAATCTGTTCAATGCCGTTGAGTTCAGGTGAGCAGACCAAAAAAAATACAACACTTTTACAGAAGCTTTTCAATGCCTTCTGTTTGAGTCCTGATGTTTGACACTTCACTTACTTTGCTCAGTCGTAGTAATTTCCTCTCCTCCACTCCTCATGCGGTGTCGCTCCCCGGTGGCTGCAGTAAGGCGGTGCTCTGGCTGGGTCAGCTCAGGCTTTCCTGCTCAGAGGAGCAGCTGCTGGCTCTCGTCAGGCTGCTGATCCACAGTCTCGCTTTTGGATCCATAAGTGCATGGGGAACTGATGTCTTCATTGAGATTGGAGTTCTGGCAGGTATCATGCTTTCATTTATCAGTTTCCAGTGTTTTCACACCTATACTGTCAAGAATGTTATTTTCATTTGTAGCTAGTTGCACTGTTGGCAGCTGTATTTAGTATCTGTTACAAGATACTAAGAAAAAAGTATCAGTTCTCACTAGTGCCAAATAGTTATCTGGCTTCACATCTCTCTGACACAAATATCTTATTTGTGTTGCTCGGTCAAACCACCTTAAATTAAAGCCATCAGTGTTATTATTTGTTTTCCTGACACCCTTTAAACATATTCTGTGACTTGCTTATTGTTGGATCTCAGCGTTTTTGAACATTTTGGTGAACATTTTGCTCTTTTCACAGCTGGCCTCCCAGACATAGATATGTCAGCCTTGGTGAAAGAGCAAATTGAAGGAATCATACCTTTGGCTATCCCAATGATTGATCCTGAAAAGTTTGCTGTAAGTAAATGAAAACATTTCTGAAATTGTTTGAAACGTCAAATGTTTTGGATATTAGGGCTGTATAACAATATATTCATCTTGTCAACTCATTATCTTGTTTTATCTCTGTGTCTGTTCTGTCATGTCCTCTAGGTGGTGTTTGACGAGAGGCACATCAGCATGTTCTCCTATGAGCAGGCTGCACAAGTAACTGAGAAACAGTTCCTTAGCCTGTCAGATGTTCAGAAGACAGCTCTGGATTTGGTGCTGACACCCTGGGAGGCAAGGCCTGTAGACTTCAGAGGTGAACCACTGAAACTCTTGCCGTCATCTGAGATATATATATATATAGGTTGTTTGTTTTTGTTTTTTTTTAAATCAGAAACGTGCTTAATTCATCTTGTGAACACAAAATTAATTTCATTTGGTGAGCTTATCTCTCAGCACTCCAACAGAAGATGTGTCCCAATTCCATACTAGTACTTTACTCTACAGTGTAGTAATATTCCCAATACAGTGTTTTTGAAGTTAGTATATAAGAAATAAAGTACTTATTGTAAAGCTGTTCACTTAAAGATGTGTACTGACATCAGACAGCGATAAAATGTGCAAAATGTTTTTCTAAAGATGTAATATTCTATCTTTTGTTTTCTTGTCTGAGATCACCCTGGAGCTGTTCACCATCATCTTCACTTTGTTTTAATTTTTGCCAGCTGTAAGTAGCTTCTGTGCTTTATGTCCTTTGTGCATCTGCAAAATGCTTAAATCCCCTGCATGTAGAGTTAAAATGCAAGTTTAAGTGTTTCTGGAGTAAGGTGAGACACTCCTGGTGAAAGTTTGTGAAAAGCCTTTTTGTTGATTTCTGCACTTTATTTTAAGTGAGTAAAGTTGTCACAGCCAGATATGACCAAATCATGCACAAATAGGCCACAAAACCCTGCTTAGACTAGTATGTAGTGTGGAATTGGGATGCATTATGGGACATGTGCTTTAATAGTTTTACATATCATCTGTTAGATAGACTAAGGTTGTGCAATCAGAAGTGAACAGAATTGTAGTGCTACTACTGGACTATCATCACTGAACAGCTCCAGGAAGTGTAATTCAGTACTCTGAAATGTGTTTTCCAGTGTTTTGATATACAATGGTGGATCATATTTTGCATGGCTCCACATTTGAATTGGTTTCACTGTGTTCCTGTAGGGAAGTCACTGGGGTTGGCACTGAGCCACAGTCCTCTGTGTCTCATACTGGGACTGCTGATGCTGCTGATTGTCCTGTCCTGCCCTGACCTGATCTGCCCTGGCACATGACCCCCGTCACCCCTGCCGGTTCAGCAGACACCTCCTCACCCATAAAACCAAGATGATCTCATTTATCCGTGCAATACCAGATGTCTTTGAAATAATCAGCACTTCAGGATTTCTATATTTTGTATTTAATTATATTGTAACTTATTTTGTGCAACTATCAGTTTGACGTATCAACATTCAGCACTGGAGGAACCAAATGAGTAGTTTAGTCCAAAACCCCCAATTCATCTTCATAGTACCACAGTATAAACATATATCCAACAGATCCAATCAACACCCTCAGAATTGTTTTTATTTCTCTTATTTACTTGTTTATTTTTTGATAAACCTTTATGAACCCCCCTGCCCCGATGTATCCTTCTCAGGGATGTGACGCCATATCCAAAACAAAATCAACCCAAACCATACAAAGTTATATATTTTTGTGAAATAGTATACTATTTTTGTCAGAGTAAGAGTTGTAATGTTTGCTGCATTTATATATCTATCATGAGTTATCTTGATTAGATAACAGGTAATACTCATGTAAGACCTGACTGTATTAGTATTGGTCAATATCAGTCTATTGTTGCTGTGAGTTTTGTATTGTTGTGCACACTTTCTGGTGTGATATATATATATATATATATATACAGCCCTATTTATTAAACTAAACCAGTCTGCCTCTGATTTGCTGTTTGTCTTTTCTTTTTTTTTTTTGTTCAAAATGAACATCTCACAGTAATAATATCTCACAACTGCAGCGTGTTTCTGTATGATAACCTATGTGGGCATATAGCTCCCAACGAGAAAAGAAAAATACAGTGAACTACTGACATTCAATTATTAACAAACTATGCATAATTATTGATTATTACAGTTATACCTATATCTATTTGAAATAGTCCAAATTACCTTCTCATAATTGTCTTAATTTCTCACATCTGCAATTTAAGTTTGTGTGATAAATAATCGTTAAATATCATAACCTATGTGGAAAGGTTATTACTAAACTATGCATTTTTATATATATAATGTATAGATGATAACCTATGAGGGCAAACAAAGAAGAATACAGTGGACTGTTTTGATCTGAGCTATTAAAAAAATGTTTATAGTCATATATACATTTATATTCATATACTTATATAATTTTAAGTCAACATTATCAGAGAGTCAAGACTCTTTTTAAGTAAAAATTATGATTGTCAGTCACTTGGTCATAATGCTTATTTACTATCTAATGAGTTCGACTTCATTTTAAAATAGTTAAAACCTATCTGGTATGGACAAATATTGTACTGCAATGTAAAAGAGTTTTCCAATAAATTAGGTGCTACAGAATCTCTTATCCTCCTTGTGTTTATTTTTAAAATAATTAAAAATATCCTGGTTGTCACAAGCTGTTCGGGTGAGTCTTCATATGAGATGCGCGCATAGTCGCGTCCAGCAGGTGGCAGCAGTTCCTGAACGCGTCCATCGGGCTGCAGCACTGAATTCACGGCGAGTCTGTCAAACACAAGCATCGCAGCCAACATGGCGGATTGGGGTGAGAAACTAAGTTGGGCAGGATGAGCTATCTGAACATCATCCGCTCGTCTCACTCATTGTTTTTACGAGCCCAACACTCAGTTATTGCCCAGCTCAGTCGTTAGATGTGGATCGGACTAACGAATTTCATGTTGTCGTTTTACAGACGCTGACAACTTCGAGCCGGAGGAGCCGATTAAAAAGGCGGCAGCGATGGACAAGTGGGAAGGCGAGGACGAAGATGAAGAGGTTAAGGTAAATTAGGACAAACACTCCTTCAACGTGTGGATTTAAGTTAGACGTCGTTTCTCAGCTGTTCTACAGTCGAGCTATTGAAGCCTTGTCGCCCCCGTTGTAATGCCTGTCAGCCGAGTCTGTGTTAGCTTTATGCTAGCAGGCGGCTAACTCATGTGGCTGTGACTGTACTAACTTCAACTTACTAACGTTAAACTAAATTAAGCTACGCCTCCCTTTTAAATGTCGTGCCGTTATCACAGTGAATATTATCATGTCAATCGACTGTTGCGGATTAAACCTAATGTCTGGACGCTAGTGTTGCTCGGTTATTTGGAAGCTGACAGTTCTTGGATAGCCGGGCTAATTTTGGATACGCTAGCATGTAGCCGGGCCATTTAGCTAGCTAGCAAGCTAAAGTCGTTAGCTCCCATATCAGTTTGCGTCTGAGAGCGCTCTAATGTTGTGTAACCTCAGCTATAACGTCGTCAACTTAAGTGGTTTGGAGTAGTTGGCTAATGTGTGCTTAATGTCATCGTTGCCCAAACTTAGTTGCATTAAATGATTATAGGAGATTAGCATTTGTGTCCTGTCCTGAATTCCCTCAGCTTGGGTTACGTTCAACATGAGGCGGCGCTAGCTTGCTAACCAACTTTAGCCTCAGTTGGATGAAATCATCCTCCGGATTGATGACTCAACTCAGCCAAGAACCAGGCCGAGAACTTTCTGACTTTACAGCAGGCGTGTGGTGGGAAACTGGGGCTCAGTCGATGCTGCTGTACAGGTGGTTATTGACCTGATGTTGACATGGTTGCTGTCCAGAAAGCTCAGTTGACCCAGGGAAAGTGCTGGTAGAGGCCTCTTCAATTGTTCCGTTTTCTGTCACATATGGTTCCCCAACTAAAGAAAGTGATGATTTCATGTCCTCTGGAGGACAAAATATGCTCTTATTCAGCAAGCAGGGAAATGTTTGTGGTAAACCAGAGACTGCACAATGCACTACTTCCCCAAATAAATAAAATCTTCTTGTAAAAGTAGATTGTATCAAATTCAACAGCCTGCTTAATAAAGCTTTTTGTGTGTTTCTGTGGGTAGAGATTAGTTAGTTATACCATTAATAGTTTGTGTAGTATTGGATTTTGGACGTGATAGTGTGTGAAAGACCTTTCAGTTATTGAATGTACTCAAATGATTAATAATGATAATGTGGATAATATTGGAAGTGCGGTACACCACTGACTACTAGGCAGACCCTTAATTGCATGTTTGAACTTGGATCTTGGCTCATTTCCCAGTACTAGCAGTGCTTTCTTTAGGTAGTGTTAAGTCAGTGTCAAATTGTGTGCTTGAAATTATTATATATATCCTTTGACATTTCCCTATAGCAACATATATCACAATATGGATGAGGTATGCAAAATCACACAGGAAATAACCACTGATTTCTAAGCAGTGTTCCCTGTCCCCTTGTCAAGTCTGTATATATACAGACCAAATTCTTTAAATGTGTCATAAATAAACTTAAATGTTTTTCTAAAATAGTTTTGTTCCGATTTAGATGTTTAGATTTATCAAACTGATTTCACTGAAATTTGATAAATAAGGATTTTTAGTTATTGCCCATCTCTAGCATCAAGGTGTCTTGTGGGTCTGGATGGCCTCATCAGCATTGCATACTTTTCTATGGTTATGGACTGTACCTGTGGTGCAGTTGCATTGATTTAGACTGTAATCCTGTCTGAGCACCTCATCATTCAAATCAGGACTTTTTAATTGAAGTGCTGGAATTATTAGACAGTGTGTGTTTTTTTGGTGTAGATATGTTTGTCTGTAACAGTATTGGATGTTTATCCGTATTTTTGCCATGCATATATTTGTGTAACTATTTGTTATTATATATCTAAGTTATTTATATTTGTATTTTTGACATTAATTGACATATGCCTCAATTAGTGTTTTTACAGTTTGCCAGTGGAGTCTGCATAATAAAATGGCAACTACCCCGTCTTTTTTGTTCACAGGACAACTGGGATGATGATGATGAAGATGAGGAGAAAAAAGCAGAGATGACAAAATCAGGTATGTTCTTTTGAAACAATAAATATATGAATTCTCTGTATTGTCTGTTAAATCAGTGGACAATTTTTCAGATTTTTCTGCAAATTCACATGTTTTATTATTCCATTATTTTTATTTTCAGAGCCAAAGGTTTCTGAAAAGAAAAAGTTAATGGAGAAGATCAAAGAGAAAGAAAACCGGTTAAAGAAAAAACAGCAAGAGCTGAAGAAGAAACAATTGGAGGAGGATGTGAGTTGTTTTTTTTTAAGCCCCTTATGACATTTTAACAGTTTAGTCTTTGTAATATACACAACTGTTGTCATCTCTGTCATTGCTAATAATGCTTTAATTTTGACATCTGTTATTACAGGAAGAAGAGCTCACTCCTGAGGAACAACTTGCAGAGAAGTTAAGAGTGAAGAAATTACAGGAAGATTCAGACTTGGAGCTAGCAAAAGATGCTTTTGGTAAGTCAGGATCACGTTTTAGATAAAAAAGATTGAATGTGAAAACTCCTCTTGTTCCTTTTTTATAGCAAAAACCCACAATACAGATCATTTCCCTTTTTGTATAAAGGAAGCTGTACAGTATGTATTTTAGATTCATGTTTGTTTAATATGTGCTTGGATTCCTGAAGTACTCACTTTTTTTCCTTCTGCTTTCTACCGACACATAACTTGTTGTTCATAATGTAGATGCAACTTACTGTGACTCATTTTTAATTTACAATTTAATTTGCTCATGTGCTTGTGTTTAGTATCGTGTATGAAGACTCCGGGTTATATGTTCAGGACTGTCAGAAATCCTCCATAAAATAATCTATGCTTTAACCAAACAAATCCTCTTTGTAACCAGCTTAACATAAAAACATTTCTGAACCCTCACCACTATTTTTTTAGCCTTAGCAGAAGAATGTGCTGTACGCTTGAGAAGTACAGTTTCATAAAATTGTTAATTTCTAAATACCTTCTGACATTTTTCCTTAGAATAAATTGCTTAGGTTTCGCACACTCTAGATAGTTAACAAGAACAACTACAACATTTTCTGAGTGGTAGCCATAAACAAAGTGTGTACAGCATATGGTTTATCACCCAACAGGTACTGGATTTGTTTTAGTCTGATACTGATATTCAGGATTTTAAAAGATCTGACAGTGACGTATCAGCTCATACTATTATTTTAATGTGAATACAGCATAAAGAAACAATGTTGATATGGATCCATTACATTTAATTAATAATGTTGTGATTACTGTTATGAAGTGTGACAGATGTACATAATGAGTGGTACATTTTACAATTGAAAAAAAGTGAACTTGCCAGCGCTCTCTGGTGGACAAGCTAAGTAATGATGACACTGTTTCTAAATAAGAACAAACCTAGTTTGGCATTTCTGTACTTCAATTTGTTATTACTGCTGTGATCTCAGCATCCACCGAATACAGCCCAGCTTTACACACTTGAGCTAGACTGTTGGTATGAACACTAGCAACACACTAGAGGTTCAATATAAAAGTCAGGCCGTGAATCTATACCTGTCTTTTCTATCTTTTTTCAGGTGTCAGCAGCTCTTCAAACAGTGTCACTGGGATTGATGCCATGTGTCCATCTTCCAAAGAAGACTTCACAGAGTTTGAAAAATTGCTGAAAGAAAAGATATCCCAGTTTGAAAAATCTGTGCATTATTCAAGTTTCTTGGATTCATTGTTTCGGGAGCTTTGTATTTCATGTAAGCTCAGCATCTTTTACAATAATTTTTACTGAACAGTGTTGATTATTAAACTCATTCCCTGTATCAGTACCTTCAGTTCTAATCAAATAAGACTTAACTAACAACTCTTTTTCCTCTCTCTTACAGTGGAAGTAGATGACTTGAAGAAAGTCAGTAATTCCCTGTCAGTCCTACTTAGTGAAAAACAGAAACAAGAAAAAGTAAGTAACCTCATACTTGTGTTTTAAGATAAATTCTGATTAGTTGCTATTCAGAAGGGGGTGCTGTTTAGCTACCCCAGACACCTGATGTGTGCTCTTGGTAGAAATCAACCCAGTTGCTGTGAATGTGTAGTCATATATAATGTACATCATTTGAAGTGACTTTTATTTGTTTTTACAGCAAAACAAAGGAAAGAAGAAGAAGAAAGGGGTTGTACCTGGTGGTGGTTTGAAAGCACAGCTGAGAGATGACCTTGACTATGCAGAGTTTGATGGTGGTTACGCCCAAGACTATGAGGACTTCATGTGACACTGGCTCCATCACCACTGCCCTTTCCCCCTTGAAACCCTCAGAAATGCAGCTGTACCTTCTCATGCTGTCCAGTGCCATCCTGGAAAATCTGAACAATGTGTTGCCCCCTTCATTTTGCTTCAGTGACCAGAGGGACTATACCAGGGAGCATCCAGTTTCACCAACTCTTTATGTTCATACATATGGAATTGCCTTTTCTCTGTCTCATTCAGCCTCGACTCACACACATATAATCATGTAGTATCTGTTGGGTGACCCAGCTTCAATGGAGAATATATTGTAACTGCTGTTGTCTGAATTTTGCGGGACTCATTTTTTATTAAATGTTGCTCCTGTCAAAATGGCAGATGCAGTATTGCAGTTATAAGTGTAGTGACATAGAAACACAAGGTTCTATGCAAATTCTTTAACCAGAATGTCATGTATATATTATAGGTCTCACTTACCTGTGGATGGTTCTCTTACAGGAAAGTATATAGTATCTATAACTTTGGTTGCCAAATTCAGAACAATTATTCAGTACATTAGTCATCTTTATCTCTGGAAAAGTTGCATTGTGGGTGATCTGAGACTGACGCAACATGTAAGTAGTAGTAATTTTACAGAGAGCACATGACATTCACTGTAAGGTAAAAGGGATAGACAAGTATAAATGTGACTTTAAAACCTCACAGCCATTCTCTTGATAAATCTCTGGAATATCCTTGAAAACATGGAGCAAAGAGTGCTTATAGGTATTTTTTGTGCATGACAAAAATGTAATTTACTAATTTGATTTCTACTAATGCAGAAAAAGAATAGATCTGGCAAGTGGATTAACTTGCTGTGACTGGTCTCCTAATCATTGCTTCTGCAGGCTTGTATCAAGTGTGATGAGGAGCGGGGGCTTATGGGCTTCACCCCACCATGTCTTCATATGGGCTACAGTTAGTTGAAAGGGGCGTATTTCTCCTTTTCTTTTCTAGCAATTGACCAGTTTTGATGTTAAATGGACAATTGGATACATATAATGTGGAAGATACAGCATCTGCAGTGTTTTATAAGCATCTAATTTAATAAATCACTGGTCAAAAGTATACGTTTGTGTTTCTGTTCTTGTTTACAACATCAATGAAAGTCACAAATGTCATAACACAGCACCCAGTTTACTGATTATTGATTTTTAAGGCATGTGTAATAAATACTCTATTTACAGTTTCAAGTAAATATTTACCACAGTACAGCTGAAAATGTAAAGTAAGAAATGGAAATATTCCTTGGGAAGAAGAATAGGCCTAACTTTGTTTTGTTACATATTCAATTAATTTTGAAAAAATAATCAATACAGAATGTTTGTATCAAAGCACATGGTTAACTCTATTCACCCCAGTCTCCATCGCAGGTTTTGGTCTCCACATAGAGCTGCGACCTTCAGTGTGGTTTAGCTTCTTTTCTCTGTGCGTCTTCCTGTAGGATTCCTGGTGCTACGTCTCCTACTGCTGCGAGGCGCATTGGCCCTCTGCCGGCGGCGATTCTGTCTGCCATCTCCTCTCACCACACTTGTTACTGTCTGACCTCGAGAATTCTGCATGGTCTGGAAGACACTTTGGCGCGTCACCTCACGATCTCCACAGGTGAACGTCAGCGCTACGCCCTCGTTGCTCTTCATGACACGAGATGTACCATCAGAAGTGCCATCGAAGCAGCGTCCAAGTGCGATCTCTTTAGCTGTGCGTGGGTCCTGGTCTGTCACTGTGTAAATTCCATAGTTGTGGCCTAGAGGGTCAAGAGGTGCAAGCATGGTGAACTCATTGGTGTCATTGTTGACGGCTAGAGGCAGGTGGTTGACCAGATACTCCTGAAGCATTGTGTTGACATTATCCCTCTTACAGCTTCCTTGTGGAATCACTTTCACCAGGGTACGATCTACACGCTCCTGATCATACAGCATCCCACTGCACTTGAACTCCAGGCACACAGCGGAAACAGTTGCCTGGTCCATGTCACGGATGCTGCGAGTGTCTCGGAGGCCATACAGTTGGCCCACTGTCTTCGGGTGGGTGCCACCCATGTTGCGGGACCGCACATTGATCTCATGTGGACTGTTGATTTTAACTTTAATGTAGCAGGCCCGGTATTCCATAGGCTTGGGCCACCAGGTCAGGTAGTCCTCTGTCCAGCTCATTGGGTCATCTTCATTGAAGGGCACTGTGTTGTAATCATAGCGGTCTCCTTCTACTCTTGAGAAGCGGAAGTGTGACGCACTGAACGGAGCCTCCTCACAATCTTTCAAGTTCTCAAATGCGTAAACTGGTCCATTGCCTTCCTCAGCTGCGTTGGCACTTGGTTTTGCCACATTGATGCTGAATGCCGTCTTCTTCACTCTGGGGTCCTCGTGATCAGACCGCCTGTAGTTCAGTTTGCCCAGGTAAGGCTGAGGCACTCCAATGAGGTTGGGATTGAGTTTGGGAGCAGAGGGGACGGCCTCCAGCTCCTCTCCACCAAGGTTGGCCATGACATAGGCTGAGTAGGCATCAGCTTTTTGTTCATCGCAGAAGGCAGGAAGACAGGCACCGTTGGGGCCAGTGACAACACTATCAAAACGGCCCCAGGCACGTGGGTTAGAGGAGTAGCCAGCTGTGGGCTCCATGTTTATAAGACTCACAACAACTCCCTCCACCTGCTCACTGGGCATGAAGCGTTCACTGCGGAAGGCCCTCACTTTCACATAACACCTGCGGTTCTCTGGGACGTCCAGGTTAAAAAGACGTCTCTCTCTGATCTCCATGTTACCAATAAGGAAGGTTCTCTCCTCCCTTTTGCCTCTTCTTTTCTTCTCCACCTGCAGACTTCCTTCCTCCTCCCACAGGCCAGTATCAGGGTTCAGTGACCACAGCTTCATGGTATTGAGGTGCTCAGACATCTTCACCTGGGCAGAATCCAGGAAGACCTTCACTTCGCCTGCGTTCAGGGGTTCATTGTTTTCCTCACCCCGAAAGTCAACTGAGAACATGCCGTAAGTTCTCAGCGGCAGAGTATCTCCTTCATCTCCGACAAAGTTGAGATCACTTTGAGCTGCAGCAGCTGTGGAGACGTCTCTGGGATCGAGGAATGTCACGCTAGCATTTACATTACCCGTAAAGACCTCTCCTTTCTCTGTATAGAAGGAATTGGGAGGAATCTGGATTTGAACCATTGCCTCCTGTCCCTCTACCTCCCCGAGCTCCAGAGTGTTGAGTTCGGCTGAGCTAATGGTCACAGGAGCTTTCTTTCTCAGAAGTTTGATCTCGTGGTAAACGGACCCTCCTTTGGTGTTAAATGGCAGTACCTTTGTGGTGTTGACAAATTTCTGCATGTTGTCAACAAAAGTCAGGACAAGCCTCTCTGTGTCTGGCGGAACCTGGATGGAGAATGTACCTTTGTAGCCTGTACGACTGATTCTGACTCCATTCATAAAAATATGACCAAACCTCAACGGCTCACCATTGTCTGCAGCAATGGCCCTTCCATACACAATGGCCTTGGTGTCCACACATTTCTGGCAGCCACACTCAGTCACCACCATGGTGGGCAGCTGGTAGCCCTGGCATGTTAGCTGCCTCTCCTCCATCTTTTGCACACCACAACAGTAAGCCATTTTGTCTTTGCACCTGATGCCATTGTCCAGCTGTCCAGCACATGCGCTTGTAGGACACTTTCCCACATCAAAGTAGAAGGAGTCTGTGCTGTTTTGATAGCAGTCATGTGGAAGACGGATGAGGTGGGATTCAGGCATGGGATTACATGAATGCTCATCTCTACCTGTGTAAGATGTAGAAATCAATGTGTTGATTTAGTATGATCACACTGCCATCTTTCTGAAGTAAAATACAGTGATATGGCTACTTAATGTTCACATAGTCTGCGTATTCAAATTGTTGTATGTTTAATGTATATTTATCAGTTTATTGAGAACATACCTAAGACTTTGAGTCTGGCTGGTTTGGACTTAATAGCCCCAGATGGACCACTTGCTCTACACTGGTATGCTCCACTGTGCTCAGGACGCAGATCTTTTAGGACCAAGGTGCTCTCAGAGTGCTTCTCCAGGAGAATGTTGTTATGAAACCTGTTGGTTCACACAGAAGAAACAAACCAAGTCATTGAATCTATGTGACATCAATAGCATTTGTGGGCTACAATTTCTCTTTACCAGTCCTACCATTGGTACTTGTCTGGTTGTGGTGTTCCTGCCACCTTGCAGCAGAAGGCCGCAGTTTGTCCTTCCCTCCTGACTTTGCTCTCAGGGTTGCTCAACACATGAAGCCTCTCTGACAATTGGAGATAAAATACACATTATCTATTAGTGTCCTTACATGATTAAAAAATGTCATGTAATATGCATGTCCAAATGAAATCTTTTTGGTCACAAAGGTAATGTGAACAGCAATCGAATATTTTGGTATAAATCCAGACATCTACTGTACCTGTTCTTTTCAGAATGACACTGAGGACTGAGGTACGTTCAGCACTGTGGGGCACAATAACACTGAGGGTGGCGTGACCCTGCAGGCTGACTGTCAGGGTGGTGTTGCCATCAGGACAGATACCAGGTATGCGGAAATGCCCATTGTGGTCCGTAAGGGTAAGGAGTTTGCCAGAGCGAAGGATGGTGGCCCCTTCGGCAGTGAGACCTCCAGCACCACGAACAGAACCCAGCAGGATGTGTTCTTCACACATGCATGCGTCACACTCAGCATTCACCCTCCCCATTGCACACTGCAGGGAACAATCTAAAGAGCAGAATTAAACAAGGTTAGCCATTTTGTGAATACTGGGTCTCCCGTATCTGATGAGCAAAGTGTAGGCCTGACTGAATGAAAAGAGAATTTGCAGAAGAACAGCAGTCTGACTAAACCAGATCAAACTCACCTATTTTTGGGCACTCTGGTCCATTGCATGATTTTCCTTCCACTTTAGGTCCACTGCAAGGCACTGAGCGAGACTGGCAGTTTCTGGAGCGCAACTGGACCCCCACCTGACCACAGAGGGCAGGGCATGGGCTCCAGTCTGACCACGGACTCCAGGTACCCTGCATGTCCATACTAATATCTGTTGGGAAAAAAAAGAGTACAAGTGACAGTCAAATAATCTCCTGAAAAGATTGATCATCAAAGAGATCCTCTCTTATATGCATGCATCACTAGCCGTCTGAAGCCAGCTACCTTTTGAGGTGCAATACTCAGAGTTTACTTTTATACTGAGACCAACGTTTGGTGACAGAATGAATCTTAGGTGTTATGAGATTGAACCTTTGGGACAGAGGAAGCGGACTGCATAGTTGGAGCAGTTGCGATCAGGACCCTGCTCCTCATTGAGGCACCAGAAGCCCACAGTGGGGTCTGCATGGACTGTCTCCCCAGTTTCACGGGCTGGGACCCAATCAGTAGTTCTGGCTTCGATTGCCCGCGGAGTCTCACACACTCGAGCACGGTAGTAGAAGCGAATGGCACCCAGCTGCTCGTAGTCTCCACGGCCTCCAGGATGGTCAACATTGAACCATGTGGTCCACTCATAGTTGTCTGGACACACAACAGTTTTCAAAATACTTTATCTGATAATACCGTACTGAAAAAAGGATTTATACATTTATAACTCCATATTTGGTTTAAAATTTTGTAATAAAAGTTACCATCAGAGTGGTACACAGAAGGGCTTGATTCTTTGTTGTCTCTTCTCCATGATCCTGCAAGAGATGAATCGAAACGTGATGAATGTGTTTGCTGTTAAAAACATTAATATCTGACAATGTTAGTGAGTTGTGTTTAAGTCGAACATAAAACACCAAACCATTAAATATCGAAAATAATGCTAATTTAAAGTATAACATTTCTGTGGCTGAGATTTTTGGTTGTAAAAACCTTTGAGGAGCAAAATATTTTTTTCTACGAGTTTCAGAGAGTGGATTTAGGGAAAAAATATAATTTATTGCTCTTACTACAGTAGGGGATAACAGTGAATTAGAAAACATGACTGCCCACAAATAGCTGAGTTTAATTTGAGTGTAAAGCCACTAATAGGAACTTACTTTCAGCTGCTGGCCAGTGTTTGTAGGAAAGACAATTAAATCAATGGTAGAATTTCAATATGGTGTGCAAATTTCTCTGTTTTATCAGCTTCTCTCATTGTTCACTTTGTCCATGCTTCGATAAGTGTACTCATCTGTCAATAACAAGACTGGATCTTCATGAGTGACCCACCTTGAGCTGTAACACCCACAACAGTGGCTGTGGTGATTCCTAGGATCAGAAGAAGCGGCCACACAGACATTCTCACAGTGCCGCTATGTCCGACCTTTGAACTTTCACCTCTTCTAATGTTTGTTTCACACCAGGAACTCCAAAGAAGATAGAGTCTGAGCAGCAGAGACTCACTAGTGGGAAAAATAAGATGAAACATGTTTCCATTGTTCAATGTTGCATTAGCACAAGTAACACAACACACCCCTTTCATACCTGTAGATATGAGTCAAATGAGATGGTTGAATGTATTAAAAAAAAGGTATTTAAATGAAAAAATAAAAAATAAAACAATGGTTGATATCTAGAATAATAATGTGTCTTTAAGGATAAATTCCATTCTCTTTGTCGTTTAGGGTGAAAAAACACTGCTGGACAGAGCCCCCCACTCAGATTACACATCTGTGTTAGTCATCACCATTTGTCACCGGAGCACTCAAACATTTCTGCATCCACTGACGAAAAGCTGGCTGCACAATCCAAACACCCACACAGACACAAGGTCTGCATTTGTGCACTTTGAGGGAGAAAAAGAGAAAAAAAAAAAAACCTGGCAAAATTATATGTGACTAATTTGTCACTTTGCTTGTAAGTTGAATTAAGAGAAATGTTACTGATAAAATGATTAGTGCATTCCTTAGGACTGGACAGGATGGCTTATATTCAATAGATAGGAGGTGCATTAAAGCCGTACAAGTTACTGACAGTAATCTGAAGTAAAGACTAAATTGTTGTAGATGATAATTCAAATTACAAATGACAAAAATATGCAAATTAGTCTGTGAATTTCAAATGAACTCTTCACTTGTTGTAACTTATTTTAAACTTAAACCACTAAATGGCTTTTTTCTGACTATGTTTCTAAAAATATACATCATAAATTGCATTATATATATTATCATTATATAATTAAAAGTACATGGTAAACAGATTGATATGAACACATGAACATATTCAATAATCTCTTTCTTTCTTACCTTCCTGTTGAGTGCACTATCCTGGTTCTGAACTCCTGACTTTTTTGAGTTTTGTATAGAAATGTCTTTCTTCACACTTTCCCTCTATTTTTCCTGTCCTTATATTTCTCTCTCACATTTCTGTCCTCCTCTGTTCTTCCCTCTGGTTCAACTCACTCCTTCACTGTCTCTTTTATACGTCTCTGCCTCCAGCAGCCCTCCCCCCTCTCTCAGCAGTTTGCCACTGTGTCCTTTGATTACACTCTTATCCTTATAATTCATCACCTTCATTGTACAACCGTGACACCAAATGGTTATTAGATAGTGCTACACGTGAAAGAGGACAGTCGGGGGTCTGAGTAACAAGTGCTGATGTTAATAAATCGACCCCCCTCCCATATCCAAGATCAATGCTGAGTGAGTCAAACTGGGCATCTGCTCTGCATGCAGAATGTAAAGCCTGATTAAAAAAAGAGGTGACACAAATATTTGACTTTGGGTTTGTTAACATATAAATATACTATACTATACTATAAATAAACTCCTCTAGCACATATCAGTTGAACAGTCAAATGTACAATTTGATTCTTGATTATTTTGTCCAGTCATAATATCACATATAGGAATGCTGACATTTGTGGCATCAAATCATGGCTTTAATCAGCAAAGATGGCGCCGCTCTAATTTGTTCATACTTTGTAGCCTTGTTTAATTACACAGTTTATATTTCTTCTAGTTAAATTCCTGATATTTTTATTCTAGTTAAATTGTTAATACCTTTATTCTAGTTAAATTACTGATACATTTATCCTAGTTAAGTAGTTAATATTTTTCATTCTAGTTAAAATATTGATACTTTTTACACTTCATCAAAGCAGATTTATTTATTTTTTAAAAGAACTACTAAATAAAAAAAAAAACTTGAAGCTGAAGTTTTTTTTGGTCAAATGCAAATTTGAATTTGAGGTTCTGAATTTTAAATGAACCAATACCACTCTGCTCCTGTTCGTTTTGTCTTACGGGCATCTATGTATCTCCACAGACTTTCTATAATAGTTGGTAAGTATTTTGCAAAATATTTGTGGAGAGGAGTGTCAGTGTAGGTCTGCTGTGACTTCAGAACGTTTTGGAAAACACATCCTTTAGGTTCAAGCAACAGTTATGCAGATATTGTTAATCTGAAAAATGTTCCTGACTGTAACACGAGACAGGAGGTCACTGTTGAAACTCAGCATAATTTATCATTAAGTTCAAAAATATCCACAATCATCCAGTAACAAAATCCTTAAGTGCTTTACCACTGTGTGTTTACATTTTTTGTCTGTTGGGTCTATAAACAGAGAGAGAGACGATGGGGAGCAGCAAATTCTAAAAATACAATAAAGTCGTCAGTATCTGTTGTTTTTCCACACGGCATTCATTAGCTGACCTCATCTTGTCAATTACAAGGCAAAGAACACCCAGCAGGGGAAGAACGCAGCCTGCTCCTGCACCTCAGTCTTTCCATGCGTTTCATTCCCAGGCCAGGTGAAGGCACAAATGACTGGTGGCAAAGTTAGGTCAACTAGCTGGATACATAAAGTACACTGTGTTTGCAATACATGGATACTACTTAGTACAGTACATGAAGACAAGGTTCTGCTCAGAGGAAAAACAATTCTGCTCTACAAGCCCAGCCTGACTTCATGTTCACCGTCCACCAATGACTGTTTCCTCAGTATGAGGTAGTCTGGTTTGGTGGGAGGAAAGAAGTGTCAGTGTGGTCAAATTCAGGAGGAGGTTAATAAAGGATGAAAGCAACGCTCTGGGGAAATCACTGCTGCTGACGCCACAAACATCCTCAATTCAGTAAGAAGAACTGGTGCAACTTATACTGCTGTGTTCATGGTACATGCTTGTCTGGAAGTCAAATAATTTTAACAACATGCTCGAGTGAGTTTGGGCTTGATATCTGAATTCAGTGTTTACCAGCCTCCTCAGTAAAACACAGCATCACACGGACATTTTTCCATTGGCCACTAGATGTGAGGCTCTCTTCATGTCTCATCACTTCCACAGTGGACAGTAGCCCCTCTGCAGCACTGTTTTCCTAACATTTACAAGCCGTTCAGTGAGGACAACTTTATGGCATTTTGACCGTCCTCAGAGGACTTTGTGTCTCTGTAAACAAGGAGGACAGAGGTGGCCGTGATGATGTGAGAGCAGGAAAGTGAGAGACACACAAACACAGAAAGTTTGGTCGCGGAGCAACGGCAGCAGAGACTTTCTAACAAACTGTCTCTAAGTGGATTCCAGACAGGTCGATCATGTTGGGCAAAGTCTCTGGAATTACAGCAAATGAGACAGGTGATTTTTATGAAAGCAATGTTCATTAGTTTCCTTTTTTTGGCTTTAAACAAGCTGCACTATGTCATGCAGAAGGTGTAGAATGTCTATCATCACTCTGGCATTCACTCAACTTCTGGCAACATCTGTCATCAACAGTAAATACTTTACTTTGCAGTAAACATTTTATGTAACAAACGGAAAGATGTTTCATTGGTTTGTTTTTTTCTGACTGTTTAGTTTCACCATTTGCTTGATCTCAGTCCTTGAGACACTCATCTACAGCAGTGATGGAAAGTACCTACACTTTTCAAGTACTGTACTTAAGTCCAGTACTTTACTTGAATGTTTCTTTTTTTTAGTTTATACTTCTACTCCATTACATTCCAGAGTGAAAGTTACCTGACAGCTGTAGTTACTTTTCAGATTACATATAAAAACATGATCATCTTATCTAAGTATAATGTACTCATAGATTACACAGACCAAAGGACATAAAATCTGCTTGATCATTTACAACAATGAAATGTTGCTTAATAGAGAACAATAAACCAAAGTCATAGAATATATAACAATAGTTTATTTACTAAAGTTTAGTAAATTTTGTTGACAATACTGAATTGACCTACTCTTAGTTTTAATACTACTGAATACTACTTCCACTATTAGCATTTTTTTCTTCCTCAATGGATTAAAAATGACTGGTGTAAATATGTATATGATTTTCCATAAAGGGTGCAATACTGAAATGTTTAAACTTACAATGTAACATAGTGTTGGAGCCACAGTAATATTTTTCATTTGTCTCTTGTTTATTCTCTTGTCCATTCACCAATGTTGGCGTTGATTATTTTGGACCAATCGAGGTCAAAAGAGGGCGTAAACTGGAAATGCTATGGAGTCATTTTCACATGCATGGCAAGTAGAGCAGTCCACTTAGAAGTTGCCTACACTTTGGATACTGATTCATGTATAAATGCATTGCGCAGATTTGTTTGTAGAAGAGGACAAGTCTCTCATCTACGCTCTGACAATGGAACCAACTTCATTGGAGCTGAAAGGCAGCTAAGGGAAGCTCTTGCTGCTTTAAACCACAGCAAAATACAGGATGCCTTTGTACAGGAAGGGATAAAGTGGAGCTTTAACCCACCAACAGCTTCTCACCATGGAGGTGTATGGGAGCGAATCATAAGGATGGTAGGACGGATACTAACATCAGTGTTACATCAACAAACCCTGACTGATGAAGGATTCCATACAGTTCTGTGTGAAGTCGAAGCCATTCTGAATGATCGCCCCATCACCAAGTCATCTGAGGATCCTAATGATCTGGAAGCTCTCACACCCAATCACCTGCTCACAATGAAAATGTGGCGAGCGACGGGCGGTACAATCAGAATATTTTGTCAAGTACACTTGACCGTACTGTTGCCAACAACGCCACCTGGGGAATTTCGCCCCAGGAAATAGTAAAACGATGTCACCCTTAAGACGCACAGATTCGTTTACTCAAGGGCAGACGAGACAAGTTTCCAATGATAATACATACACTTTATTTCAATCAGTACAGATAAAACAATTATAAAACACTAGACACACGGGGGAAAATAAACTGGGGAAAACTAGGTTAAGGCTGAGGCTTACCGGGGTGCAGGGGCTACTACTTGGCGTGGGGGAGGCCCCAACCAAAAATATAAACACCCAGACACTCGTGACAATCACACACAGCAAACATTCGGTGAGGGAACCCAGAACCCGGGGAGGCACAGCACACAAAAGGGGAAGGGGGACCCCGCCACCAGATCACCACCAACACCACCGGACCTCAGCAACTAAAAAGGAGACAAAAAGGGAATTAATGGGGTTACAACACAATTCAATAATGCAAAATATACCAAACGTAAACAAAACAGGCTATTGGCAGGAAATAGAAATTAAACTAAACAAACCCAAAAAAAATACACAAACTGCCAACTGCCAATCAAAGAAATGAAAACATACTGAGAAAGAAAGAAAGAGACCCTCTGCCTGAACAAAATAACAAAACCAACAAAATGAAATAACCAAACAAGTACACAGGCAAAGTAAACTAACTAAAATAAACAAAACAAACCCAAAAATACTCAATAGAAGACACTTAACCCCAACGTTCAACAGTAAAAAGCTGGAATAGTTAAAAAGCTGATTAAAAGAACCTGCACTTAATGTAGCAACAGGGCTAAGTGCAGCAGTGCAAACCAAGCAGCCAATAGGCGAACAGGCAATAGCGGCAATAAAGCCGCAAAAAGCCGCAGCGGTGAGTAAAGCCAGAAGAGACAGCAGCGGTAATTAAGGCCGGAAAAAGCAGCAGCAGTCCCCTGTAGCTGGTGTGGTGTGTCCTTTAACAACCCGGTTGGCGGATGCTGGCGCCACTCCACGCCGATTGCAGTTTGCGGGGGGTTAATCCAGTACGGCACACACCAGGGAAACAGGAGAGAGACCACACGCAGCTAGTAGCGTCCACCGTAGCAGGCCACTTAAGTGTCACACACACGAGTCTGGGGGGGGGCGCCAAGTCAGTCGCTCTGTCCGACACGGAGGGTCCGGCCCGGAAATTGCGTCACCTGTCGGGAGCAGTGAGAGAGAGAACCGGCAGGGAGGGGTCGACCCCTTTTATAGGTTGGTGCGCCCCCAGTGGTTGGTTGTGCCAGTGCCAATTAGGCATGACAAATCCCTATTCTGCCACAAAAAGAAAACCTGTCTTGCCTGCTGTTTGGACACGGGGTGGTGCACTGGAGTAGAAACAAAGGTAATTCAGGTGAGGTGTGGGTGATGGGCAGCAGGTGTGTGGACTGGGACAGGAAACAGTTTTTTGACCGTGTGCGTGGCAGCACAGAAGATGGTATTTTGTGTTTGAATGGAACTTATTGAATGGAAATTTGAGTTGAATTATGGACTTGTACATTTTACATATGTGAAGGTGAGCACAAAATACAAAATAAATGGATCACCGCACTCAAAGAGAACGATGGTATTGGACATTGGAATTTGTTGTTGCCCTGAGCACGAGTCCGAACTAGTTCTGCCAGTTTGCCCCTCAGCAGCATTAAATGTACGCGTTTTTAATTGAAAGACTCTACACATAGCATTATCACTCAGAAAAATTCCTTTAACAAGGTCTACATTCCTATAATGTTTGTGGTCAACCCAACATAATGTTTTATCTGCCAATCACGTTAACACGGAAGCAGCTGTGTTTTTTGATGATAATAAATATGTAGGTTTTTATTGGTGGCTCTACACTATTGTTAAGTGAGCTCAGAGCAAAAGCAAAAATAAAAGCAACGGCCAACCTGGCATCCGTTACCACACTGGAGTCAATTCAAGAACAGAGGTTGTAAAGACAGACACAGAAGCAGTTTAGACAAGAATAAACAATACTGAACTATAACCACCATGAGACATGATCACGCCAACACATGTCTGCTGGAGCCAGAAACCAGACCAGCTCACATGGGCACTGAAGATCTGGTCTAATGACAGTTTGTTAAATACTTTAACCCACCACATAAACATTATTTAAATCCATGATGCAATAAAACAGTTTCACCTTGTTGAATATATGAAACTGTTTTATAAAACAAACTTATGGTCAGTCAACCAGTTGTGGACAGTAACTTATTACGTTTACTCAAGCACTGGATTTAAGTATGATTTTGAAGTACTTGTAGTATACTGTATACCTCTGTACTACAATTCAGAGGCAAAAACTACTCCTTACACCACCACATTTATTTGATAATTGTAGTTACTACTTACTTTGCAGATTCAGATTAATAATGCAAAGTATGATCAACAAATAAATGATGATGGATTATCATTTGTTAAGAAAAGACTTCATCACAGACGGCCCAGCGATACATTCTGCACAATGAACACATACATAAGTACATTCTGATGCCAATATTTTTGTACTTTTACCTAAGTAAAATCTTGAATATAGGACTTTAACATGTAAGAGTATTTCTTCCCGTGGCTACCTTCACTTAATTAAAAGTACTTCTTCTATTATTGCATCCAACTGAAGATTAACAGTATTTATGTTCAACATCGAAACTGGAGGAAGCAGATTCAAATGTGAGAAAGACAGTTTGCTGTATTCAGCAGTATGATGAATGAAGTTGTCTCATTGTAATCCTAACAACAGTCTGCCTGTTCTGGGATTGAGTTCTCGTGGTTTTTCTCATGGGGCTTTCTGTGAGCCAAACCAATTTCATCCTCAATGAGAAAACCTCTCCTGCTAATAGAAGTTGTCAGTTTTCATCAGAGGTGTAATTCTTGTACACTGAAAAATGACGTCCCTCCCAGAAAGTCAAATGTGTTGACTTCTAAATGTCCAATTTCCTTGAATGTGACTTTATCCTCCCCCTGAACTTATCTAAAGGAAGTCGAGGGCTCTCTCCCTCTGTGTGATGCCGGGCCCCTAATGACAGTAGCAGAAGTGCTTCTGCATACTTTCACTGGTAGAGTCATTAAAGGGACCAACAAACCCCCCAGAGCTCTTGCCCTAACCTCTGTCTCCTGTCTGTCCTGGACTGCTCGGGAGCAACATTTCCTGATTTCGTCTCAGCAACCACATACTGTATGGCCTTTTATATTTCTTTATCTTTCTTTTTTTATCCTTTATCAAGTCTGTCTTAAAACAATACTCACATATCCACAGTTCTTGTTCTCGTCCTTAAACATGTATCAAGAAATTCAGCTAAAGCTCATATTTAGGCTTCAGCAAATGAAGTGATCATCTTCCAAAGTCAAGTATAAAATTCCCTTTGTGTTGCTCTCTTCATACTCAAAAGACGCAAATGATACAAACTTCACTTGGCCAACTTGGACTCTTAAAGCCCTATATCAGTTTCCACTCAACTTTAAAATATAGTCACTGTGGATTTTATGTCTCATCTCTTATATCAAAAATGTATTAGGATTATGGGTCACATTTACACACAGAAGCTGGAATCAGTGAAAGTTTGATGGTTTTGCTCACTGAATAACAATTACTCCACTTGCAAAATAGTTGCAGATTAATTTAGACATGCAACTAATTATTTCAGATCAAAATCATGTTTACCACAAAAGGTCCGTCACATTCTGATTGTTCTTATAAAATGTTAAAATTGTATCATCTACTAACAGTGTCCTCTGGCTCAAAAAAAGTTTTAGATAGAACATTGTCTACCAAATTATCTTATTATTAGACTGAGAAGCATTACTCACAGCCAAAGCCAGTAAAATAAAATGAGTGTGTCTGTGTCTCAATGGAGAAAATGTTACTGGAGATTAATGGTGGGGCACTTTGTGTCTGGGAGAGAGGCGCTTATTTAAAGTATGAGTAAATAAACCACAGAGGAAGTCTGCAACACAAACAAGCTGAAGGTTGACAGACTGTTCTCCAACATCTGATGATTAAAATGGTTCAGGTTAAACACTATGTTTTTATCAATGTTATGATGGAACAATTGTTGTAACTAAACATGTTCAGAGCAAGCAAGAGTGAAGAGCAAGCCTTTTGTACAGGCCTTCTGCAAACACATAAAATATATATTTATATTCACCTGGTACTATTATTCTTTAAGTAGTTTGTGCATTGCAACTAATTTTAGGTCGTGGGTAAAAGTGAAAACATAAGAACAGTTGCTTCAGGGCAACTTGGTCCACAAAACATGGACAACAGGACCCTGACAACATGACAGCCTCTGTCATGCTAAACTATAACCAACAGCCACAGACAATCTGCAAAGTCTTTCAATCAACACAACAATAAGGACATTATAAACTATGTAATATACACATAACCATCAGACATCAAACAAGGTGTGAACGCTACATTGACATTTTATCACCTTTTAAGTTGATATGGTGAACTTGTGAGCAACATTAGAATTTGTCATGTTTCAGGAGAACTGTATTCACTTTGTTTTACCTCTGTTTTTGGTCTCCTCCACTATGTTCACCTGCTAGTTGCTAACTGTGTCTGTCTGCTGTTTAGTGCTGAGCAGGTCGTGAACAGTGGGTTTTCAGAGTTTATTGAAAACAGCTGCCTGCTGCTGAAAACGATGCTGTGAGAATGAACCAAAACAGTAAAGCTGCAGCCAGACAGCTCAACAATGAGCTGAGACTTTCTATAAGGCTTTGCAAAGCTGAGAGAAGCTGCAGATTCAGGTGATCTGATTATTAAAATATGATGATTGTGACTGCTTTGAGTGTGTTCAGACATTTAAATCTGTGAAAACTCAAAGAGGCCTGAAGTTATTTGTACATGAGACTTAGATGATAAATCACAATTAGATGTAAGACCTCTGCTTCATGCTGGTCTTTAACACTCGTGACCCCACTAATGACACACTTATGGTTGTGTTTTGAGATGGAGAAAGCAGGTTTTCCTTACACATGACTGATTTGGCTTTCATAAAGAAATATACCATTGTTTTTTTAAAAAATCTCTGACGATCAACTCACACACAGAGAAAGGAGCGTGAACACCTGCACGTAGTAATACCACCCCATTAATATGGCCATGGTGCAAACTTACATGGCTGTAAAGATACTGCCCGTTAACAGGGATACAAGCAGAGGGAGCAGACATGTGTTTTTCTGCTGACACATTATGGAGAGCACATGTAAAGGTTACAGCAGCTCCTTCATGTTTGCTGGCTGACTCCAGCTTGGTAAAGCATGAAGACACGCAGACTTAAGGGCTAGATTAGAAACATGTGGGGCTGACCTGGAAGACAGATGATATGTGCATAACGAGGTCGTCCATTTTCTCCTGGACCCCGGTTTGGAGACCTCTGGAGACCCCTGTACTGAAAGTCTGGAGGAGGAGGAGATTTGAGTTAGGGGAGGAAAAACAGAAAACACTCTCTGAAAACCTTAATCTTCTAAATGAACTCAAGCTCAAAATGTGTGTGAGCTCAGTAAACGTCATCTTAACACATTTATAAGGTGGAAAATGATCTGCTGAACAAGTTTTACAAATCCCACATTTCCATTGTAGCTGCTTGTTTTATTCTCTTGATGGTCTCTGTGTTGTAATGTTTCTGATAGGCGATGTTTGAACTCAAAAGGCAGAGACAAAATGAGGTTTACTTGATTTAAGGCAGAGATCAGGAACATGGCAAACACCTAGCAGAAGCAAACCAATCCAAAAAGTGAGCAGGGAGACTGATGAAACAACAGACAGTCTAACAGAAGATTGATGCTGGCAGGTATATATTGAATGGGTGATTAAGAGGAAAGAGGGGCAGGTGTGCTGGCAGGCGAAGATCAGGTGACTGAGGACAGCCAATTGGCTTGGAGTTCTGAAATTGTGTGTATTGTATTTTATGACTTAGGTTTTATGTTTTGTGTATGTTTTGATATTTTAATGAACTGATTGATGGGCCAAAAACAATTTGTCCTTTATCTGAATCATGACATCATCGTTATGTTATACACTTTCCTGCTATTGTAAATGCTAGTGCACCAAATTTGTGCCTCTATTTATTTCCTTCAGTTTGAGTAACATAATATTAAAAATAGGGAAATTAGCCTTTTTAGAAAATAATAAAAGTACGCATTTTGGTTTCTGAGTTGGGGAGTCATTCTTCAGACTAAGGTGTATTGCATGATCTTTGAGTCATGTACAAACAACATGGATGCTACAAAGAAGAAGTGTCACCGTATGTGGACAACAGCTTGCAACCTATTACAAACTACATGTGAGCAAAAAAAAATGTATATTCAGTCTGTGAATTAAAAGTTTCAAACCATCCACCACATATTTTCTTTTGTCCACAGTGTATGTGATGTCAGCAAGTTGTGCACCAAAATTTCTCTCCAACTTTTTCCAACTTGAGGGCACATTCATAGGAATTTTCTCGGCCAGGAACTCATTTTCCCATGATTCCTACTGACACCACATGAATGCAATGTCAGTAGGTACAAATTTGGGATGAGAGTCACAAATAGGCCAAGGAGGAACTGAGCAGGAGTTGGAGAGTAGTGACAGACAAACTAACACATCGTTGGTTTTGGTGTTTTGATGGGATTTTTTTGACAATGAGAAAAATATATATCATCACGAGCCGTAACCATTAAATATGTCTTTGTTCTACACAGTTGCTATGTAATGCTGAATGCCAGTTATCTTGGAATATCGCTGACATGAATGAAGACAAATTGTCCAAACGATCAAGGACACTGCGTCACTGGAGCATAGATTTCATATGGAATAACAATAGGAAGAATTACAGGCTTTGATCCAGATCATGAAGGAGAACATTTATGTGAAGATAATCATTTATTCATGCTTTCTGTCCCAAGATGAAAGACAGGAAACTCAACAGCTGGAAGAAACACACAAGATCATGAGTCTTTATGAGGTTCAATTTGTCTGAAATCTGGCTTGATTCAGCTGTAGCTTTAAAGGAGAAGAGGGAGAAGATGTTTGCACAACCAACTATTCCCCGATCAGATGACTCAGAAAGTTCTTTTGAGATTCAAGCAAGAAAAACTGAACAGTTCTCCTTTTGAAAGGTTTGAGAAAAATATTAAAAGATTAACAGAACTCTGTGCAGCTTTATATCCATCCTAGAGTCTCCATCTCACCTAGCTCCTGTCTTTCTTCATGTCTCTTTGATGACACATGTGCTCATACAAACAGTGATTTATTATTGGTGAAATAAAATATCCGGCCCGGTTTCTGTGCTACTCTGCAAGAAATATTTCAATTTGCTTCCTGTCAGTCAAAACAATTTCATGATGGGAAAACCAAATCTGTCCAAGTGTGGATAGTTTTTTGTTTTGTTTGTTGACCATAACAATCCCAGCCATATCAATAATTTATGCTTGTTGGACTCTCAGAATATTAATCTTGGTCAGTTGATCCACACCAGGGCCATTTCTCGCTTCATGGGGGCCCTATGCAAGATGCCCCTAGTCTGTCAAACTATGAGGGAGAGATTCCTAAGCCTTTAGATAGTCCACTAAGATGCTACGATCTAGTACACTTCACAGGCAAAACAGGTTACAGTCATAAAGACCTCTCATATTAAAATTAAACATCTTTAGTTGAGCCACTCAGGCAAAGCAAACTGGTTTAAATAAAAACATAATACAAGGAAAACAATCATTTATACCTCAATAAATAAAACAGATATTGAGTGTTTAAAATAATTGTTTTCTTTAAATAAATGAAAAATACAATACAAATAAAAAATAAATTAAATTATTCATAAGTCATCCTAAAGTAATGTTAAGGGTCAAATATCTGAGACAACTTCCACTGGACAATGACAGAACAAACAACAACATCACTCCCTCCGATCTGGGCTCAGTCAGTCAGTTAATCAGTCCCATGGCAGGACAGCACAATCAGATCACACATCTAAATATCTTTTTTAAGGTGATTACGTGTTGGGAAACAAACAACATTGCAATGTTTAATCTAGCTAATTGCCAGAAGTGACATTGAGATAGAAACTGTTGTGTTCTGGAGAATACTTGTCAAGGAAGCGTGATCGACAACAGATAATTTACCAAACTGATTTACCAGTCTGCTTCAGTAAAATTAGTTCAATACTGTACAAGACAGCTGATGATAAAATCTTAATATCACAGTCAATAAAGTGGATGCCTAACTTCAATTTTTATAAATGTCAGAGCTCAATCCTCTAAAGGTGATTAGGACTAATGATATTACATCAAAAGAATTTCAGCAGATGGACATGGATGGATGGTATAATAATACATGATTGATCACAGGAAGACATTCATTCATTAATAGATTGCATTATAAAAGTATCCTTCACAACCAAACCTCACTGGTGAAATGCAGACGAACGTGCCACAGAAAACCCCCAGTGACCTCGGTAGGAAAGAGATTGTGCAACCACCTCTGGTGCATGTTTTCCTGAAATGCATGACCTCACTGTCTTGGAGCTCCTTCAGTTCCTTCCCTCATCACACTCACTACTTATCGAACCAGCAACAGTCACAGTGGAAAACTGATATTCCCCCTTTGGACAGTGGTTATTATTCATTCTCACAACACAAACAAGAACAAGGTGCTCGAGTTTCCCAAAAGTAGCTTGAAATGTCTCAGACCTGGTAATGGTTAAGTCTGGTGCTCGGCTTTCATCAATGGAAGGACATGTTTTTCTCTGATAAAACAGTTATGTCACACAATTTTCTGCTTGTAATTGCTATGTGAAAAACCTGCTTTGAATTACGGTCGTTTGGAAAATTGTAGGCCATGATATTGGCACGCTGATCTGCGTGAGCATACATGAAAGATCATCTAAGTGTTACATACTGTAGCACACACAGTGCTAATCTGCAGAGATAAAGTCTTTTGTTACATCCTTGAATCAACATCTGTTTGCAATTTGAGCAACAGTCTTGGCTACCGGATGGAAACAATGTGTGATTCAGACAAAAAATGTTCTAACAACAGACAATCTGTTGGTAAGTGAAAGCAGTTTTATCATTTCATGTATGTCATGTCTGTTGTTTTATGGAAGGAAATGCTGTATGATAAACTGTGAGTTTGCCAGATGTTCTTCATGCAGGCAAAACCTTTAAACTCAAATTTGATAGTGTGTAATTTCACTGCAGGTGCTTGACAAACGTTTGATACCATTAGTTGTAGTACTGTATTTCAGCGTGTTGGAGTAAGTTATAAGACTCTGACATGAGAGGATGTGACCTCTTTCCTTTCTCCTTTTCCCCAAATCTTTCGCAAACTCAACCATCCTCCACGTCTAAGTCGCCGAGCCAAAATAAAAACCAAGCGCCAAAAACATGCAGTCATTCTTTAGTCAGTTGTTCATTTATTTAGTCATTACATATTTACTGAATAACAATTTGTAGCACTTCATTTATTACATAAACTACGATAGTCTACTCACATTTCAGCCTGCTATCATGTTTATTCTAAATGTAAATACTTTGATTTTGAAATTTGTCCAATTCAATCAGTGTTTCAGAACAAAGAACAGAGTCACTAATGTTTAAGTAATTGTCACAACAATTATGCAATTGTCGCAATAATTGATCTGTGTCTGTTGTGCAGTTAGTCTACAAATTAATTCATCCATGTCTCTTTGCTTATAACTCAAGCTGTTCATAATTCATTCAAAAGTTCAGGCCAAACACTGAGCGCTTTCCTCTGCAGCCAGGAAATCTTGAGGCTGGGAAAGACATCAACCTCAAACGCTCCAACAAACACACACACATCCTAGTCTCCGTCTTTCCACATCATCAACGTCAGGTCGTATGTATACTATGAATGACCAGTACTTCAGACATTCATTAACAGTGAGAATCACAGGTCACACTTTTCATCACCTTGTGTTCAGGCAGCTTCTCCGTCTCAGAAAGCCAAATTATTTTGTTGAATTCTCTCTGTTTTTCTCACTTTTTCGGTCTTCACATCAACAGCAAAACCTCTCAGTGAATTTACAGGCTGTTTGCATATAACTAATTTAATTCCATGTTTTGTCAAAGTTCAAAGTCCAGTTTCCATTGAGGGCACAGATGACAATGCTGCCCTCTAGTGGTGTGGTTGGTTTTGATCCCCGCACATAAAAGATCTAAAAAATTGGTCACATATCAGTCAAACATTGTTGAGTTGTTTTCACTGTCCAGCTATTATTATTTGCTTATTAATTACCTTTAACTACTTAACTACTTGTCCCTCATGCTTGTGACTGCAAGTGAAGCCAATTTCCCGGAGGCAACCTCCCAAAGGGATTAATAAAGTACTCTGTCTGTCTGTCTGTCTGAATGGGAAAAGAAAGAAACAATTCTGGTGTTGACCTTTTTTAAAAGGTCACAGAGAAGGTGAACAATGTGGTGATTTCAAATTCTTGCTTTTAAATGAGGAAGCATTTTTTTTCTGCTTAAATGAGACACATAACAAAATGTAAGGAGCTCAATCTCAGGTGTTTTTAATGCACCAAGTTCCCTGAATGCCTGAAGTCTACATTTGCTTGGTTTGCTTCATATTGATTTTAGTAAGAGATGCACCAAAGAAGGCCAACACATTATAAGTAGAAAGTGGATCACAAGATGTTGCTGATATTGTACAAAGTAAAAACAAGTAGTGATTAATTTGATTTTTTAAGTAATTCATTTTGCTGAATGAATTCACTATCAAATGGGACTGGTCTGTTCTTTAGAAATGTATATGAGATGGTTTCTAAGACGCTGTTTCTGGTTGCTCCTGATGTAGGAAAGAACCGCAATTTTGGACGTTAAGTGATTAAAAAAAGATTATCTAGAGAGAGCAAAGTCAGTTTATAATCAAGGCTGCCTACAAAAACTCAAATCTGCTGAGCTTTAGCAGCTTCTTCATGTGTTGACTTCAACAGCTGACATCTTGTGCTGCAGGAAATGTCAGTGTCTGTTTTGAAAGGAAATTTCCCCCTGAAATAAATATTTTTTCTACAGCAGGTATGTTTGTTTATCAGGTGGGATTCCTGTAGAAGTGATGACAAAGTCTTTCATTTCAGCAGTAGGTGTCACTGTTTGGCAGGAGATTTCCACCCACACCAACACCTACTGAAAGACAAATGGGAGTTCATATGAAAACCATCAATCAAGCCCAAAAAAATGACTCCCAGCAGAACTCAAACACTGAGCTGTGGTGAAAACAAAAGGTTGTACAGAGTGAATCCACACAGCAAGCTGTTCCACCAATAAACCGGAGTCACATTAAACTGTGATGGGATTTTAAAGGTTAACACAGATGACTTTAAAGGTAAAGACAATCATTCTTCTCTAAAACGGCTTCGATAGTCAGTCTGTGCAGCTATGAGATAAGAAATGACTGAGAACAGACACTTCCATGTGCAAACACATGTAGACTGTGTGTTTGTGTGAGAACAAACGTGATCGTACGATCTTCTGCGTGTGTTTTTGCAGGTGTGAGTGTGCCATCCTCTCTTGGATAATGGATGTAATGAACTGGTCACTGTAGCATAGAATCTTTATATACCATAAGTAATAGTCATGCTCATGAAAATCACCAGGTAATGGGCCATTCTCCTCCCAGCAGGGACACTAAATGTCTCATCTCGCTTTTCCTAATTACCCAATTAAAGCTTATGTGGCAGATTTGTTTTTCCTCATTGTCTTGTGTGTGAGGTCCTCTCAGCAGCTGTGTCCTGCCATGTTTACAGCGCAGGGACAAGAACGGGGGGAGAAGGAGCAGTGCAATGTGTAAACCACATGCCAACATGTACATGCAGTAAAGATTTTTACATTGTTGGTGACAAGATATCACTGTGTGTGAGTGTGTATGGTGTGCAAACTTACCTGGGCCTAAGAAATGAAAACTGATGCCAGATGAAAGAATTGTAAAGCAACTGTATTTATTCATTCTATATTGTTTTGTTAGGGACAAGTCTACAGCATGGACTACTGCTGAATACTGAAGCATTAGGAGTCTGAGTTAATTTGCAACACCCATCCCTAGAAGGGCCTTTGAAATCTGCCTGCAGCTAAAGATTGCATGCATGCAACAAATAAAAATGTGCAGAGCTCTCTTGAAAGTTTTTTCCCCCCCTTTTATATTTTATTTTTAGTTGGAAACAATTCTGTCCAGTTTGAAGGTTTTGGGAATGTTTGTCCCCTTGTTTGCCTGCAGGCAGTGCTGTGGCATTTCTAAAGATGAAGCCATAAAACCAATATGTTGCACTAAAGGAATATTTACATTAATTAGTGTGTTGATGATCATAAATGTTTGCTGTCAAGTTTATTCATACCTTATTTACTCAGATGACTCAGATTCATGATTCAGTTTGATTCATCAAAATTCAACATTCTGTAACAAGGAAAATTTAAAAAATAAATAATTCTTTTTCTTTCATGGATCAATGAATCATTTGTTTATCATGATGTATGTACATGATGTATAACAAGCTGCTGGACACAGAACCACCATGGTGTTCCACAGGGCTTTGTGCTGGGACCAATTCTTTTCACCTGACACAGGCAAAGATGACCTGCAAATTTCTACAGGTAAAGTAACTCCCACATTAAACAAGAAGACTGCCCCCTTTCTTTCCTGCATAGCATTGCAAAAATCAGGCACATCTTGTGTCCAAAAAGATGCAAGACTTATTCAACAGTCAGGCAGCCAAGAGTTGAAAACAGGAAAAAAAAAACTAGTGCACAAATCCAAGTAGAAGCAGGGAAAAAAACTAAGGAGAGGAAAAACTGGAAAGCACAGGGGAAGTACAGGAACAACAGGAAAGGCTGGAATGTTTGATGAGATACAAGAACAAACTGGTGTAATAGGTTGAAAAAAAACGCTATATGTTTTTATTTGTTATGAAACAAAGCACCCCCTTATTTTTTTGAGAAAACAAGAACTGTACTAACGGACTGACTTGAACACACCGTGGATTCACTCCACCAGACCAGTAGATGGCGCTAGTGCGCTCCTGTGGATTAAGAGTAGCTTCTCTCAAGCCTTAACTGGCGCAAGTTAGAAATAAAATGGCGCTGGCTTGAGCAAGGTATTAACGTCACTTGTCTAATCATTGATCCACAGGTATGGTTAAAAAACACTTAAAATTCTTCAAGTTTTGTTCACACAACCGTGAATGGTTGAGGAATTACTTTTTATGTGTTAAGGATGAGTGTGACTGATGTGTAGTGCTTTGGTGTTTAGTGTGTGTTTCTGCAAGCTACATGCTAGTTCGCATGCGTCGTGCAGTGAAACAAGGTTATCATGTTATGCTGTAGCCTTCATAGTGATGGTTTTAGATAGGTAAATGTATTTCCAGTTTAAAATGTGTTATTGCTTTGTTAATGTTGTTAGATATGAATTAAATATGAACTGTTTTGTTGAGAAGAGTGTTTATGCTGTTCGTATTGTTTTAAGCTGCGGCCGCCATGAGATGCACTTTTGCAAACAGTATATGTTGAGTGATGAGTTGTGATGCAGTTATGTCCAAATAGTTGTTGTTTTACTGTAAATGTGGTATTTTGGGTTCTCATTAATTTATGCTTCGGTAATTTAGCAAACGCAATTTGATTTTAATTTAATTGTTCTAATTATTTATCTTTGACATAAATGAGAATATTGTGTCATTGTGAGAAATAAAATGGCGCTGGCTTGAGCAAGATATTAACGTCACTTGTCTATTCATTGATCCACAGCCAGCGCACCACTGATCCACAGTACTTTCAGTGCTTGTGCATCACATGTTGCCGGCCCAGACACCCCTAGACCTGGCGCCGGTTACACTGGCAAAGATAGAAGGGAGGAAACAGACTGAACACACAAGAAGGGGACGAACAGGTGAAATTGGTTCACAGTCCTGATGCCACCTTTTCCTTTATTTTCACGTTAGCCATGCTAGAATTCCTAATGGTTAATATTAACATGTCAAAGTGAATTATCATTACAACCATGTTTGATTATCACACTTTGAAAAAGTCATGGGAAATACAGCATCAGTCTCCCAGTTTTCTGTCAGTGAGAATGTGGTGGACGACGGTGACGACGCATCAAAAACTGCTCTAGACCCCTCTTATATTATAGCACACATGATGCCATTGCAAATGTGTTTTAATGTTCACAGAAACAAGAATTGTGTAGTGCTGCTAACTGTCTTCGTGGTAGAATGAGTTCATGTGTCGTTTGTTAGGAGGTGTTTGTGCCTGAGCTCAGATCAGCTGGAGGCAGCAGAGATGAAGACAGAACCTGGATCTGGACAGAACATCTGACACTCGGCTGGTAGATACTCAGTCTGGTCCGATCACAGTAATATTCCACTGGTTGTACTGGTGAATAAAGGTTCACCTCCAACAACACAGAGAGAAGAAAAACAGCAGGACGGAAGAAGAAGAAACATCATGTAGGTTAATCTGTGTAACAGCTGTCTACAAAACACACACACACACACGCTCAGGTTGTCATGATGGCAACAATAAAAAACTGGTGTAGATGATTTCCAGATGTATGTTTCTGCTGAATCGTTGAAAATTTTTTTTTTTTAAACTGAGCCGTCTTCTGCTGGGTCAGTTTTCAGGCCTCGGTGTGATCTGATTGGATGACTGCGATCACGTCTCTGCAGAATGAACTGACCCTTCAGTTAGTTTATATCAACACTACAGCAGCTTTGAAAGAACAGAAGGATGGAAAAGCTCACAGTGCATCATGGGTAATTCACATGTAGTAATCTGACCTCAGATCTGCTGCTGACGGTGGAAACATCTGGAACTAATTCAGACACAGAAACAGCTGAGCTCTGGTTGCATCACACAGGAGGAACTGAAGACAGAGAGCAGCAGATTTTATTGAGACGACAGAGTTTACTGAAAAGTCAACTCTGTCACACAACTGTGTGACTTTCTGCATAATAGTTTATTTGAGGATTCAGAGTTGGTCACAGCAGAGAAACAGCTCTGGTCAATGTGTGACCTTCTCACTGCATCAGACAGAGGAGTCGTCTCTGTCCTCGTCCTGTTGGGTCTTAGTGCCGCATTCAACACCAGTGACATCACATCCTGTCACAGAGAATGGAACATTTGATTGGTTTTCAAGCAACTGCACTAAGATGGTTTCGGTCCTAATAATCAGAACGGTCTCAGTGGGAAACACTCCATTCACTTTCACCGATGACAGCCAGTTATATCTGTCAATTAAGATGCATGAAACCAACTAACACATCACACCAGCACACCACATGTTAGCCAGGTAGCATGCTACTGACAGTTGGGTGGCTGCATGCACTGAACTACATTTAACAGAGAAAGTTTCCTGTGCTGTTGTTTTCCCCATAACATTTACAAAAACACACACAGAACGATTGTTACTGTTTGAGTTAACGTTCTATTATTGAAATGTGGAGGATTATGAGTTTGTATCTAATTATGTTCTTGTCTTACCACAGTGCTTCCTGTTCTGGGCAGTGACAAAGGACCAGAGCATAGTCTCAGGCTGTCTTTTATAGTTTCTGAGCATGCTCAGTCCATCTCAGTGCCCCAGACTAACTGATGGGAGTGTGTGACTCATTTAATCTGTGGTAAATGATTTAAAATGCTTCCTGATGGGGAAGATGATTTGTGTGTTTGAATTGATTTTGTAATTGTTATCAATTAAAGATGGTATGGTCCAGTGGGAGGGGCCTAGCCTTTAAATAGAGGGGGTCCACACAGTGCTGTCAGTCAGGGCTGTGGTGCTGTGAGGCTTAGTGTTGTTTCTGGCCAAACTTTGTAAATACTTTTGCATTATTTTTGTTCCCTTATTTGCCCTCACTTTCTATCTTTAAAAGGGCAATAAAAGCTTCATTTTTTTTTGCATCAAACAGACTCTGTCTTGCTGCTTTCTCTAGCTTTTGGAGGTCAGATCACACCAATTCACAAAACGTCCAGCCTTAATGAAGTAAAAGCCTGGACAACCTGCTTTTCTTTGCTCAGATAAAACTGAAGTTATTTCACTCGGTCTGAACCTCCGACGTGCATCTTCTAAAGATATCAGTACTGTTGATGGCATCGCATTGGCCTCCAGCACGACTGTTCGGAATCCAGGAGTTATCTTTGATGAGGATTTGTCCGTCACCACATTTCACTGTTCACTGCTGTTTTCACCTCCACAACATTGGAAAAGTCAGGAACTTCCTGTCTCAAAAAGATGCAGAAAAACTAGTCCATGTGAGTCCAGAGCCTTCAGTTATCAAGCTGGAGTCAGATCCCAGTCTGGGTTCAGGAGGCAGTCGCCCTCTACACAATTATTCAAGAGTCAAGCGTCAAACCTGCCTCTTTGATGAAGCTTATAGTCGGAGCAGGTGATTTTCCACGAAGCACTGAGCTTCACTCTCCTCCAGCTGTTCCCATTCATAACCCATCAACACACCTTACTAACTCAGCACCTTCGCTCTCTCCTAGGTTTGTGCTCTCTTGTCTCTCCTGCAGCATAAACTACTGTTCTGTACTTCTTTTGTAATAAAATGTTCACTCTCAATAACATTGGACTCATATATGTTTTGATCTGTTGTTGTTTTGAGGATGTAACATAACTAGAATCTTATTCAGTTGTTGCCTTCATGAAGTGAATGTTGCTGAGTTACTTAGACTTTTTGTTACATTGTTCAGTTTGATTGTTTGAGTAATTCGGACGTCCATGTCTGTTTCCTGACCCTTGAAATCATTATTTCATTTTGGTTTATTCAGGTGATTTTGGATTACTCACACACATCGTTCAGACTCTTGTTTTACAGTGTGCTGATAAATCAAGATTTCAGAATAAAGTTTAGTATCTTTCTCTTCCCGTCTCACGCACTCACACTCCTCTTTTTCTTTAGGTGCTTTTCTTTGTTTCTTTTTCCTCTTTCTTCTGTCCTTTTCATTTCTTCTTCTCTGTTCTGTTATTTTCTTGTTCTCTCCTGTCTGTGTTTAATAAATGTTTTAACCTGATCACATGTGTTTACAATAAACCTACTGGATAAAAACATCTCCTTCTTTGTTCAAACTGACCTTCACTCATCAGAAGCTCTGTCACAGAAACAGATAAAGCTCGAACACATGATGACCTGCAGAGAAGTGATGAATACACTTCCTGTCTCGGCTGTGCAGGAACAGGAAGTCATCAAACTTGTCAAGGAAACCATTAGTCTGAGTTTGTTTTCTTGAATGCAGGATGAGCGGTGGTTTATCAGCTGACAAAAGTTTATTAATTGGATTGAATCTGAGAGGAAGCTGAGCCTTCATCATTCATCATCAGACAGTGACTGGTGCAGATAGACTCCAGCTGGCGCCTGCCCTTTGCCCTCTGGACCAAGCAAGTGCCCTTCTGAAAGTAAATGCTCAACAATGAAAAGCGTGTGATAATACTGCCTCAATAACATAGGTGCTGATTGGCTGAAGAGGAGCTATATATCGCTCTGCTACGTGTCTGCGCTCGATTGCTCTTCCTTAACTACCCAGATGTCTGCCACAGTGAATTGAAATTGAATTTTGAGAACTGAATGTGAAAATATAAAATATAGAGCTGAATTTTCATAATCTTACATACAGTTTCAAGTTTATTGGATTTCGGTGCCTAACTAATGAATTCAATTTCAAATGATACTATTCATTTTCAGTTTTACAATGCAATGATTCAAATTAAACAATACAAATTCAAATCGTGTAACTCAAATTCAAATATAAATGATTCAAATTCGGTTTCTGGAGGCACATATTTCAGCCCATACTCTCTTCCTTCCTTCCTCAATGTGAACGTTGCAGATCGCCATGTGTTCGAGCTTTATCTGACATCACGTCCTTTTACAGAGACTGGACAATTTGACTGGCAATTAAAGAGTTGTGCTGAAGTTAATCATGGTGTTCCACAAGGTTCTGTGCTTTGACCACTCCTGTTCTCATTGTATATGCTTCCTTTAGGGAACACGATCTGGAAACACTCCATTAACTTCCATTGTAATACAGATGATACCCAATGATATCCGTCAATTAAGCCAGATGAAACGGACCAATCAGCCAAACTTCAGGCCTTAACAAAGTAGATTCCTGGATGGCCTGCAATTTCCTATTGTAAAACTCAGACAAGACTGAAGTTACTGTACGTGGTCTGATATTTTCTAAAGATGTCAGTACTCTCAATGGCATCGCATTGGCCTCCAGCACTACTGTAACATCTAGGAGTAATCTTAACACATCCTGTCCAGAAAAGATGCAGAAAAACTACTCCATGCATTTGTTACCTCTAGGCTGGACTACTGCCCTTCTCTAGAATCAGGCTGCCCCAGTAAGTTGGTAAAGACTCTCCAGTTGATCCAGTCTGGACCCGTTCTTCCTCAGTTCAGCTCAGTCTGTTTGATCAGTACCAGTCATGATCTGAGGTCTGAGTGAATCTTTGTGAAAACCTTTAGTGTCATTTTATCAAAGTCAGGAGGGAAAATAAAGTCATATAAAAACTGGCACATTAATGATAGAGGAAGACATCTGTGTAAAATGTGTACCTGCTGGTAGAGGGGGAAGTCAGAGGTATAATCACCTGTCTGAGAGCAGCACATGAAAGAGCTGAACACCTACCTGGAGGATGAAACACACCTGTAATCTACCGTGATCTGATGAACATGTTGTTCTGCAGCAGCGATGAGGAGCTCAAGTCAACAGTGACGGAAGAACAACAGAACACAACATGAGGAATGTTCCTATAAAGACGTCACAGAGTACTGAAAACTGGTTCACTACTTGTCTGCTGCTCCACTCCTGTCCAGTAGGTGGCAGTGACACACCTGTAAACAGGTTCAGCAGTAAAAGCTGAACGTAGTGAGGAGGAGGTGAAGCTTCTGATCTCTGTTGATGACTGAGCGAGAAGCTGAAAGTCCAGACTGATGTGAGGAGGAATTTCAATCATCATTTCAATGAGACGAGCAACAGTGTTAAAATGTTTTCACTTGAGTTCATGTCAGAAAGGATTAGCCAATGAACACATTCTGTTTTGAGATAAGATAAGATAAGATAAACCTTTGTTTGTCCCACAGTGGGGAAATTCACACGTCACAGCAGCACAGAGATGAGAGGCAGTTCAATAGTAACAGAGCAAATAACAGGCTAAAAGAAGAGACAATATTAACAAATTACATGAGACTTATTTACAGTTTCAAATATGGACATGAAATATAAAATATGAATATAAATATATGACCAGTATAAAAATATATAACCACTAAATATACACTATGGGGCTGATTTGAGGTCGGGAATGAGAGCTCAAACGTGGAATATTAAATACTGAATACAGAATTTTGCACGTTGAATTTGTGCTGCACAGTGAGTGGAACTGACATGAAAAAGAGTACTGATGTACTGAAGATGGTCTGGGGTCTACTGGGAGCAGAGCTGGTTGGACAGTCTGACAGGAAACAAAGACCTTCACACTCTTCAGGTGAAGCAGCAGCTGAAGGAGCTCTCCAGCTGCTATCGTGTCCTGCAGGGGGCGGAGTCATTCTCCAACATGGAGGACAGCTCAGCCTTCATCCTCCTCTCTCCAGGGGCCGACCCAGGGCAGAGCTGGTCCTGATCACTCTGTCCAGTCTCTGCCTGTCTGCAGCTGCCCCAGCAGGTTACTCCATGGAAGATGGCTGCTGGCCCAACAGAAGGTCAGCAGGAGTGACCTCAGTGTCCTTTTATTTGTTTCACACAGCATCCTAACTTTTGGGGAATCAGGGTTGTAAATTCAGTTTTTGGAGTGACTCTGTAACATCTGACTACAGATGAAAAACAATCTTATAATTAACTCAGCATGTATTAGTGTGCATTAATGTCCCTGTCAAATAAATCAATAAAGCATTCAAAATGAGCATCAGGATTTTCACCATAAGGAGAATTTGGAGGCAGCAGCAGACAGCGAGGCGTTCACTGACCTGCTGAGACCTCCGCGTGTTTACAGCAGAGCTGCGTTCACTGTAATCAAACATTCAGAGTTAGTTAGTGACAGAGAGCTTCCTGTTTACTTCAACCTTCATTTAACTCAAACATCTGCAACACTTTGACCTCTCTTTGCTTTTCCTTCTTCTGCTTTTCAGGTTTCAGTCGAACTCACAGTTTTGTCAGGTCAGACTCCAGCAGCTTCACGGTTCAGATTATTGTGGTGTCGTGAAGGTCACACTGACACACTGACACTGTTGTTCCCCCGCTCACTTTGTCTGGGCTCAAAAAGTCCCAGCACACAATCAGAGCCGATGGACCCTGGGAAACAGAGTTTGATGATGATTCCCAGCGAACATTTGGATGTAAATTAAAGGTAATAATAACAGACCAGATACAAACTCCTCATTGCCGAGTTTCATGGTGTTGTTTCCAGTCTGTCACAGTTCTTTGTTCAGACTGGTTTCATTGGCTTAACAGAGCTATTTTATCGCATAAATCGACAGACAGCAGCTTTCTTTGTAATGTTGCTCCTGTTGTTGCTATTACAGCTTTATTGCTGTATAAACCTGAGTTTAATAGGCGGCTGTTTGAACAGCAGCAGTGAGTCAGTCTGCTGGAGGTTGAGCTCGTTAAATCAGATCTGTGGGAGGTAAAACTCACATCCTGACACACGTTCAGCATCAGAAACAAACCTGGAAGTCATTTTCACTCATTTCTGTTTCACAGCCACAGCCGCAGCTTCACAAGTGGCCAAAGACTTTAATCTGTGTTGGAGTGAC